>JAQMYG010000009.1:21717670-21746633 GCA_030014215.1 Clariallabes teugelsi | reverse complement strand
TCGGCCGATACCCTGAGCCCAAGTATCGGAATCGGTATCGGGAGGGGAAAAATGGTATCGGAACATCTCTACTAATTTATTACTGGTGTGAGCAATTCAGTACCCTTTTATCTTTTTTTTTTTTTTTCCCCTGTTTGTACATTTGGTGTCATTGCTTCGGGAGCATTTCTAGCTGATTTATTGCAAACATGAAAGAACATAAAGCACTAGTTTGGTGATTAACACCATATCTAACTCTGATGTTCATGATTATCAAATTCCTTCAAACCTCAATAGAAATATCATAGAGGTCCTCGATCAAACTCAGCATTTGAAAGAAATTGCAGTGTTTGATGAAGCAGCTCTAAGATTTTTACAGACCGAAAACATGTACCTGACTCAGTGCTATTTAAATCACTCCTCAAATTGTCATGTGTTTGAGGAGCTTTTACTTAACTCACTTTATTGGAGGATTATCACTTTTTTGTTTCTATTGAGAAGGTGTTCTATGTTAAGGTGTATAATGTATATCATCAAAATATATTCTAATCAAAATAGAATTTTCTCAAAGTCGTGCTTTAGGTCCCTGTTTGTTCTCTTTTACATCCAGCTTCTTGTTCATAATGTTGGCTTTCACGTTTCATTACTCTCATCATGCACAGCTATACTTGCTGTCTGTTAGTCAAGATAAAAATGTAGGACATAAAAGCTTGCATGAATACCACGTCTTAGCATTTGTGTCCCTTGATATTCCTCCTTACGAAGGCTGACCCAAAGGTAAGCTTATTACACTGCTCCAGTTCTTAACAACACTTACAAAAGCAGGAACAGGAAGTAACCTGGCAAGCTGAACCAATCACGTTACCAAGCAAGGAGAGTTTCTTCATCCAACCTTCGTTTTCAAGAGTCCTGTGATTTGGATATTTTGACAACTTCCAAGCTCTTAAACAGAATTTACACTTTACAAGTTGTACAGCACTTGATTGTCCTGCAAGTGTGAAAATAAATTACAGGGGGCTTATTTGATATTGTTATTATAATTATTATTATTATTTTATTTTTAGCAAAATAATATATAGTGAATCTGTTGCTTCACAAAGCAGTGAAATAAAATACGACAGAAACCCGGCTCCATAACCAAGGATCATAACTCCTGACTGTCTCCTGTGACCGCACAAAGCCGTGCAATTAAGCTTGCATTATAGCCTTAATATTGCAATATGTTAAAAACCCCAGTAGTGAAATCTATATTCAGAGTTAATATGGTAGTTAGGCCAATTATAAAATATGCCTTGTGTTCATCTGGAAATCTTCAATGGTTTCGTCAAGCGTGTTTAAACATTTTAGTCTTTATCGAGTGGTTTTTAAAACTTTAACACTTATCTTTAAAATGGACAAAAAGACTTGTGCGATCCACACACACAGGGGACATGGTTTATCTTTCACTTGTTGGGCTGCAGGTTTCTTTAAAGTATGAAAATGAGTAAATGCAAGGTTGATTAGTCTCCTTGTTTGTTTGTGTGTGTTTGTTTGTGTGTGTGTGTCTTATGCTTTCAGGCTACAGGATGTCTGTAAACCACCTGAGAACATTTGACTAGAGCATGCTGTTTCCTTTTGGTATTTCTAGGCTGATTAATTTAGCCAACTGGACCGGAAATAAAAAATAGTCTCTGTCCCAAGAATTTTCTTATTAAGACCACGTTAGTGTGTGTATATAAAAAAAATAAATAAATAAAAAAAAACACTTCAGGAAAATAAAAACTTGTACTGTATAAATATTTTAACACTTAATGTATTGCTATGTTTTATGTATTATTATATTAATATAATGTACCTCATACAAATAAAATTTTCATAAAGTTTCACACACAATTAAATGAAACTAAATCTGCGGCATTAATAAATTTGAAGTGTTGCGTAGAAGGGACATTATGAGCAGTTTAGTGACAGATTACGTCACACCGTTTTTTTTTTTTTTGGAACTATATAGCGTTTTTTTCCCATCGAGGTGGGCGTGGCTATAAATGTCACATAACAGAACCAATCAATGCGATAGTTTACCGTAAATACAGAATATGCGGAAGACACAAACAGCCGTAATGCACCTACAAAGTGCCCAAATTCTTATCTTCAAAGATAATTGGAGAGAGCAAAGTTTATTCTTCCTCAGGGAAGTTTAAAACCAAGTTGTCTCATATGTTCTAAAACAGCGGCTCTAATAAAAAGCTGCCATGTGGAACGCTACTATGAGATAAAACATATCCTACTTAAAGCAGTCTTAGGTGAGGGCATTTAAAATACCCAAACTGGGAGGGCAGTGTTGTGCGCTAAAATCAAAATGTTGAGTAAAAGTGATGTTATGTGAAGGATTTAATAGTCTCCTTAAAACAGGGAGTGTATTTCGCTGACGAAGAAAGAAGTACAACTTGATGTTAACGAAGCGTAAGATACTCAACCGTACAACATTTTATTTCTTTGTATTAATACCATGGATAAAGTGATTTCTATCCAGCCAGATTTTGTCACAGCATCACACAAAACTGGCAGGGCATAATTTAACGAAACTCCGGCAGTACTGCAGTATGTGCCTGCAGTTAAACCTGTTCCGTAAATGAAATCAAATTGTTGAGTAGAGATGAAGTTTCGAGCAATTTCGATTAGAAACCGCAACAGTGTATTGTGCATGCGTCAAACTGTGGGTGCATCTTAAATTGACTGCTGGACAGAATGTGATGAAACATTGACAGTACTTGGATATTTGCCTTAAGTCAAACCTGCGCTACATACACACATTCGCACGTGTGTATGTGTTTGGAGATGTATGTAAAACAGCACCATCAGGTGAAGTGGACAATAGCACTCAGTCATGGAGAGACAGGAACGCACTCACTGTCATCTTACACGCTCTGTTTTCATTTTCGTTTATCACATCTTGTCTTTATTCACACCAACTTTCACACCTTCAGCTACGCCGGAAGACTTTTTTTTTTTTTTTTTTTGATATTTTAAGTGTTCCCAGAAGTACTAGATACCAACAGTACAGCATAACCAAATGTATTCATCAGTGATTATCGCTGTTATATGATTAATCTAATGCTTGTGTGTAGTTACTTAATCACTTTGCAAAGTCTCTTCTTCGATTCAGCATACACGCTTTGTCTTGTCCCGGGTCACGGCGGATTCACAGAGCGGTTCATACAGGGCATTGTGCAGACACACGCATTCGCACCCAGGGCCAGTTTAGTATAACCACCAGGACTGTGAATTGTATTAGAATTTTTCATTTGATTCACTAGTCTTAACTGTCTTCTCAATCTCAAGCAGTTATTTTCTGCAAGGTTTGAGGAAATGAAACTACTAAAGGTTTTTATAAACACTGAAAGCTGTGTAACTTGTGGTGTTTGTTTAAATGTCACGTCCTATGCAAAGCGACAGTCTTTTATTCCTCCCTTCACACTCCAGTCCAATAGGTGGCAGTAATGCACTGCTCATGAGCTCAACGGAAGAAGCGATAATTTAAAAAAATTTTAAAAAAGAGTATGTCTAACAACGCCTGTATTTTTTGGAAAGCCAGGGTTTATTTAAAAATTTATTTAAGGAATTTGTGAACTTTGGACTTTTTAATTGCTGTAAGTTCATACGTACCTAAATAACTTGAATCAGTTCGATGATTTGAATCAACTAACAGAAGTTGTATTTCAATTGCAAAACTTAATTTTTTTTAATTACACAGCTCAAGTAACCAAAGCCTGACAGTCGCAGAAATGGTTGTTTGATACGGCAGTCTTGTTCAGTCTTGATTTACTGATTTTGAGGTTCCACCTTTTTGAGAAGTTTACCAGTCGTCATAATGAGAAGTCGTGCAGTCAGGCAGGACACATGAAGTGCATGCTGTCCAATAAACGCTGAGGGTTTAGAGGTAGCTGCTGGGTCTGAAAAATGAATCCAACACCGAAGTGCAGACACATGCAGTCCCTCGAATGTCCACTGGGGGCCGGCTCAAAAGCAAGTCCTTTCAACAGAAATAAACATGTTTACACCCTGGTTCAACAGTTTTGGTCTCCATTGCTAGATTTCCTATTTATGACAAATGAAAGGGGTGAATTTTTATGTAACACATCAGATCAAATTACGTTATCTAATAAAATTATGCATGGTTGATTTGAGGGACAGCTACACCGTATGGCGTGTAGGGTATGGATGACTGAGTTCAATCAAATGCAAAGCAGTATTAGGATATAAATAGCATAGCATTAGTCTTGGCTGCTAAAGCTAAACTGGCTAGTTTATGGTTCCAACCAACACCCAGGCTCCGTTCGTTCTGCCCATTTGTCCATTTATGGTCTAACTGGGTTTAGGCGGTGTCATATAATGCCAAGATGGTTTTGTCCATTTCTGTTTTTATACAGTCTGAGGTTTGTTATCCACTGTGTTGCATTACCACCGCCTTCTGGTCTTGATCACCCGCATCTTCCTTTCAGTTTAAATCGTCTTTTCTCTTGTTGTCCCATGTAGCTGTCACTTAAATCGGCCAGGTCCAAAGTATGCAGAATTATATATCATAATACAACACCAAATGCACAAACTGCTAACCTAAGTTATGCGATCACAGATTTCATACATGAAATATTGAGTCCCACCAGGGCTCATGAACTTTGGGGAAACAATCTATTGAAATTTTAAGGAAAGGTTGTGTGTGTGGTATTAAGGCCGTTGCCCATGTACTGGCTATCCTCAAACCCCTAGCAATCCCTATATGTTGAGTTGAATTTGTCTATCAAAATCTGCAAAATCATGCATGGGTTGAGAAAATGCGTATAGTGTAGGAGCGAACTTGCCGAAGAACAGATACACAAAGAAGTATGTGGAGTTGAACTCTTATTGGTTCCTGACTTCTGATTGGTTCCTTGTAGGTGGAGTTTTCTGCTAGTTTTTGATATGTTTGTAGTTCGATTGAGTAGCATTTTGGAAGCCTTGCAGATAAACGTAGCTCAATCCTTCTTTTATTTAATCTGATAAATGTTAATTACAAAATTATCAACTAAAGAAAGACGCATCATTTGGTTCTCAGTACTTTCTACATGTAAAAAAAAAAAAAAAAACTGTTCCTGATTCTCCACAGACCTTCACTAACCTACTTTGGTGAAATCTTTTCTAAGCCTGTGGTGCATTAGCTACACGTCCAAACGTACACACAGGCTCATGACGTGTTAACATGGCACCGTCTGCAGAAAGAAAAAGCCATCCGTACAAGTCATCTGGCACTTCGCCTAATCAAAACATTCGACAGCGTTAAAGCTTCGCTTTCGCTTGTGGCTTCGAGTGCAGTCAGACTCTAGGTCATGGATGTACAGGGTCGGAGCAGCGGATTGAGTTTTGTTGTCCTCGAGTACATGCACATTCACGAAGAAGAGCAACAGATTGATTATTCGGTATTTAAAGCCGTCTGAAGTGAGGATGACATTTGACTTGCTTTATTTAACAGCACACCATTTTAATAACACTTTGTTTATTAAACAAAGTAAAGACAAGACTTTGTAAAGACAAAGTAAAGAGTAATCTGTTACAAGAGAGTAATCACTTGGGTGCCTGGGCTTTATGAAGCTCAATGAAAAGCACTGGTACTCTTGCCACCTTGAAGCTTATTGAATTTACTGATTATTTGTCTCTAGCAGCATGTCCCACTCATAGCAGTTTGCCAAAAAGAAGTTTTTTTTCTTTTTTCATTGCCTGAAGGGAAGTAATCCTTTTCTTTTGGTGTAGATCATCCACAGAAAGTCAGTCTCACTTATATTTTAGCAGCTACAGCTCATTCCCTCACTTTCTCTTTCTGTTTCTTGAAGCTAATAACACAAAAAAAAAGATATCAAGGTAGAAAATTTTCTCAGTACGCCCGAGCCAGTTGACATGTCCAACGCTTTTTTCAGGGATCAGGTGTTTCACTCACTAAACATTGCAGTGGGCTCCGAAAGAGTCACCATTCAAGGACGTACAGCCTTCTTTAAAACGTTTGCGCTATTTAAATGTTTTACTGCGGTTAAGAGTCTCTTTCACCATACTGTGCTTTAGGTTTTATGTAAATGTCATTTGGCATTGCATCTTCATTCACGATAAGCTTAATAGAGTTTGGGAATTTCCTCAGAACTCTCGGTTTGACTTGAACGCTGCTCGTAAATCAGCAGTACTCTGACCGGTCAGAATCGATTATCAGTTTGAGAATTGTCATTATATAGAGAGCCTAATTAGAAACGAATGCATCCCCAAGTTTCAGAGAAGTGTAGCTAATAATCCTTGTTAAATTGGATTTTGATTCAATGCCGGAGTAATGCCTTCTCTCTCTCTCTCTCTCGCTCTCTCTCTCTCTCTCTCTCTCTCTCATTCTCTGTCTCTCAGCTTATATTGTGTAATTAAAAAAAGGCTGTATTAAAAAAGCAACATGTTTCTTCTTGCTTGGTGTTGAGTCGTGCTCCTGTCACAGTGAGAGGCAAATAAGCAGGTGCATGCTGCATTTACTCACTCAGCCGTGAAAGAAACAGCATCTTCCTCTTCTTCATGTGCTACATGAACCAGAGGAAGGTACTTTTAACTAAAGCATAGCTCTGTCAGCATATTCTTCCAATAATATTTTTAGGACCTTCTTTTGACTGAAGTGATTAGATAAGAGAAGTTAAAATATGTGGAGACTCTGATCCATCAGATTTTTTTTACATTTTTCTTTTTTTTCTCTCTTGTGCCATTTACTCCAACCACACTTCACAATCACAATCAGACATGCAGCAAGTCACTTAGAAAGTGTGTGGGTGTGTACGGACCACTTCACTCAACACTTGTGGGGTTGTTGCCCTGTACAGGTTTTTTTTTTGTCTATTTTTTTTCCTTTTTTTTTTAATGTAATTTGACAATGTTAATTAATGATTGTTTGAAAGTGTGCTCTGTGTCATTTGTTACCAAAGTGTTTGAAACAGCTCAGCACATTTTTTGGTTTTTGCGTTCATAATGAGTTCAATTTAATGTGTTTTATTACTCTAGGAGTGTGTAAATTATTAAACACTGCTCTGCATTGAAGGGAGTGTATTAACAAAGAGTGTCAGGCTTTTCCCATATAATATGTTCTGTAAGACAATGTCTGTAAGCAAACACCAGGGGGATATTCGAGAGCAAGCTCCTGGCATGGGCTGGGCAATGCAGGGATGCATCATCAGTCATAATCTGTTGTCATAAACCTTTTAAAACTAATCAAAACTCTGGTTGGAAGCTATATGTTTGGCTTGACCAACAAATTTATAAATATAATATTTATATCCAGATATTTACAAATTAGATATTTCTGTAAAGCGATTCAGAAGCTTGTCGTATGTTGTGCTGACGGTGGTTTAAGCAGATGGTCAATTTTAAGGGATGGGGAAACAAAAGAAATTACAATTGTTTACAGAAACTGTATGATTAAACTGGCAAAGAACACACACACTTGTGCAATTCAGCTTACCGTCCAATAGCAGAAGGCGCATTTGTTATTTAATTATTGGCAGCACAAACTGACATCAATCTAACAAAACTAATAAAATAATATTAATAAGAAGAATTTTATAAAGCTATTCATTTAACAATGCAGTGCATTAGGAATGCAAAGGATCACGAGACTTAGAGTTCAGACTCATTGTAACATGGGTCGGATAATTATTCCAAAATTATTCACCTCCTTCCTTTGAACAATAGTGAATGACAGAAAAAAAATACTATACTTTGAGCATAAACAGTTTAGGATAATTTTAGAAAAACAAAGTAAGTGCATGTATAATAGGGCTCCAGTAGGAGATGTTATTTGAACTGGGGTTTCTGCACCACCGAGGCAGATTTTGTCAGAATGAACTAACACAGAGCAAGTGCATGAGCGAGAGAGTTTGAGTAAAAGGTACAATTTTGCATGCAAAATAAAAAACCACTCAGGAATGTGCCTGAACATAGTGATTTGCAGTTCACATGTATGTTCATGGATATGGATCAGTTGTGATCAGTGTATGATACAATGTATCCATATCATGATGGTTTGATTTGTTGTAATTAAAATGTTATATTTTATTTTGTCAGTATCATCTCATGAAGCCTGCAGGAGTGTATATCTTGTATCTTGGCTTTCGTGTATTATCTCATGCCTATTTGATTCCAAATGATGCGTGTTGTGTGCTGTTGAAATGCTTCATTATTATAATATGAGATTTTTACAAAAGATTTACAAAAACCATCCACCCTTACTTCTAGATGTGTGCTCCGGATAGTCAGAAAAATAAACATTGTTGACAAGCTAAGTTTTTGTTTGGTACGTTGTCATGTTCTCATATTGGCATGACATCTCATTGCTGTCACTGTAGTCCATGCGACTTCCTCCGAATCAAACCACATGCTGTACTACACGCATCAGTCGAAACCAGACCTGGCTGTCAATTAAATTAAATTTTTATTTTTTTATTTTTTTATGAGGTACATAACTTTGTGCTATTTGTTGTTACAGTTAATGTAAGGCTCTAGCAAAAAGTCCTCTGTCCTGAAGAATTTGGCAGGAAATGTAAGGTCTGCTATACAAAGCTACAAAGAGTTAAAATAATCCATTACAACAGAACACTACAGCGGGCGTGAAATGTGGTTAAGATGTCACATCTCTGTGCAAATCGATCATCACGCTGCCTTTCTGCTTCTGCTTCTTTGAGCGTTTTTGGCGCGCTATGTACCAGAGGGGAAAAATAAAAACCTGATCACAATCAGTAATTCTAAAATCATGCATCAATGTACACCAAAGGGCTTTAAAGAATAAAATAAATTAACCGTGTAAAGTAACAGTAATAGTTTTGCTATAAAATTGTAGTAGTGTATGAAAAATTATCAAAATGATTTAAGAATATATATATTTTTTTGCTAATTATTTCAGTTTCTGCGTGGTATGCAGGTGCAGTGTTTTAACTTTTCAGCAAAACAGGCTATAATAATGCAGGCTGGTTTAAACCGATGAGCCTTAACATTAATGATGGCTGAGATGAAATGAATAACATTGATTATCGCGGTACATTCGCATGTTGGAAGTGGGTGGGGTGTTTTATGCAACAAGTGAACGTTTTATCCCTGAAGTTAATGTGTTAGAAGCAGAAAAAATGCACAAGCATTAGGACAGTAGGACCAGTGGACAGGGTCATGGGCGTCTTATTGATGTATGTGAGAAGCGAAGGATGGCCCTTGTATTCCAATTCAATAGAAGAGATGATGTAGCTGAAGTTGGTGAAAAAGTTAATGTTGGTCGGAACACGCAGGCATCACAAACAGTTGTGTGTCCGCTGCCAAAAGCACCAGGATGCGCTATGGGAAGGAGGCAAGCCAGTGGAGGCGGTGTGATGCTCTGGGCAATGTTCTGCTGAGAAATCTTTTTTTTTTTTTTAAACAAGCCATTCATGCAGATTTTACTTTTACACTTACCACCGATCTAAACACTGCTGCTGACCAAGTACACCCAGCCCTTCATTGAGACAGTATTCCCTGATAGCAGTGGCCTCTTTCACCAGGATAATGCACACTGGCGCACTGCAAAACCGCCTTGAGACACACAGCAACGACAAGTGTTGACTTGGCCTCCTATTTCTCCAGATCTCAGTCCAACCGAGCATCTGTGGGGTGTGTTGGAAAAACAAATCTGATCCATGGAGGAGCCGCCTTGCAACTTACAAGACTTAAAAGATCAGCTGCCAACATCTCGGTGCCAGTTACCACAGGTCTAGTGGAGTCCATGCTTCAACAAGTCAGAGCTGTTTCGGTTGCGAAAGCGGGATGTACGCCATATTAGGCAGGTAGTCTCACATTATGGCAGACCGGTATGTGCATGGTGATACCTTTTTTTTTTCCTTTTTTTTTTTTTTTTTTTTTTTAAATGAGTATAATAACCCAGGAATCAAAGAGCACTTTGAGCTACAGTCCAATTTAAAACATTTCCCTCGAGAGTATCCGCTCATCTCTTTCATTCTTTTCCCCTAATGACTTGAGAGTTTGCTCGAAATTAGATTATGGTGCGTTTAGCCAAGACAGCTACTGTATTCCACCGTTCTCCTTTTCATTTTGTCTTTTTCATTGACCTGCTTAAGTTTAACAAGGAATCTTAGCTGGCATCATTAAAAAAAAGTGAGATGGCAGCAAGGTTTAGTTAATTTCTAAAGGTTTTAACCAAATTCTTGTATATATGTGAATGTGTTTCTATTTAGAAATAGTCTAAAGTGAAAAGTGGAAATGTCCTTTCTTTTCTTTTTTTGAATACTATGCAAATACAGAAAGGACCAAAATGGCTGGACGAAAACGGTGCTTTTGTTTTTTTAAAACTGACTGTAGTTCTTTATCTGCCCCAGACTGAAAGCAGTGCAAAAAGCAGATAGAGTAAGTAAACCAGGTCCAAACTGTAAACTTGGATATTTTCCCCCACTATACCATTATGTCAATATGTCAAAAACCATGCTACTGAGAGAGAGGCGGGGAAATAGACCGGATGACCATTGCTCAAGGCCCAAGTGTATATCAAGGCTTTTATAAACCAACAGGAAGTCTCCGGAGGTGTGTGTGCTGTAATTAGAAAAAGGAAATCCAGCTCAGATGAGCATTTTTATATCCATATTTGGTTAGATATTTAGCAGGTCGATAACTTCTGTGGTGCAAAGATGAACAGAATTACACACTACAAGTGTACTATAAAGTGTATTCATCTTTTGTTAGTGTTTGTCTGCTCAGTAATCATCATCAGCAGTGGCTGAATGTGACTGAAAGTAGTTCCATCTCAATCTCCTCTCCTCTTCTTTGTAGCCGTGCCGTATCCCCCGACGACGCGTCTCACCTTGAAGGAGCTCTACGAGGATGGTCGGCCCAAGGTGGAGCTGCTTAAGGCTCACCTGCTGAAGGAAGGACGGCTGGAGGAGGATGCGGCGCTGCGCATCATCAATGATGGGGCCACCATCCTGCGCCATGAGAAGTGCATGCTGGAGGTGGAGGCGCCTATTACAGGTACACATCCCCGTCGTATTGGTGTACACCACAGTCCAGGTACACGTCTGTTACAGGAACACCACGGGTGCAGGGAGCTACTTAATTAATTCATCTTGTAAAGGAAGATGTTCACTGATAGCAGGAACAAAATTGCAAAGAGAAGGATGCTTTGATCATTACTAGTAATGGTGAGTTACATGTTATTAAATATATTTCCCCTTAAAGTAGGTGGTCACGTGCTTGTTAGAGGTAGTTACACTCCTGTTCCAGGTGGCCACATGGTTAATTGGTAGCTACGCTTCTGGATGCAAGATGTGAAAGACATGCATTTGTTCTGTAGCTGTTACTCTCCCATTACATGCACTTCGAGATAAAGTTAACTTGTGAATTTACAAGCCTACATCTTTTGAAGAAGCAAGTAGATGTTGCTGTGGTCTTTGTGGCCAGTTAAAAATAATGGAGGTGATGCTGATTATTAAGTAGCCTTCATACTACTATCTTTAGTCTTACTTCCCCCTCCACATCCCTCAACCCTGCTTCTCACTGGTTGCTAAGATTTTCTTGTTATGATCGTTGGCACCTCTGCAGGGTGGTACAGAACAATGATGCCCATCATATCCAGCGACATGCCTGTTACTGGGGGCTTCTCGGCATTATTAGGCGTATGAACCAGCCAGAGGCTTCCAGTACAGTCATGTGAAGATCCCAGCATACAGTCTTCCCTCTCTGTAAACTATCCTGTTTTTATTCTCCCTGTGATGAGTCACCGTGGAGTCTAGTCCTGCGTGCCTTGTATATAAATAGCATGATGTGAATAAACTCCTGCACAATGCCATCATGATAATTACTACTTTATATTAAAGCATAAACTGTGTTTTGCAGGTAAATACGAACCGGTGTTAAATAAACCAAAATGTACTATTTTTAAACTAAACCCAAAGCCCCAACCCTAACACTAAGCTCACCTGCAATCTCAGCAAGATCCGTACATTTCTCTCTGTTGCAGATTTCTGTGAATGTGAACAAATGGAGACATTGTAATAATATCGCTTCTGTGAAAATCTTTATTTTCGCAATTTAACCATGAAGCAACTGGTACTGGGAAATGCACCAAAAGAGGAATCATCTTTTGTTTTTCCAGCAGATGAAGCAGACATCTTGAGACAATTGAAAATTCTGTGGGTGTAAGTCTTATGATACAAACTGATATTCCTTTAATGCCTGGTTCACACTTTCACGATTTTTGCTGCTGATCAATACAGCTCTAAATCAGAAAATCTGAGCGAATGTTAAATCTTTCTTACCAGTAATGCCATCCTGCCACTCACTGCCATGTGCCACTGCAATGTAGTCACAAATAATCATATGCAGACGTACGGAAACATCCAGTGGATTTGCACCGGACCTGCGGGTCATTTAAAAAAAAAAAAAAAAAAGTGTGGCCCCAACGTAAATCATTGAGAGCGTTTGCCTTTGTCGCAAGTTGCAGATCACTACGATGCCGTACAAAGGCAAACTGCATAATTACATATTTGGTCCAAATTGAATGAAGACTAGAATGAGATCTGTTTTATTTTGTGTCTAATTGCTAATCTACCCAAAACATGTTTTGCTGAACATTTTTTTTAACTGTTTTCTCTCAGTTTAACTGTTTGTGTTATTGTATTTTGACCTAGTAAGCTTATCGCATAACTTATCCTGAGTTGTGTATTTAAGAAAGAAAAAAAAACAATTGACAGTGGGAACTGGGCTTAAGCCCCACCCCCTTTTCCTCACGTGGTAATGTTTTGACCCATGCTCAAGCTAAAGCGAGAGTATTGAGTTTAATACTATGAATTAAAAATGTTCAGTGTGTTCAACATGACTCTGGAACTTTTATTTACAATTTCTTAAAGGCCCGTTAGACAAGTGCAAGGCAAGGAGTTTACAGTGTCTTCTTTGAGCTTTCCAGTTGTTTTTTACCTTGTGTTTAAGGAATTATTATTATTATTTCTTTTTTTTTACAATTCATAACCTCACCCTTCCTAAGCTTAGTGATTTCCTGGCTGCCTTTTACAGTAATCAGTTCCCCGACTTGCTTGAGGTGCAACCAGCCTTGTTTTGATAAAGAGGGAATCCTTTGATAGGGTCTGTTTCAAATGTCAAAGAGTGACTAGCGGCCCCACCCAGGCTTCCTACGTCGCCTTTGATTTCCCAGAGGAGGCCACAGGAAACCCCTCTTTTATCCCCCGACAGGTGCGGAGATAAAAATGGCCTTCCTACTTCGTCCCCCGAGTCTTTAATGTCACATGAGCTGTAGCTGGAGGTTACACGTTCATGTCATACCACATTCTCCGATTCGACACTAATGAGACTAGACCGTCTTAGACTATACTTGGGGTGTGAAACGGACAAGCAGTGATCTTACATGATATGATGATTTTGTACTCATTATTATTATTATTATTATTTTTAAAGTTCCAGACCACCTTTGGTTTAGGTCATTGCCGTGTAAGATAGCTGTGATTTATCTATTCCAGTTATCTATTCCGAAAGACGAAGCAACCTTTAAGGTATTAGTTTACTGAAGATACAGGCTCTGTGTTATCTAACTGATAATTGTGGCAAAACTGAATTTAAGCTTAAAAAGTTCAGATAACTAGTAACATTAGTGGATCTTGTTTTTGCAGCATAAAAATCAAAGCATGTACAATGATCTCTCGCAAGTGTGAACTCTAAATAAGAGTACAGTCCTTTGTCTGAAAGCTCATGATGTCAACCATCTTGTCGTCACCTTCCGTAATCCAGATGGTACGACTGCTGTCTGGGGAGCAGAATACTGTCTGAGCCCTGGAGTACATATGTTCAAAGTGGCAGCACATCCACAAACCTTTTCCAGCAGAGATTGTTACGAAGACGAGTGGGTATTTTTATTTTTGCCGTGGTTTCCACCAGTGCTGAGGAGCCTGTGAGGAATTTGTTGTAGCGTTTAAAGTCCTACCCATAACATACACCATAACCCTGATGAGGACAATGCAGCTCATAAAGATGAATTAATGTAATATCATGGGGCGTTTGAGTCAAACTGGGACTTTTGATTGCACAGAATAAAAGACCACATTGTAGAAACTAAAAACTACCTTAAGATACATTAGTGCACTTATGCAAGTGTTTCAGCAGTGCTTGGATAGCATCAAGGTAGAAAGTTTTCTCAGCGCACCGGAGCCATGATCAGACAGCCTGCTTCACATCCGTAACCCTGGCCTCCCAGGAACGCCTTTAATGGCCCGAACATGTGGATATGACTCGAAGCGAGGTCAGGACAGTAGGGCGGATGTGGCAATAACTCCCAGCTGAGTTTCTCTAATGTTCAAGTGGTGTCCATGAATGATTGTGTGTACAGTTCCCACACAGATGCGTCTCACACATTCTGCAAGTTGGACACAAATCATCCATCAATTTTCAAGGATCAGGTGTTCCACTTGCTAAATGTCCACAGGAACGACCGCACTGGGCTCCGAGTCCCTTCAGTCGGGATCGTCATTCACAGACGTAAATGTTCGCACCATTCACACTTCAGACATGTTTTACTTCAGCTAAGAATCAGTTTTATGCCTTCATTTATGAGAAATTTCAAATCCCAGTTTAACTTGAATGCTGATATTAATAAATTAATATATTAATGAATATGATTAGTTGAATCACTTCTGATTACACTATAATGCATTGCAGTAATGCCCTCTGGGTAGTTTGTACTCCACAAGTGTCCAGTGAAGCCGATCTAATCTTTATCTCTCCTGAGCTGACAGAGTGATGCAAACAGCCTGAGGATTAAAAAAAAGGGATAAAAAAATGCTATAAAATTGGTGCAGTTAATCAAAAAAATGTGATCAGCTGACATCATTTGTCTCACAGGAGGGGATAGTCTTTTCCCTTCTTGGGTGGAAGTTGTCGCCTTGAGAGAGTGACCTTACACACACACACACACACAGAGAGAGAGAGAGAGAGGTGCGAACAGGTTATAACTAAATTAGAAGGGAGATTATGGAGGGGAGGGGCACATGGGTCAAAATAAAAATAAATTTGTCTATTGAATTTGTATTACTGAGTAGGTCTGGCTGATAGAACTATAATGCTATATCCTACGATAGACTCCTCCTCAATAACAATGGGTAACCACCAGCGTGTTTCAATTCGGGGGCCATATCCTCCGAAGGACGCATTTGAAGGCTGATTACATCATAGTGTCGCGTCTAAAGCAACACATTTTGAAGGCTTGTTCAAATGCGGCCTTCTTTCCCTTGAAAACGAAGGGTGGAACAGTGTATGCGTCACGGCCCAGCCTCAAGAATCTCAAGATTCTTTTACGAGCCAGGGAAGAGTCTGGAAGAGATGATGGTGGACACAGGACCTGAGGATAACACATGGCAGTTTTCACCTAAAGATAAAATAAAGTTTTTCATTACCAGTAATAAGCAAAGTAGCACCAATAAAATCAAACACCCCAATCTCACTTTGTGAGCGGTGCAGGGGTCAGATAAGTGGAAAAGCGTGCACACACTTACACACACACATGAAGAGACTGTGGCTAATTAGAGCCAGTATGAGCCATGAAGTAAAGAGGAAAGCAGAGAGTGAGAAGGATCAGAAATCAGCAACGATGCATGTGTGTATGTTACATGATTAACTTCAAAAAAGATTCACTGAGGAAAATTGGAAATAAAAAGTCAACTCTCCGTAGCCTAGACAGTAATTAGGCACATTTTCTTTGCACATTTTTGTGCTCCCTTCACAAAGCACCCCTTGACCACACCCCCTCCACCGCAAAGCGTTTTTTTCTTATTTCTTTTCTTCCCCCTCCCTCCCTAATTATATGCTGTTTTTGGTTGAGTGAATCCTGAAATGCTCCTCAGAGGGTTTTGGTTATGAAGGTGGTTTAAGTTGCACTATATACTTCACTTCAGTAAGCGTTCATGCCAACATGTCCGAGCGTTCACAGTTGGTGAGAAATAAATGCTCAATGGTGTCAAGTTTGTTCAGTCTGACCCTACCACCCAAATATCTCAGCAGAAATCAAGACTCATCAGACCAGGGGGCATTTTTCCAATTTCCTGTTCGTAGCTGACAGGAGAGGCACGCGGTGTGGTCTTTTTCCTGATATGGCCGATCTGCTTCGAGGTTCAACATGTTGTGTGTTCAGAGATGCTCTTTAGGACACCTCAGTTATTTGAATTACTGTTGCCTTTCTATCAGCTCGAACCAGTCTGGTCACGTTCGAAGAAACATAAATCACCTCTCTTCCCCATTCTAAATCGTCGATTAAGTCATTTGTTTACGGCTTGTTACTCTGCTGGAAGAGACCGGTTCACCCTGTTTTTCTTTTCTTTTTTTTCTTTTTTTTTTAACGTCTCCGTTTCTCATTTCATAATTCAGTGATTAGTTTTATTAATCTTAATTTATGCACATGCACTCGCTTGCATTCTTTTTTTATATTCTTTAATTAATGCCGTTAATATAAAATTAATGTTTTTCACCAAATGTTCTGGATGGTACACGTACTTCCTGATCTCGTGAACTAGCATGAGGATGCCCCCCCCCCCCCCAATCTCCATTACAAATTACTTTTTGTAACGTTTTATACAACAGTCCATTTCTGCGCCTCCTCATGAATAAGTTCTGTCAGGAACATGTATGTGACAGGAAGCAACGTGTAGTTATGGGTCCTTGTTGTCTGTTGTGTTTGTGCCCTCAGTGTGTGGAGACGTTCATGGACAGTTCTTTGACCTGATGAAGTTGTTCGAGGTCGGCGGTTCCCCCAACAACACACGCTATCTATTCCTGGGAGATTATGTGGATCGAGGTTACTTTAGCATCGAGGTGAGTATTATAACTTTCTAAAATTTATTTCCTCTGTGTTGATGTTCTTGAACATCGTACGCAATAAAGAAAACAGGATGCGTGTGAGTTTTGAAAGGCCAGTTGTATGTCGAAAGCTGTGTTACACAATTGGGTTAGAGCTTTTTTTGTAGCTGTCCTTTAGTGTTGTAGATACCTATATGAAAGCCTATTTAGGAAGTCATAACTTTATGAACATTTCTGGAAATTAATGATAGATGTTTTGATGATTCAAACTTTGATAGATTTTTTTTATGGGTGCCTTTCCAGTAACTGGTGCTCTGTTCATCCAATGAGATGCTTTCTAGAATGTATCGACCCCCATGGATTTTTGTAGCAGCTTGTTGACGTCAGTGCCTTTTTTTGCTGTGAATTTTTAAACATTGAGTTAATAAAGTTTGCCGTTCAAGCCCCAGCACAACCAAGCTGCCACTTTTGGGCCCTTGAGTGAGGACCTCAACCGTATCTGCTCCAGGGTCACTGTACCATGGCAGACAGTATACGCCTACCACAGCTTCCTGCCTGGGATATGTGGAAAAATATTATTGTGCTGTAATGTAGGACTCTAGAACGTAGAACAATGTTTTTTTTTTGCAGTTGATTCAGCCAATTAAATGTATGTTTTAGTTTTCAATTCCAGATCAATTCAGGCTTTATTTATGTAAACTTTCAAATGCTCTAAAAATTACCAGCTCATTAAAAAATATATACCTACAGTTTTTACCGGAAATAGAAACCACGCCCACCTATCTCAAATACAAGAGGATCAATGTTTCTTCTTCTTTTAAACATATGGGTGGTTGGTGCAATACCGTCATATATACAAAAAAAAAAGATCATCACTTTGTATTAGGTGTGACGTTCAAAAAAGAACCAGCACAAGTTACACTGCATATCAGTACATATTATATAATTTTAGTAGTTTGTAATACTTTAAAAAATGTAAGAAATATAGCCACTTAAGACAAACCAATGACAAACATTGGAAACTGCGATGCCCAAAAATCTAATAGTCAAATCAACAGTCTACATGATTCACAACCCTACTGTAGTGTAGTACATGTGACAGTCTTCCTATACATATAATAAAACTGTAGAGTTGGCATGTCTGTACACTGAAGATATTTGCAAAAATTAATTTTGGGGGACGTAAGATGAGTGATAGAACACATCAAGATGTTTTTTGAAATGTCTGTTTGTTCATAACGTAAAAACTACCGAACGAAATATGTGTATTTGGCCGAGCTTGATGTAACATATAGGCTTTGTTTCATCGCAATCGGCCCAAGAGAAAATAGTTTTAATTAGAATTTAAATGGAAAACGCCCTTAAATAATATAAGAAATCGACCTTGAAAAAAAATCATCTCAAAATTCAACAGATGGTGTTATACATTTTTTAATACGCGCTTATGAGTTGAATTGAAATCTACTTAATAAAAGCGATCTCGCACCTTCAGTCTGCACACTTCATCATAAGTAAAAAAGTTTAGTTAATTCCAAACTTCAACAGATGGAGCTGTAAATTTTTTAAAACGTGCTCATGAGTGTGCGATAAAATTCCACGCAGTCACATCCGCAGGCACATCTAGTAGATGTATATTTTTATCATTAGATTTACCAGACAGACATGTTGGATGCCTCCCAGTGTTCACCCTGAGTCTCTGTCACCATCTATCATCCACAGCTGAATCATGTATGATGTAACTCCAAGAACAGACAGATTCTCATCATCTATGATATTGTCCTCGTGAAAAAGCAGTGACCTGGGTAAATTCAGCGATTGAAAAGTAAAAAAACTTTTCGATGTTCCTTGTTTATTCAATTGTCACGCAGGATGTACTGTATGTTGAACGCTGTGTAAATCGGTCGATCATTCCAACACGCATTATGTAACGTCTCATGCACGCCTTTACTGCGAAATAAATCTCAGAAGCTGGTTATGATTCCTTTGTGGCTGCAGTCATCAGCAGGGATGCTGCAAAAGTCAGAGTAAGGACTGTTGCATCATCCTGTGGCTTTATCTGTTTAGCAGCACGGGCGTAGGACGCTAAGATCCATCTGGGCAAGATGATGTGTTACTCTGCTCTGAAGTCAGACTGCAGTTTGTTTATGTTTTGACACTCCGGCCATTTCATCGGGACTTTAAATACAGAGATCTCAGCCCGCTAAGATTTCAGGTCACGTGGTATCTTTTAAAATGTTATGCAGCGTTCTGCATTTTAAACTCCTCCTCTAAGATGGTGATCTCTGTAAAGTCAGCAAAATCTCTGTTTTGCTAAAATAAAAAAATTAAGATGAACACGATTACATCAAAAAAGCACCAGTCGACCGTAGCCGCGATACGCCCCTTTTATCGCCCCATCTCTTTATACACGCGGCAAGTGGAAACACAATCTCTATATTTAGGCTTACGTGTGAATTTCTGCTGTTTGCCTTTTTACACTTTTTGACACACTAGTGACTGTTGTATTTGCTCTACAGTGCTCGAGAGAGAGAGAGAGAGATGTAGTTAAATAAAAGGAGAGCTCGGCACCCTTTTTTTTTTTTTTTTTCTTCTTTTTTTTTTTTTTAAATAAAGGTGGGTGTGTTTGACCTTCGAGACCCACCATGGTGCAGTGCATGCTGGGAACAGAGGTCACTTTAGGGGGTGCGATGAAATGTCACGGTTGAAAGGTGTGCCTGTGGACGCACCATCAAACACTGCCTGTGTGTGTTACGACAAAGGCCACACCTTTTCTTTGGCTCTTTTTGGACATCAGACATTCACAAAGGGTTGGACTTCAATCGTACCTCGCACCACCTGCTGCCCTTAAACACCCCAGTTTTATATTTAATATTTCTTTTCTTTTTCTTTTTTTTTTTTTAATGCTGTTGGTGCCATCAGTTAAACACCAAACCATTGCTGTCCATCCATTGTGGAAATGATGAGATCACAGATTTTACCTAATTTGCTTACGGTTGATAAATAGACGTTTCAATTATTTGGTGATGGTTGACTGCATTACCATGGCAACAGCCCTCAGTGACAGTTAAACCTCAATTACCGCTGGGAAATAAAAAGCATTGAATCGATGCTCGTTGTAATTTTGCAAACTTAAGAATGATTTATTTATGTATTCGTGGTGGTGAATCTCCATGGATTTCTATATATTGTGTGTGAGCGTTGCTATAGAAACTATAACCTCATCTTGTTCAGAACAGTGGCTCGATGGAGGCCACCACCAGGAGCGAGATCCACTTTTATTCTCAATCGTGTGATCGAAAAGTTTTGAGCCGAGCTTTACAGTTTTTTTCCCCCGAAAGGAGTCTTGGCTACGTGTGTGTCCGCGTGTGCAGTTAAAGCTGGCTTGGCTCATTAGTCAGATCAGGTAATTAAATCTGAAAAAGTCTGGTAGGAGTTTAGAGAGATTGAAGGTTTAGTGACCGTATTCTGATGTGTCCATGATAGCTAGACTTGATATAATGGTGTACGACTCAAAATTAGTCATGATAAGACTGTTCTCTCCCCCTCGCGCTCTCTCTCTACTGCTGCGTCTTTTTTAAAACCTAATTAGGTTCTGTACTGCAGTGGTTCTTATGTCCTTTGTGTCTGGCTGTGAGTACACCCCCCCCCCCCCCCCCAGCCTTCCCTCCCTCCAAAACTCGTGCTAAATCACACCACAGCAGCCTCTGTTCCTCTGCATTGAAACCTTTCAGCCGTGTAATCCGTGGTGCCTTTTCGAGTTTCTGAGTCCAAGCCACTATCAGGCTTGGCTCTGGGGAGTTCTCCACGCCGTGAGCTCCGGGCCAGTTTTAACTTCCTGGTAATCAGGAGAGAGAGGGGATTCCTGTATTTCTGCATCCGTTTATGTTGCAGAGATGAGGGCAGGATGGTGATGTGTGTAGTTTAATAAACTGGGTATGGTAGGAAAGGAAAAGAGGACAAGGGTGGACGCCACCACATGAATAATTCATTTGTACCCTTTTTAACACTCGCTGCTTTTTGTAAATGTGTTGCATTGCGGTCTCTGCTGCACCTCCGTACTATATTATCTATACACAACAACGATGACGCACTACGAACAGAACCAGAACCAGCAGTGTGGCTTTTTATTTGTAAACTTGTATTTATTTATTTTATTTTATTTTATTTTATTGCTTGGCATCTTCCCAAGCATCCATCCATCACTTTCTGTGATTAGATGGATGGATGGATAGATGGATGGATGGATAGATGGATGGATGGATAGATGGATGGATGGATAGATGGATGGATGGATAGATTGATTAAACATTGACAGTTCACAAGCAAACAAGGTGTAGAAGAATATTAAAAACTAGGTTAAAATTACAAATCACTGTGTGAAAGATGATGAAATTCATTAACAATAAAATCACACTTATGATATACTCTTTACAATAGTGCAGTCAGATTGGTATATCTTATTTTCAGTAAAAGAACCTTAACCTCAGTTTCGATCTTATTTTTAAACTAGATATGCCCATGACTTTGTTTTTCGTGGAATTTCATTGCACACTCATAAGCGAGTTTCTAAACAATGTACAGCGCCATCTGTTGAATTTTGAGATGAACTTTTTTTCACGGTCGATTTTTAGTTTTATTTATTTTTTTATTTTATTTTTAATGATATAAGAGCATTTTCCATTTAAGTTTGCAAAGTAGCATTTCTGAAGCAAAGCTTACATGTTACCTCAAGCTCAAAACAAACAGAAACAGACAAAAATTTAAAAAAACATTGTGTTCTATTATTCATTTGACACCCCCCCCCCCCCACCCCAAATTATTTTATGTACAGATAATACAGATAACAAAAATTTTTTCTATATGTATTCTCTTATTTATATTCACTGCAATTTAAATACGGTAGGGTTGCAAATTTCGCACATTTTTCCTATCAGACAGATGAACACAGTTTACACAGTATTTTGAGTTCTACACAGTCCAGTATTTCTCATAAAATTTTTTTTTTTTTTTTTTTTTTTTTTGGTATTTAAAACGGGCCGCATCCATCCTGATTGCGTGCAGCCTCTCTCACTCTCTCTCTCTCTCTCTCTCTCTCTCTCTCTCTCTCTCTCGCTCTCTCTCTCTCTCTCCACTCACACACACAAACACACAGACCTGTCTGTGAGTAATCCCACCCCCTCCATGCACTCAGATCGTCTGTGCACTTGAAGTGCACTCATAACACACGCATATAACAGTTATAACACAACAGTTCATGTTGTTGAACTGTCGGTTTACTGAAAGTGTTTTAGAACCACAGCGATCAGTTTTGTGACGGAGCACAAAACAAGAAAAGACAGCGGAAGAGGAAGTTGATTTTAAGCAAGCAGGCCAAATCGATTTTGTGTTCACGGAAAGAAATCACAGAAACCTGACTCTTCAAACTTTTTCAAATAATTTATTAGTAAGGATAGCTAAGCTAACTTTAGATTACAGCTGTGTTACAGTACCACTACATGCAAAACAAAAGTTAACTGTTAAAACATTTTTAATTGGTTAAACTCAGCGATTAATCAGTAATTTCAGTAATTCAGGTAATGACTAACAGTCGATCGATATTGTAAGTGTGTGATATTCTCAGACAAGGAGTGGAACACTGTCATTGTTTTGTTCAGTATGTGACCCTTGGATTGAAGTGATATTTATAATCAATTAAACCCACACTGTCTGAAAAACAGGCTCCTGTTCATTGGGTACTTGATTAATCAGCGAGCAGGACCTGAGAAAATCCTCCACGGAAGGAGCAGCCATGGCTTCTCGCTGATGAGCAGTTACGAAACGTAGCGTAGTGCCAAGTGAATATCGTAAACGCACAACATTTTCACATACAGTACACTTGCACACACCAAGCACCCAAAACCACACACATCATTTGGGCAGCACTTCCTTCTGATATTAATCTTGAGGTAACAAACGACGTTTAGGGCTGTTGAGCGCCGTGTGACTCTGAGTGCAGAACTAGATAACAGCAGAATAAGAAACGCCTCCGATATGCCGCACTGAGTGAATTGAACAAACGAGACAAAGCAAATCGAATGCACAGGTTTATTTTTCAGAATACACGCCACCTGCACTGTCATAGAACAACACTGTCTGTATGAGGGTACAGGAGGTTTTGTTGTTGTTGTTTTTTATTATTGTTTTTTTCTTTTCCATTGTGGTCATTCATTGTCTGTGTGTGTGTCTTTTGCAGTGTGTGCTGTATCTGTGGGCTCTGAAGATCAACCACCCCACCACACTCTTTCTCCTCCGAGGAAACCACGAGTGCCGGCACCTCACAGAGTACTTTACCTTCAAACAAGAGTGTAAGTACGCATCTCTGAACGTGTGTGTGTGTGTGCGCGAGCAGTGACCCGGTCTCAAAAAAGCATCCAGAAGGAGAAAATGCACAGAGTGGGCGTGGCCAGGCAACAAGCTAACACAAAGTTATGCAAACGAGAAGCGAAACACCATAGTGATCAGCGGGAACTGGAGCGAGCCTCGTTACTGTGAAATGTTTAATTTTCTAGCTTGTTATAAGATCAGATCTCCAGACATATAAAATGAAAAGTATGCAGGGAAAAGTAATTATCTTGGGTTGCAGGTGAGTGCAGTTAGCACTAAGTAGCATTTAGCCAGTTTACTTTACTTTATATCACTGATGAGTGACTGCTAAAACACACATCATAAGAAAATACTTCAAAACACTTTGCAACCAAAAGCATCTAGTGACTGAAAGAGAGATCAGAGGAGTGTGAACAGGGCGGTTGAAGACGCCAGGAGCCGCTTTATAACCGTGAGAACAGAAAAGCATCTATGCACAGTTTTTAACGAAACACAGCAGTGCTTCTCTTAATAATCTTTGATCCACTGTATTTGATTAATGACTGATGCACGATGAGTAGGAAATCGCAGAAAAAGACAGCGTGAAAGATTTCCGTGTGTGATTCGCCTGAACCTCATGCTGTGTTTGTCAAGCAACCAGTGGGGCTTCAGCAGTAGAACCACCCACACACCCCTTTTATTCCGCTTTTGTGCGTGTATGTCGTATTATTATTATTATTTTTTAATCCCCCTCATCATCTTGATTCTATTCAATACTTTTTAGTTATTTTTTTTTTATATATATAATTGTTATATAATCACAAGTTTTATAGGGGTTTGGAAACAATCCCTACGTTGTTGTTGTCTTTCGGCTGCTCCAGTCGAGGAGTCGCCCCAGCGGACAATCAGATCTGCACAACAATCTGGTTTTACACGCAACCCTCTCATTTTATCCGGGCTTGGGACCCGCACTGCATCCAGTGGCTGGGGTTTGGGCGTTGGGTGGGAATCGAACCCGGGGCTTTCATATGGCAGGTGAGAAACCTACCACTGAGCCACCAGTGCCCCAAACAGTCCCTAATAAATATTATGATTTAGGACGTTTTCATTACAGACAATTGACTCGTATGGTGTCTGAACATGATTGCCCCTGCTTTCATTAATAATAATGTTGGTAATATTTATCTGTAAACGATTACACCAGCTTGTCCATGCACTACAGTTTTTGCCCCCTTCCTAATTTTTTTATTTTATTTTTTTACCATATTTGTCACATTTAAATGATTGAGATCATTAAGCAAATTTTGATATTAGACAAATATAATACAAATAAATACAAAATGCAGTTTTTAAACAATGATTAAATTCATTAAGTTTGGCGGGGGGGGGGGGGGGAGCTGTCCAAACCTGCCTGGTCCTATATGAAAAAGTAAGTGCCCCCTAAACCTACTGCACATTTTTCTATTTTTCGGAAGTTTATCACTTCCAAAGTTTTCACAGTTTATCATATGGTGCGCTGGAGTCCCAAAGCCTTAGAAATGTTTTTGTAACCCTCTCCAGGCGAATACACATCAGTTCCCCTCTGTTCTCATCGTTCTGCGTGATTTCAGCAAGATTGTGGCCTGATGTTTTGAGAACTTTTAGCTTCACTTTGTCAGACAGGTTCTATATAAGTGATTTCTTGATTCAACAAGTCTGGCAGTTATCAGCCCTGGCAAGTGAAATTTAACTCGGCTTTCCAAAAAAATATATGGTTGATCACCACAATTAATTTATTCATTTATGGTTCAGCAAGGGGGCAATTACTTTCTTAATAAAAGAAATTGTCTTAAAAATTTAGTAATAAAAATTTTTGATATTCGCAGTTTACTGTAAGTGTGACACATATATATTTTTTTATTTTTTTATTTTCAATCTGGTAGGGGCAAATGTTGATGCACCCAGTTCGATTTCAAGCCGTCAAAAAAAAAAAAAAAACACAAGAAGCATGACATACAAGTGAAGAGAAGCACGCCAGTCACAAGCTCCCTAAACCAGCACACTGGAGCGGACGCTCGTGCTCTGCCTACTTTTATTTAAAGCTAGCGTAAAATTTTGTTACACCTGAGAGATTGTTTTGAACGAGACAACCAAACAAATTGTCATGATATGACTTTAGAAATAGCAGTCCATTTCTGTTCCAGTACCGCTGGTTTCACACCTGATGCGGATCGTAGAAATCCACCTTTTCAAGTTGACCCGGCACAGTTCTTCGAGCCACGCCCAGGTTCAATGCAACAACTTCTCAACCCAATTGGACATGTGCAGGATCAAATCCTGATTAGACACCATAAAGCACATACTTTAGTTGTTTGTGTGTGTGTGTGTGAGAGAGATGGAAGACATCAGAGCTGAATAATGATGCTTTCAAGGTAGTAGACAAGCTCTCATGAGTACACTGTGAAGTGTGCGTGTGTGCTGGAGTGGATCGCACACTCGTGATAAAGATCAGCCTTGAAACAAAACGTTGCTTGTCCTCTACTGCTGCTGTTGCTACATCGTATATCAGAACTACTGCACACTGTGTGTGTGTGAGAGAGAAAAAGAGATTTAATCAGTACTGTGTTTCCTCCTAATTAGTGTACATGTCCAGTGCAACATCACCTAACAAGGCATGTTTCCTCCAACACTGGAAAGTTGGCAGGCCTTCACACTCTGGGCCCTGCTGCGATATGTCAAACAGACATTCTCCTTCATATATATATGTGTGTGTGTGTGTGCGCTTCTCCCCAATCCCAGGCAAGATAAAGTATTCGGAGCGCGTTTATGACGCGTGCATGGAGGCGTTTGACTGTTTGCCTCTGGCCGCACTGTTGAATCAGCAGTTCCTGTGTGTGCACGGTGGCCTGTCGCCTGAAGTCAGCTGCCTTGATGACATTCGCAAGGTGGGTTTATGTGTGTGTGTTTTTGTATAATTATTTTTTTCTCCTCCACATTTTGAAGTGATTACAGAAGAATTATTTATTATATCATCATCTTGCAATTTCTTTATATAAAATGTTCCAAGAAGTACACATTTGCACACTTTACAAATGACAACCAACCACACAACGAATAACTCAAGATTAAAAAGGTGTAAAAGATAAAATTATTTTACAAATACAGGAAATGTTAATGGGTTCAGACTTTAGTGTTTATTAGATGTTTGAGTATTTATTTAGTCAAACCAAAATCCAGGAAACTGCTGCTTCTTTTGCAGTGTTGGTCACAAGCCCCTTACAGACACGCACCTCTTTCCTTTAACGTGGCTCTAAACTAGTGTTGGTGCCAAATCTATACTTTAAAAATGGTACCGGTGCCTAAAGTGATATCTTTAAAAAAATAATAATAATAATAATTATATATATATATATATAAAGGTGTACAACATTAAACGGCTTTTTATTGAATTTTTTTAAATAAATAATATATTAGAAATTTTAATTATCCATAAATATAAGTAAATAAAAAAACAACACGTTTACATACTACCGAACCTAATTAAAATAATTTAACACCAATAAGTTGTTGGTATTCTCAGTCGCTACAAACCAGCTTTAGATTTTCGCAATTTTTTCAAGAAATATAACCATATTCTGACCTTAACAGGCAAAACACCACGCTGATGGTCTCATTTCCCGCCGTGTGCTTTTAAATCGGAATTTGAAAACAACATGGAGACTCGCGTTACTACGAAGATTAGTCGGATTTGTATTATTAGTGTGTTCATCTATTTCTCAATCGGGAAATAATTTTGTTATAAAAAAAAATTTTTGGGTGATGATGCTTCTTACATCCGTTTCAGAATACCAGAGAACAAGTATTTCAATCGATTGTTCAGGCATTCAAGTGGCACCGGAGTGAGACACAGAAAGCTGCATTCTGATTCTAGTTCATACCGGCTATATGGTTACCGGTGTCATGTTGGCACTGGGTTTCGGTACCCAACCATACGCTAAACTGGTCGGCTTTGTGTCTGGTCACTTTTCTGTTAAAGGTTCAACAGCAATCTTCCTCAGTATCAGCATTTCCTGTTATAAACAGGACATGATTGCGACATAAAGTGACATTTTTAAATGATATGCAAAAGTGTTTTGTGCCAAGATTTAACTAAGAAATATCACACTTGAGGTTGTGCTGATTATATGCTTTTACACAACAGTTCCTCAAACAATTTATCATCAACAGATTACGATTTGTTTTTCTTTATTTTGCTCCGCCAACACACATCCTTTCACAACTCGCGTAACTAACTAACTAACTAACCGCGATTGGCAAAGCTGGCAATCGACAGTTGACGATACAGTTAGTTAGTTAACCGGAGTGAAAGTAGTGTTAAGTTCTTACTGTTAAATAGCGTTAAAAAAAAAGCTAATTCCCTAGGCTGCACAATCACTTGTTCAACACAAACATCAGATCAGCCCTTTATTAGGCATTAGAGAGCAATTTGTGATTCAGCTTTGTGTTAAATGCTGCTTAGCTTTGTAGCTTGCTGTGGGCATGAATAAAACACCACTGAGGCAATTTTGAACGACTTAAACAATTATTAAGAAGACAAAAATTGGTTAAGATGATATAACGTTATCACTGTGGCTCATACTGACCAACCATGACCCATGACGGTGACTGACAGTTGGTGTAATTAACGATTGTGAGAACACCTGTGACGTGGATGTGCACATGTGTAGTCAAAAGTCCCAGTGCTTTTCCTGTCTAATATCGCCACTCGTGGAAACTATAATAATGTGTAAATATTCAAGGGCGGTGTTGGTCAGAGTGGGATAAATGGGTTAGCTTTTACACTTTAGGATTGGTTCACCCTAACCCTTACATTCATGACAATCGTAGATGAGACCAAAAATTTGTAACCAACAATAATGCAGAAGGAGGGAGACGCATGTCTGAATGAAGCCTTGAGTAAAACAAACATAAAAGTGAGCTGAGTGACCGAGAGCTGTCGCTTTAACAGATTGTTTAAGCCGGTGTTGTTGCTTTTTCCAGCATCTGAATTGGGCTATAAAGTCTAGCCAGGTGCCCTACAAATCAGGAATGATTGATAGCTGCACATGTTTCGAACGGTCCAGTATTGACACTCCCTCAAAGCCATGCCCCCCCCCCACCAATTTTCTTGCTGTATTGTTTTATCATCTTTTTGATTTTCCCGCTTGAAAGATTTGCCGGATACACTTTCTATCAATTACTGTGAAATAAAATCCGTCAGTGTATGTGTAGATGTGCGTGCGTTTCGATGTGTGTGTATGAATATGTATGCAATCCTTATTCCTTAATTACTGTATAAGTATGTGCATGTGCTGTACTTTTCCAATGCAGTTAGACCGGTTTAAGGAGCCTCCAGCGTTCGGGCCGATGTGTGACCTGCTTTGGTCAGACCCTGGTGAGGATTACGGCAGTGAAAAAACACAGGAGCACTTCTGTCACAACAGTGTGAGAGGCTGCTCTTATTTCTACAGGTAACACACACACACACACACACACACACACACACACACACACACACACATTAACGGAGGGACCGTTTTTAAAACCGTTTAAAAATTAGAAAGGAACTTCGTTAGTCACACTCGCGTGAGCGCATACTAAAGGAATCACTGCTGTAAAGTAAAACAACAACAAAAAACTAATTAATCAGCACCTTACTTTTGAAAAGAATCGCGACAGAGCATGTCTGTGTAAGGCAGAGAGTGTGTGTGTTCACCCAGCAGGGGAGACGATTACCTACAATTCCGCAGCGCAAGAGAGAAAAACCGTTGGCTCA
>JAQMYG010000009.1:21702617-21715461 GCA_030014215.1 Clariallabes teugelsi | reverse complement strand
AATAAGTTTCTGTTTTCATTTATGTTAAAGCAGATATAACCAGGCATTCCCAAACCGTTCGCGAGAGCATGTCAAATTAAAATCCTCTGACTGTTCCTGACCCAAACGCATGACAAACCGTCATGGATTTGTTGTGTGTGTGATTATGCCATCCCCCTCTCCCAGTCATGGATGACTATAGCATCACCAGGGCATCAAACTCTCCATCTCTAGATGATCTCTGCGAGCTCTTTCCGCTGCCCCACTCAGAAGTGCTGTGAATTGTTCAGGCTTGTCAAGAACGGCTATGATTTCTCACCTGTTAACTGTGACCTGGATTCCTGTGTTTTAGATACACGTGATTACAGAAGCTATGAATCTGCTCCAGCCCCGTGTGACAGGTTTTTACAAACACTCCAGTTATGGGGCAGCTTGAAGCTGTCTACGTCAAGATTAAAGAAGGAATTTGGCATAATTTTAGACTTGAAATCAATAATGAAGAGGCAAAAAACACCTATGAGCCACTACCATCCACCTTTTTAATTACTTGCCACCTTCTGTGATGTTTTTTGTTTGTTTTGTTTAAGTCAGTGACTGCATTAAAAAAAAATTCAAGCAGGTTCAAAAACTACAAAACCAAACCGCAATAATTCCTATATAAACTTCCTATATACTGAACTCAGACAAGCCTCTTTGTGATCTCCTTAGGATTTCCTATGATCTAGAGATTGTACCAGATCAAATTTAGGAATGTTTGAAAGGAGCATCACCACCTAAAATGTACTAAGATCATAAAAGACCACCTCCGATGTCGGGAAAACAGTTGCAAAGCGCTGAAACGGATACATCACCTTAAAAACATTTCTTTTTAAATCACACGTTTTTTTTTAATGAATTACGTGACGCATCTGCTGTACACGTCTCTGTGTAAGCCGTTACTATGGAAATGAAAAACGGTGATACATGTAGTGCTGTCCACTTGACACGTGTCGTCCACTTAATTTTGAAACAGATGTACATTTTTCTTTCGAATCCATTCGTTCTCTCTTTAAGGCTCTCTTCTCCCTTTGTCCGTGTCCTTCCTGTCCACCTGAGGCAGCGCAATAAAGAGGAAAGGAAAAAGTGTTCAGAATAAATAACGACGTACTGAGAGTGTGCGTCTGCCTCGGCCATGACCGTGTGTCTGGCTGGCGCTCTAGTAATGAGGTCATCTCAACATCTGGATTTAGAACAACGTGTGTGAGACTCTGATCTCACTTTTCGTGTGTGTGTGTTTCAGTGACAGAGATGCTGGTGAACGTGTTGAACATTTGCTCTGATGATGAGCTCATGTCAGAAGGAGACGACACCTGTGAAGGTAACCTTTTTTTTTTTCCCCCTTCACATATAAAAACCTTCATTCGTAGGAGTGTGAGTATTTCATGCAGCTTTTGTAAGTGTTGCCATGGCGATAGTGATGGGTGATGGTTTGAAAGGAGCTGGTTAACCTTGAGCATGTAGGAATGAGAAATAATTACGCACTACTGATAGATTCAGCTCTACGGCCTCCAAGGATCAGATCTTTTCGAGTATAATTTCTTATTTATTTATTTATTTAAGTCTTTAACTCGAGAGTTTTGCTGAATATTTTTTTATATTTTGTTATTGTCTCAGAAGACAATTGTTTCATTTATATTGTACATTTAGCAAGAAAAAGAAACATAACAAAAACATTACTGCTGTACATTTTTTTTTCTTTATGTGAAATAAAAGGAGTTAAATGACAATGTATTGAAATAAAAGGTTGAGATACAAAAGTTGAAAGTAAATCTAATTCAGTATTAAAGTTGAAGGAATTGCGATGTGCATCAAATCATCGAGGTCAAACAAATCTCCTGACAAAGAAGATTTTTCAGTGTATATACTAGTATTTTGTACTGATCCAGCGTATTACATGATTTTTCTTAGATTGAGCTAGTTAAACAAACTGTTTGGAATTTTTATTTTTCTCCTGACTTTTTTTTTTTTTTCCCTCAACTTCCCTCTGATTCCCACCGAGAGCAGAGGTCTGCAGAGCTCCATCGCTTTTACAGATGCGTGTCTAGATGAGAGCGAGAGAAAGAGTAACCCATTTAAAGCTATTCAGAGCAGCATGTCTAAGCTCACACTGAACTTTCTGTCCTCTCTCACTATCTCTCCATCTGTTTAAAAAGCTCCAATACAGGTTGAGGAAGTGCGCCAACAGCTCAAGTGCGCTCAAGGGCTTAGTGTTTTTTTTGGAGTGCTCGAACAACCGACATGCTTTTTAGCATTGACTAAAGCTTACCGTTGTCAATTAGAGGTCACACTTTATGGGGAAAGTTGTTTAAATGGTCTTAAATGGTTTTCAGGATCCGTGTCAGTAATGGCGATTAAGGAAAGTCAGGAAGAACTAAATTTGGGCTCGTCTGTAATTAAAATAAAAATTTTATTTGTCACATACACAGTCATACACAGTACGATATGAAAAAACGATTAACAAGAAATAAATAGTGGAATAAAGTAAATTTAGCTATAGAAGCTGTAGAAAATAGAACTATATGCATATATATAGAGAGAGAGATAGATAGATAGATAAGAAATATATTTTTTAAAAAAACTTGTCTATACAATGTAGAAAAAATGTAAAGATGAATTTGAATGGAAATAAATGGAAATGTCCAGGAAATGTGCATGTGTGTGTAGATGTCCATGGTCCACAAATGTCCATAATCTGCAATGTGCAAAAGTGGGATGGAGGGTAAAGGGTTAATGATTATGTTCTGTAACGATCAAGCCAATGGAGTGATGCATTTCAAGGGCAGGACTAGGAACATGGATGTGACATTTGGACATGGACACGCTTGGTATTAGTGAATTAATTTGCATAAATTTTAACTTAATCTCTTTAAAAATCTCTTTAAAACTCATCAAAGTCCATACAGTTGTTTACCTCCTGACAATATACAGTGTTTTACCAATGCAAGTTTTCTGTAAACTCTGTGACTTTTAATTTCAGGCAGTCTTCAAAAAGCTGTTATTTGCCCAGTGAGTAATCAGATCAGTGATATGAGATGGAAGTGATAGAAATATTGGGAAATATCTGCAAAATGTAGCTCGGTAATGAGTTGCGTAGACTGTGTCGTACTGAGACAGTCATTAGCTTAGAACACCGCGCTCAACATCATTCATGAAAACCTGTCGTCTGGCTTTCTTCCTCCTTCTGGACCTCAACAAATACAGCTGACTAACTGCTTGTCGTCCTCCAGCGACGATCCTAAGCATATTTTTTTGTTGCTAAAATTGCATCCATTGTTTGAAATGAATGAGCAGTCACTCAAATATGTCGGGTTTAAACATTGATGGCGCGGACAAAGACCTGTCTATGTGCGCACGCGTGCTGTTTTAAAGACGGACGGAATTAATTTTGTAAAACAATCACGTCTATTAATGTGAACTGTCATGGCCTAAACTCCCTTAGTGACCTCCTTAATAAGTCGACTTTAAGCAATAATCTTATGTACATAGTGAAAGATTTCCAGTAGGAAATCACCTCATTAAAAGGACAACATTCGTGTCATCATTTCACTTGAATGCGTTTTGTCCTTAATTCAGCGCTCCTGAAGTACAGTTCTGCGATCCCAGAAGTGTATTAAACTCTCATGTAGGAGTTTGGTGGCCCACTTACTGCGCCCGATACGTTTGATTTGATTCGCCCTTCTTTTTCAGTGGTGCGTAATTATATCCTGGCCTGACACATTTCCTCTGTAAGGTTTAGAAATGGGGGTTATCGATCCCTTCAGGGAGAGAGAGACGGAGCTCTGATGGCTCGTTTGATCGCCGCTTAACTGCCTCGTTACGGTCGACGGAGCGACAGAAATGCAGCCAATAACGATTCTCAAATGGGACTCCATTATTCTTTGTGAATATCAGCTCTCAAACTACGATGTTCTAATGACTGAAAGGAGCAGCGCGGACGATTACGTACAACTCCTAGAGGACTGGAGTAATTTGAGCGTCAGGTGTCGTGCATAAAGTGGCGGCCGTCCCGTGCGGTTCAAACGCAATCATGGAAGCGTAATGACTTCAGCAGTGAGGCTCAGCTAAGCACAACAACGCTGATGAAGTCTCGAATCTGATTCATCAGAAGGTTTTAAGTCTTTGGTTATAGCCGCAGCAATAGTACTTTGATTAATATTGTGCGTGTGTGTGTGTCAGGTGGTGCACCGGCTGTCCGTAAGGAGGTGATCAGGAATAAGATCCGTGCCATCGGCAAAATGGCACGAGTTTTCTCCGTACTTAGGTGAATACACACTCTTTAGAAATACACATTCTCTCTTTCTCTTGCTTTCCTTTCTCTCTCGCTCTTCTCTTCTGATTTTTCTCTCTCTGCTTTCTCTCTCTCTCTCTCTCTCTCTCTCTCTCTCTTTCCCCCCCTTCCTCTCACATATACTTATTCCTCACACTTGCAATGAAAAACATTTGTTAAATTGCTTTACTTTTTCACTAATGTGTTAATACAGACTTTTCTCATTAGTTCTCATCTTGTAGTGCTTATTTTGTGTGTGTGTGTGTGTGTGTGTGTGTTAGGGAGGAGAATGAGAGTGTGTTACAGCTGAAGGGTTTGACTCCCACTGGGACGCTGCCACTCGGGGTGCTTTCTGGAGGCAGGCAGACACTGCAGAGCGGTAAGACCTACACACACACACACACCACACACCAGTACAGACATACACAACACGCCCCTGCACAATCTCCCAGCCCCCTGCTCCGCCACTGAATTTCTGCATAGGGTCCTAAGCTCACACGCGTGTACACACACATTTTTGCTTTCTTTTTGTACAGGCTTTCGCGCAGTTACCCTCTTATTCTCGCTCGCTCTGTCTCATTCCCCCCCCCCGTTCTCACTATTGTTATCTAAACATGTTGGCACGTAAGACTGAGGCTCCTAAACTAGGGGTCGCAGTGTCACATGGGATGGTGAAAGAAACTCTCAAATCCAGAGTATTTATATTTTCCCGTTAATATTTTTGAAATGTTACTGCAAGGCCGATTTAGACGAACCAAGTTTAAGTGAATAGAGATTTAAGTCTAAAAATATTATAGTTATTTTAGTCTTTTTTTACTCTGCTGATTCGGTACACTAGCATAGTTCAGCAAAAAAAATAATAATAATTTTCCCTCTCATTGATTGACTTTGCTACATTTTGTCTCAAATCACGTACTTATATCGGCATCATTTACAGGTAGAATTTTGTAAACCTACTAAAAACTCTTCTTCTGGATTTTCTAGATTCCTAAATCGTAAAAATTGCTCATTAAAAAAAAAAATAATAATAATAATACTCAGAAGTTGACAAACTGCTAAACATTTTACCTTTGGATTTGGTTTAGGAGACAGTACCGTTTATCATTTATGAAGAAAAAAAAAAAAAAGAACTGAACTCGTGAAGTACTCTCAGTCTCTAGCGCTTCCCTTTTTCTGCTTTATCATCTCTCCCTATTTCTCCGCTTATCTTTTTCTTTTTTCCTGGTTTTCCTTTTCACCTCTTCAGCGATCTCCTTGCCTTTTTAAAATCCCAAACACGCACTATATGCATTATAGAGACTCAGGAAATCACAGTAAGGTGACTTTCTCATTCACACATACACACATGCTCTCTGTCCCTCTCCATCCTGCAGAGACACTGACACACTCATGTGGCTTTGTGACTCTGATATACAGCGTGACCCAGTTAGGCGAGAACATACTAGCACTCGATTCCAGCCGTCACAGTGCACCACCAAGAGCCACTTCCCAAACACTGAGCCATTTTTATTGCACTGATTCAGTGTAGCGAACAATCCAGTAGTTTATACTCAACTGGGATCGATATGAAGCTTTAATCTGTCAATCTCCAGTAATAAACATAATGGAAATAAACTATATTCAGGTAATAAATTACTTTAGATAACAGGGTCAGTCTGACATGGTGTTTATAAATAACTTCAGCTTTGTTCTTGACGGTGCACTTTTATCTTTGCTTCATTACTAACTTAGCGCAGCTCCTACTAGCATGCTAATCCTCAAATCCAGCCAGTTTCTTACTAATTCATTATTCACATCTGATGATTCTTATATGAATGTTTGTAATGTTTTTAGCACCAGCTAATGTGATCAGGTTTGTTTTTGATGAAATGAACACACACACACCCTGTCTCTTAGCGTTGAGTGGAATTTATTAAATTGGTTATTTTGTTCGTTTACTGTAATGTATTTATGTGTTAAAAATGTGCCTTTTTAAAATGTTTTTAATTAAATAAACTATATCTACACACCAGGGTTGGAGAAATAAAAAATAAAAAAAAATAAAAAAAACTTATTAGAAAAATCTACAATTCAAATATATATATGTGTCATGTGTTTGTGTGTGTATAAGAAAGAAAAGCAAAAGTTAGTTATGTTTAGATGTTTATTATATATATAAAGAAAGAAAGAAAAGCTAATTTAAGAAAAACTAATTAATTCTCTTCTGGTGAAACACTGATCAAAAGGTTGTGATGTAAAGTTGCACAGATTTCTGTCTTGTGATGGAAAACTGACTGACTGTTACAGAGCACTGACTCTCTTCCATAAATGTTAACTATTTATTTACTTTCAGTTACTATAGAAACAATCACTTATCAGAACACATGCAGTAATATAAATCTCAGAGCTGCTGTTCTAGAACGCCTGTTAACACCTTCTGACCAATCAGAGTCAAGAATTCATCATCGCCCTGGTGTCTGGCCCAAACAATGTAGGAGGGTATTTTAAGAATTTTTATTTACTTTGTTAAAAATTACGATAAACTAATATAACTTTTCGCTCTGTTGCTCATATGGGAAAGAGTGTCATTTCATCAAAAACGAACAAAAGCTGATGGTGCTGTGAGTTTTTGTTCTGATCAGGAATGAATTAAGTGATTTTGTTTATTATTATTATTCTTACCTTTTTTTCTTGGTGCTTGTCTGATTTCTCTGATTTTGTTTTTGCATTGATAACGTGACTCACTCTCTCTCCGTTCGTTTTGGGCATGTCACTGCTACTCACGCTTACACAGCCACCGTAGAAGCAGCCGAGGCCCGAGGTACGCAACACGTCTCTCTCTCTCTCTCTCTCTCTCTCTCTCTCTCTCTCTCTCTCTCTCCCTCTCTCTCTTTCTGTCTGTGTGTGTGTTTGTGTGCATGCGTATGTACGTCTGTATGTCAGTCGCATCCCTCATTGTACTGCTGAAGTGTCTTCTGTCTGACCTTAGTTTGCCTATTAGTTTGCAGATGGTCCCCAACTTACAGTGATGTCACATCAAATAGTATTAATACGGTACATTTAACCTGGCGAACATCAGATCTTGTTCATAATTTTTTTTTTTTTTTTTAATTCAACAAGCAATACATTGTAGATCATCTGGAGCTATGGAGCTGCCCAGCATCACGAGAGGGTGTAACCTGGGGGGGGGGGGAATCAAGCCTTCCACTGATTTACATCATTGTGACATCAAACACTCATAAGTAGAGTTGATGAACTGAGTACAGTTTTCTTGGCTGATACAGATTTCCTTTTATTTGCTTTTTATTTATTTATTTATGTAAATTTGACCTGCCGATAATGATTTTTGGCTAATTCCGGTTTTCTTTTTTTCCTCTAAGAGCATTAATTGAGAACACAATTTGACGTACAACTGATTTTTTGTTTTTTTGTAACTTCATTGAATAAAACTTTTACTTTGTTTTAAAAGTTTCAGTCATTGAAGTTACTCCAAAAAAAAAAAAAAAGAGCAAAAGATCAGGTTTCCACTTAGGAAATTTTTGTACATGTAAACTCTGTTTTATAAAATGTGTTTCTGTTGCCCCACTCGGCGTGAGCGTTTAACACAGAACCTGATATACAGTATCTCACAGAAGTGAGTTCACCCTCACATTTCAGCAAATACTTGATTATATGTTCTCAAGAGACAATACTAGTGAAATGAAAATTGGATATACTGTAGTCAATGTGCAGCTTGTATAACAGATTTACTGTCCTCTAACAATAACTCAACGTTCAGCCATTATTGTCTAAATAACTGGCAACGAAAATAAGTACACCCTAAGTGATTGTGGCCAAAGTGTCAATATTTTGTGTGAGCACCGTGGTTTCTAGCACGGCCTTAATCCTCCTGGTCCTGGAATTCACCAGAGCTGCACATGTTGTTACTGGGATCTTCTTCCACTCCTCTGTAATGATATCACGGAGCTGCTGGATGTTAGACACATGGCGATTCGCCACCGTCCGCTTGAGGATCACCCACAGGTGCTCAATAGGGTCCAGGTCAGGAGACGGACTCGGCCACTGACAAACACATGAACATGATGAATAGGACATGTGACTTTGCATGGCTGTTATCACTAAGAGTGTACTTACTTTTTAACAATAATGGCTGTATGTTGAGTTATTTTTTAGAGTAAAGTAAATCTATATACTGTTATACAAGCAGCAAGTTGACTACACTAAAATATATCCAAGTTTAATTTCTATAGTATTGTCCTTTGAGAAGATTGCAGAAATTAGAGGTTGTGTACTCACTTTTGTAAGTAGGTGTATATATCCGAGGCCAGTCACCCAATCACCATGACCAAGCTAAAATCTGGCCAATTCCAGTCACGGGCCAAGTCTGGGACCATCTGTATTTCATGTCCTATTCTTTAAAAAAAGAAATTAATCCCTTTCGGGATTATTTAAGAAGTGTGGGGCGTTGTTCAGAATTATAACCACTGCACACACACACACACACACACACACACACCATGCCACGTTCAGGATGCCAGAATGACTCATTCTGTTCTTTCACTTATGATCAGTTGTTCGGTGAATGGAGTGTGTGTGCAGTATGTGATCAGAAGCAGACTGGTGTGACCAATCCCTGATATCTTACTAAAATAAGTGCAGCATGCATCGTCCCTTCTGCAGAGAGAGAACCGTAGGAATAGTGCAGAAATCGACCAGGACTCCTGTCACGCAAGATCGTCAAAGTATCAGAAAGCTGGAAAAGTGCGATAGATTCCTAAACGAGGTTAACGCTTTAACGATGGCCGGCGTCGCCTCGCGCACGTACTTCAGCACCATTTGTCCCATCTGTGTAAAATGGGCGGAGCTAATTTAGCATCAAGGCTCCTCACGTAAGCTCACCAGACACGTCTTTTATTTCCCTCGGGCCGTATGCTAATTAGTACGCCGGGCAACGTGTGTGAAGTCAGCCAGCTGTCAGCACAGCTGGAGTTGGATGAAAGCAGCTCATCTCGTAGGAGGCGGACACGAGCGCGCGCAGCGAATTCTCCGCCGCGAAATCATTTAATGGTGCTGCATCGTGAGATATTAATGTGAGGTGGAAGTGAAGCTTCGTACACACACAGGGTTTTTATGCAGGAGCTGAAGGCCAGTCGACCACAGTGAGAGCAAGAGAAGTCTGTTTTTAATCACCTCCACTTCCTGCCAACTCAAAAAGATAAGTCGGCACAGAGTGAAACTGTTCCTGAACATCAGATCAAGGAGTTTTATCTGTTTAATTTTCACTCCGCTGCTCCGTCACTCCTCTCATATGTTCATTTATTCATTCATTCATTTATTTATTTGTAAATGTGTTTCACTTTTATTCTCTTTCTCAATCCCTCCTTCACTGTCTGTCTTTGTATCTTTCTTGCTCTGTTTCTCGCAATCTTACAATTTTCTTGACTCTCCATATCTTTATCTCTCTCAATCTGTCTCTCTCTCTCTCTCTCTCTCTCTCTCTCTCTGTCTGTTTCTGTCTTGTAGTTTTGTTCTCACTTTCTGTTTCTTTCCCTCTTTCTGTTTTTCCCCATCTCTGTCTCTTTTACCATTTAATTTTTATGATTTTTAAAATCTATGCTTATTTTAATGTCATCTCTCTCTTCCCCTCACCATCTTTCCCTCCATCTCTCATTCCCTCTGTCTTGTTTTTTCATAACTGTCTGTACCTTATTTATTTTTTTAATTTTTGTCTCATATTCTGTCTCTCTGTCTCTCCCCCTCCCCTCCATCTGTTTCACACTTTCGTTTTCTCTCACTTTCCACTTTTTTTTTCCTCCTCCAACTCCCCCCTGTCCCCCCCCCTTGCCATGTTTGCCCCTTCCTCACCCCCACCCCAGCTTTAGTGTATGTGTGTCTTTGTGTGTGTCTCACTCTCACTCTGGTGGTGTTATTGGGAGAAGTCTATGTTGGTGCTGGTGTACTGGAGCTTTATGATCAGTGGCTCATGTAAACAGTCACTGTATGAGCGTCTCGCTGTGTTTTATGTGTGTGTAAAGCGCTTTGATATGGAGTGTGTGTATGTGTGTGTTCAACATCCTGCTATCGTCAGCCCCTGTGCTGTCGAGATGTTTTTGTCTTTGTGGTAAAACAGATTTGCTCATGTTGTGGTGTAACTGATTAGAGGTGGGTCCTGCAGTCCGAGTGCACGGACCAGTGTTTTTATTTCAGCCTCCGATACGACGGCTCGCTCAGCCGAAACTACATGATCTCATTCCAAGTCCCCCCCTCCCCCCGCCCAGTGCCTCGAAATCCTCAGACAAACCTGAAGATGCTGTCGATCTAAAGATCTAGACCTCTCTAGTTTTCAGGTTCTTAATGTGTTATAAACAGATCATTAAAAAACACATGAAGACACTTCGTTAATTGGTCTGACGGGGTGTTACTCATTATTGTCTGTAGCACTCAGTCTGGTTAAGCCTCAGTCCGTGTTATCAGCACGATGGAAACCACTTTTACAATTAAAGTCTGTAAAATGTTCCTGAATCTGAGAGAGAGAGAGAGAGAGAGAGAAAGCGCCAAGACTGAGTCACCGGCAAACTCATTTCAATACACTTTAAACACCTCGTCGTCATTCTCTGTCCGTCTCGGTCTCTCTCTCTCTCTGTCTCGGTCTCTCTCTCTCTCTCTGTCTCTCTCTCTGTCTGTCTCTATCTTTATCTCTGTCTGTCTCTATCTCTGTCTGTCTTGGTCTCTCTCTCTGTCTGTCTCTGTCTCTCTCTCTCTCTGTCTGTCTCTCTCTCTCTCTTTCTCGGTCTCTCAGTCTCTCTATGTCTCTCTGTCTGTCTCTCTCTGTCTCTGTCTCCCAGCAGACTCAGGAGAAAGAATCCTATTGATTTCATTACTCTTTTAAACATGCACTCACCGGCCACTTTATTAGGAATATAGCATTGTTGAACTCTCCATATTTTGAAAATGTCCCAAGTAAAAAATAAATGTAATACCTTACACCTACCGTGCCAAACATCATAGCTTGTCATAGCCCTACCCCAGTTTGTCAAAATTAGCTTGTATAATAAAAAAATGACAATAATTCTGGCAACAAGGTACACTGAAATGTCTTTGTTGTTTTTCTTGTGTTCACTGATGTGGCTGACTCGGAGGTACGGCTTACTGCCCCTGCTCAGCTTCACAAGGGAGTATTATACTGCATACTGTTAACCCTGCAAATGATCTAAATTCAAAGCTCATGCTACAGGTTGTACTGAATGTGTGTCACTTTTGCACCATCGTACGTCAGGGACCTTCTGACCCGGGCGGGACTTTTTCCGTCTCAGCCTCAATTCCTCATGGCATGGATTCCATAAGATGTTGGAAAGAATTTTTTTTCCTTTTTTTAAAAGCCTGCTCCATCCTGACACGATGATATCAGATAAATGACCTCATGTTTGTGCTGCCCCCATTCTACAGCATCCCAGTGGTGCTCAGTTACTCTCAGAGGCCATGGGCACACACTGATCCACATCTGAATGTCCACAAATGACAAAAAGAAGAAAAGTACATTTTACACAATAGAAACTATTGAAATGAAAAGACTTGTTCATGCACTCGGACTTCTGAGCTCAAGTGTGTCATCACTCTGTGTTGTGCATCAAATGGCATATAATAAGTTGCCTTTTCTTTCTCATTAATGTCAAACATGCTAATCCGGCCACCACTAATCAAGTAAGTGACGTGTCTTTATATTCTTTAATCTTTTAAAGCTCTGGGTTTGTAATTACGTGCACAGAAATGAGGAGGAATGAGAATAGCTCCACACTGTGGCAGTTTTTTCTAGGACTTGTGGTGACCTCTCGTTTGTTTTTTTTTCTTTTTTCCCCCCTTCTGTCTCTTCTACTGTAGCTATTCAAGGCTTCAACCCTCAGCACAAGATCCAGAGTTTCGAAGAGGCACGCGGTTTGGATCGGATAAACGAAAGAATGCCTCCGCGAAAGGACTCGACAGCCAACTCCATCAACACCGACAAGAACGGCACCAACGCACAGGCGTAGTCTCTCTCCGCACCCTATCCATGTCGTCCCCCTCCTCTCTCTCTCTCTCTCTCTCTCTCTCTCTCTCTCTCTCTCTCTCTCTCTCTCTCTCGCTTTCTATCTCCATTTCTATCTGTCCTGCTCATCTTTAAAATCATTTCTGGACCGTTTTGTGAGAGAACGGGCACCAACACACAGGCGTAATCCCACTCCATGTCAAAACAAACAAAAACCAAAAAAAAAAAAAAAACACTTCTGTCTTTGTCTTTCTCTCCCTCCATCAAATTTCTCCTGGAAAAAAAGAATGGCACAACACCATGAAAAAAAAACCAACCTTTTTTATTTATTTATTGATATGTGATAAATTAAGTACATCATGTTGGGAAAAATCTAAATAAATAACTTACAATGAGTATTCAAAGAGTATAAAACAGTATATATGAATATATATATATATAAATAGCCTTGGATTGGTGTCATCACAGTTCAACTCCATTTTGTAATTTTTAGTTCCTGGTTAATTTAGCCTTTATTATTATTTAATTTTTTTCTTTCAGCCAAGATTTGTAGTTTA
>JAQMYG010000009.1:21675932-21702502 GCA_030014215.1 Clariallabes teugelsi | reverse complement strand
TTTCATTTGTGAAATGCTTCCATGTATAAAAAAAAATAAATAAAAAAAATAATAAAAAAAAAAGCCAATGATTGAGTGCATGACTAAAGTGTTCACATGTTGACTTGTAGGTTTGCACATTTTAAAGTGATCCTACACTTGAATGTTTGGATATTATTATTATTATTATTATTATACTTTACAGCCCAGTTTGGACAAAGCAAAATAACACAATCATAGAATCCTTAATGAATGGCAAACAGTGAGAGTGAGAATGTGTGTAAGTGTTTCTTTCATCACATGTCACTCAGACTGGCATCTCTGTAGATGTTTGCTGATGTTGATTAGACAAGACATGATATGATGCAGCAATGATCTCTTATTTTGGACAACTTTGAAGTGTCACGTTCTTTTGAGGGAGAAAAAGAAAGTAAAAAAGAAAACTCACAGTTCGCACGTGATGAGTGAAGAATGCCATGATTGCAGTAGATACTTAACCCGAGCAGCTCAACGTTCTGATATTATCGTACCATAAAAGGTGCATGTGTAGCTTTAAATCTTTACTGAAACAGGTGATTACCGTTCAAAGATTTCTACTAAAGGTATGAAAGTTAAGGCAGCAAAGAATGCTAAAGTTTAGTACCAATTTTTACGAGTGTACATCTAACTGTGATGTATTTCTAAATATCATATTGCATCATATAAATGATCCTATGTCTACTGCACAATGCAGAGGTGTTTCGTTAGAACAGATGATTAATTTAGTAATGATTTATGACTTTTTTCTTTTTTTTTGGGTGGGAGGTTGGAAAAGATTTCTGGATAAGGATATGGAGTGAAAAGGGATGGAAGTGAGTGTTCTAAAAACAAATAAATATAATAAATGTTTTTTAAAAAATTGCATGCATGCCTTACATTCAGCAAATTTCCCATAATGCCATGTTCTTCCTCCCTTTGTCTTTTTCTTTCTTAAAAAACAACTAAATGGTATACTGTATTATTATTATTACGAATGCAAAGCCAGTTTCACTCCAATGATACTTTAGGACTCATATGTACTTGTTTTTTTTTTTTTTTTTTTTCTTTCTTTCTTTTTAAAATTCTGTTTAGTTTGCTGTCATGCTTTGTTTTCTTTTTTTTTTTGTAGTAATAACTATGACATCAGGGACCAATTGTCTCATTCAAGGTCTGATCAACTAATTATTATTATTATAAATTTTTTCTTTTATTGACACTTCATAGTTGTCTCTCCTTTAAAGTTTCAATAATGGGTTTATTTTATTTATTTGCTTTTTCCATTCTGAGCTCCGTGACGTGCGACTACAGTAACTACACTCCCCCTGCATTAGGATTTCTGACACCGACTGATTTGTGCATGATAAGGATTTAGAATTATAAGACATTGTGAGGGTGATGACGATGTTGGGAGAAAAGTCTGTGTGTCAGAGTTACAGTGAAGGAAGATCCAAAGCAAAGCTGTTACAGCTGTAAACTACAGATTAGAGATTAACTTATCTGATTAAGTTAGTGCTAATAAAGTTTATGAAGCGATTAAGAGAATTCCATGAACGTCATAGAGGTATCTCTTGTGTTCAAGATAAATCTGTTGGATATAATCAGTCTGCTTAAATGGCTGAAAGATTTTCACAGATTAAACTTTAAACGTGTTCAGAAGGAATTACATCATCCAAAAACAGATATCAGTTCTATTATAGGAGCCACAGAGCTGTGCATTGTGGGAAGTGCAGCAGCACTAAGTCATTGACAAGAAATAAAAAGATTTCTTTGTTTTTATTGTTATTTTTCTTTCTTTCCCTCCTTTTTTCATTCATATGCTTGCCGATTGTGTTGTCCCTGTTCTCCACAAAATGGATCCGCAGAATCCAAAGGCTTTTTGTTGTTTATTTTTCTGTTATTTTATTTCTTTCCCCTCCTTATCTGATGTAAAGGGGAACTGTGGCGTGGTGTGTTTTTGACCGTATTTAGGGCTTTTTTTTTGCATTTTGCATTATTAAGGAGTTGAATGGAGATATGCTCCGGCTCAGGAGGGCTTCATTTCTGACTTCTGTTATGGATTCCAAACATATCTTACAGAATGTACAGAAAATTGATATCTATTAGGATTTTTATTTCTTAATAGCTGATAAAAAGATTTTCTTTTTTTTTTTTTTTTGTCAAGTACTTGTATTGCGAGGCCTCAACAAATCTTGATTTGTGTAGATGTATCACACCATTAAAGGATAAAAAGGACAAAAAGAACTATAAAAACAAATATATAAAAAGTTGGGGAAAAGAAATCAGCTGTTCTGCTTCATTTTTTTTGTGTGTTTTGTGTCTGTGTAGTGGAATTAATTGTTGAAAAACATATTTCTGTGAGTCTTGTGCTTTCACAAGCGCACTAATGATCTAAAAGTATTAATTCTGAAAGCTGATTATACCAGAATGTTGCAGGACCTTTTTATTTATTTATTTTATTATCATCATTTAATCTCCCACTTTTGGACAAATATCCCAATCCCTTACTGATACATGAAACTGAGGTATCATGTTTGTTTCATTAACTCCTGCTAATTTAAAATGATTCAGTTCAGCGGCAGTACGTTTGATTTGGAGCAGATCATAAACCAGTTCAGTTCATTGAAACTCTTCTGGACAGACTTTGATAGCATTGCTTGTGTGGTAGAAGTATAGAAAAATGGACATTATTTCCTTCAAACTTTGCTTTTGTGACCTGCATAAGAAAATAATTATTTTTTTTTTTACATATTTTCAATGTGGAAACATTACAATTCGCACATTTTCATTTATATAATGTCTGAATAAAACAACATATAAATCAGGGTTTACATGAACTAAAATGTACAAAAATATTTAGAACAGTTTTTTTGAGGCTGAATGTAAATTACTTTCACATATCTCCCTAATACAGTCTCTCATCTTGTTTTCATTATACACTCCTTGCTAGTGCCGTTCAAAGTCCAATATGTTGAAATCTGCCTTGTAGGCGTCGCAAATTTTAGGAGTCCTTTTTTGTTTTTTGTTTTTTTGCTCTTGTCTTGATAAATCGGCCACATTGCACCGGCTTTCAGCTTCTTGACTCCATCTCTGATAAATTTAGATGTCTGTGTGTGTGTTCACTTCGTCAGCAAAAACAAAACTGCATGTGAGCGCCTGTGTATATTTATATTACTATGAAAGTTTTAGCAAAGTCTAAAAGGATCTTGACAATTCTCACAAGTTCTACAACTTTCTTGGAAATTCTCCATCATTTACTCAACAATCGACTCTTCTGGAAAATATGAATACTTGAAAATTCCTTTACACAGGTCACTTTTCTATTTCCTTTAGGTGTACTGTGAGCAACTGGGAAGTAACACTTTGTGCCCAGGACAAAGAAAAAGTAAAAATGTTGTTACATAGTGCATCGGTAGGTCTTGGTTTCAACCACTGTTTTACAATTTTAACTTCCAGCTCTGCTTCACCAACCCCATGAGTATCACAATGTTAAAGGATATTGGTTTAGAATATATTTTACCATTATTTAACCAGGAACAACCCGAAGAGCTCGATACACTTTACAAATAAGACGCGTGAAGACACTTTTTAAAATCCCACCCGCAACTGCTTACAAAGGAATTATAAGCAATTTTGTCCATATCCTGAAGGATTTGTAAGCAATTCCTCTTTCGGGTAAAGCTTTCCTGGCTAATCCCACCCGAGGAATGATTAACCAGACGCTCCAAATGCTGAAGGAATTTTAACCAATCCTGTCCATGTCCTAAAGAATTCTGACCAGTTCTGTCCACTAGTTCGGACAGAAGTCTGATTGATACCCATGAAGACATTTCTTACCAATCCCACCCACTCTTAAAGGACTTCTGACCAATCTCGCCCACTGCTGCAGTTATTTTTGCACAAACCCACAATATTTTTATTCAGCTTGGGTGCTTCTCTTTCCAAAAATATAAATAAATCAGTTATTGTTCAGTAGATGTCCAACTTTTGTTCCACTTTTGTTTTGGTCCTGCTGAATCCCAGTCCAAATGCACAGTGCTAATAAAGAACTAAAAAAAAAAAAAAAGACAAGATGTCTGTCTAAACTGACTTTTTGTGACCAGTTTCTATTAAATAAAGACGATAAATGCCACAGTTTTGTTGAGGAAAAAGGTCGAAAGCTCTGATGATAACAAAAAGGTTAATAAAACGGTACAAAATAAATCGAATTCAATTTTAAAAATCATCTTTTTTTTTGTAGTGCTGACATTGAACAACCATGAGGCAGAGTCACCTCGGTGTGACTGCAGGTAGTCTAGTCTCTTTCTATTCACTGCAAGATTCTCTGTGCTGCCCTCTACTGATTATAAAGTCTTAATACAGTTTAATGCAGGTTCTTTTTCTTTTATTTAATATTAAATTTAAACCAACGCAGTAAATATTAGGATTTTTAGCTATTTTTGCTCAGATAGTTAAATGGTTAACAGATAATACAAGCAAATGATATACAAAATGTAGTGATGTAATGAAATTAAATATCAAAATAGACTTAAATTTATATTTGAAATAATGTAGTTCTTAAAACTACATTATTATAAAACTGAGACTCTATGCAGAATAAAGTGGTATAGACAGCGAGTGTGTGTGTGTTCAGGTCATACTTTATCAGACTGTTGTAAGATTTTCATGGATTATTAATGTTATAAAGTCAATTTAGGGGTAAACTGTGGTGTCACAACCAGCCCCTTCTTTCCTACCTCTGACTCTGTCCTAAATCAGTCCAATTCGAATTTACTCGTTTTAGCACTTTTCTTAGTAAGCATTGTCTAGGACCCGTGTCTGACTCTTGAATCACTTCTTCTGATATGGACCCCCTGTATGTCATCGGTGCATACAAGAATTTATAATTGATTGGAAGTTTCCCAGGAGTGTTTACTCCTTCTGTAGGAACCGATTAAATCCACGCAAGGTGATCCGCAGAAAATATGGAAGGAATTACAGCCAATCAGTTCAGAGTCGTTTGACTGAGTGATCATATGAACTCAATTTGGTACGCTGTCGTTTCCGTGCATTTGGAATCTCTTTGGACCACCAAAACATCGAAACGTTTCCAAACAGTATAATATGACCGACTGCTGAAATTGTGTTACTCGAACACAACAGCAAGTAATCTTAAGGGTTTTAAATCAGTGTTTCGTGTACAACCATCACCACTAATCTCTGCCCCGGGTCAAGAAGTCTTTCTCGGTACAAATGCTCTCCCTCTTCCCAGTAATAGATTAGATTTCCATAATTCGACCAAAATCCCTTAGGGAGGAGAAGAAAGAAAAAAAAAGCACAAATTCCTGAGTAGCATTTGGGTTTTCTCCGGTCGCTCGTCACGGTGGATGAACCGAGTAAAGATTTAAGGCTGGTGTTATTCATTCTGTTTGTCTTTAGACAATTGAACTCACCAGAACTGAAGCTGGGAGCAAAATTAAACGAGATCCACGTCCTTAAACATGCCTTCAATTCAGTTTTAGTTGTCACATGTTTAACAATAGGCATCGTCACAAAGAACAGTACAGATTTAATAATCCTGTATCGATGTACAAAACTCATTACTATCATACCTTAAGATTCTGATGATTATTTACCCCAAAAGAAAAACAAACTTTATATGATTTCCTGCATTTTCTAAATGGGTCATAAACTGACAAAGGATGTGCATTCCTGATCTCATGACTCACATCAGTTTTATTCCTTTAGGCCTAAAATATAATCCGTCAACCATATGCTCATCTTTTAGAATTATATTTCATGAAGAAAATTACAAAGCCATACTGCATAGAAACGTGTCTCTGTTGAGCATTTTAAAATATGAAATAATTGTATTTAATAAAAAATCTCATTAGACAGAAGTGGCGTGGATATACAATCATTTTAAAATCCATGTTCTACATCAATTTTTCTTTTAATGTTTGCTTATTTAACATGATTGGCTCTTCTACAGAGTCAGCCAAAAAATGTATGTCTCTCTTCTGACGGTCATATGATAGCATCATTGATAGTGCGGCTACTCACATCTTTATAGGAAACATACAGTAATACTTCACATCGCTGCCATAATTCAATACGAGTTTTTTTTTTTTTTAATGCAGCTATAACAACTGTTGAAGTGTGTCATTTTATTTGGCTGCCTCTGTATTTAATGATGCAATAATATCGTGTTTGAAAAAATAGATTTGAAGACAGAGTATTTGTACAGTTTAAATTAACATCCATTAACATCAGGACAGATGTTCTTCCGAACAATACATTCATTAGCACTTTAATAGGAACACCTGGAGTCTAACCCTAAACATATCCATGATCCAGCAATCATGTGGCAGCAGTGCAATGCAGAACATTAAGCAGGATCTTGTCAAGAGCTTCGAGTTGATCTTGACATTGGAATAAGGAGAAATATGACCTCTGTGACCTTGGTTTTTATGGTAAATAGGCTGATTTGAGTATTTAGAATCTCCTGATTTTTATGTACAAGTTTCTTTAGAGCAGGGTCATAGAGGTCTCGGAGGGTCAGAGTTCAGCACAGTTTGGTGATTTTTATACTTGAACACAACTGATTCAAATAATTGATTAATTTCTAAGTTTATTAGGTGTTTTTACGTGTTATTGAATTACAAACTGTGCTGGACGCTCTGGCTCCAGGGCTGGATTTAAACAGCGCTACTCTAGACGTTACACCAAATGGTGCCAGTGAGCAGCAGCTCTGCAGACTGAAACACTTTGTTGATGAGCGAGCGAGATCAGAGAAGGAATCAGGGGCTCCAATGGCCAGGCCGACTGAAACTAAATAAGTTACAATTGGAATAGCATCACTTGGAGTCTCGAGTTTTGTTTTTTGCTGTAACATTCAGATGACAGAATTAAATATTAACAGCATGAATCCATCCAGCCTGCCTTGTGTCAACAGTTCAGGCTGGTGGGAGTGGTGTAGTGTTGTGGGGAATGATTTCTTGCCATTTACATACCAATCGAGTATTATTGGAATGCCTTAAGTTGTTGTTGCTGACCACGTGCATTACTTTTTCACCACTGTTTACTGCATTCTTCCAGCCTGATTTTGATTACACGCAATGTCACAAAACACCAGACATCTCAAACTGGCTTTATGAACAGGACAGTAAGGTCAGTGTATTTTAGTGGTTTACTTCAGTCACTAGATCTTAATCCATTCAAGCATCCTTAGGATGTGGTGGACCACGAGATTCCCAGCATAAATGACAAATCTAAAACAAGTATGTGGTGGTTATCCCACCATAGACCTGAATCTCAAAGCAACATTTCCAACTCATTGTAGAGTCCATGCGATGAAGAAGCGAGACTCTTGAACCAAAGTCGGATCCTCTCCAGTATTATTGGTGGAATTGGTGAATGTATAATATTTAAGAAAACATTTAGGCAGACACCCTTATCCAGAACGACTTGCTGGATAACATTTTTATCTCATTATACATCTGAGTAGTTGAGGGCCTTGCTCAAGGGAACAACTTGGTGGTTGTGAGATTTGAACCTGGGACCTTTCAAATCATAATCCAATGTCTTAACTTGGTGCCAACTTCCAATCCCATAATCCAATGTCTTAACTTTGTGGTTGTGAGATTTGAACCTGGGACCTTCTGAACTGTAGTCCAATATCTTAACCACTAAGCTACCCCTGACCCTTAAAGTTAACGATTAACCTTTTGCTTCCGCCTCCATCTAACCCTGTCGTCTGCATCCTCTTCTCTCAGAACAACTAACTTCTCTGACTTTATCTCCAAAACATCTAACATGGGTTGTCCTTCTTGATCCTATCCATCCTTGTCACTCTCAAAGAGAACCTCGACATCTTCATCTCTGCCACATCCAGCTCTGCCTCCTGTCTTTTCTTCAGTGCCACTGTCTCTAAGACTGGTCTCACCACTGTGTACACCGTTGCTTTCATTCTCGCTGATACTCTTTGTTCACGCAAGACACCTGACACTTTTCTTCACCCGATCCTGCACACACCTCTTCACTTCCTTCCCACACACGTTGATCTGGACCGTTGACCCTAAATACTTAAAGTCCGGCACCTTCTACTACTAAAACACTACTGCCAAGCTGCTGGAAACAAATGTCCAACTTAAACAACAGTCACTACAAGTCTCATACAAGAAGTGATGGTATTTTATTTTTCAGCTTTGTTATTAAACTAAATTGGTTAATAAGTATTTGAAATTTTTTTAAAATTATTTCTCTATGATGTAGTATGCATTTCAGGTTTGTTAAGTGGCAGTAAAAGACAGTTTGATTCCTTTGTACCAGCACTTACCAGCTGGTGAAGATGGTTTCCCAGTTTGACCAGCTCAGTCAGTGTTATGGTATTAATACAGTAGTTACCCTCATTTGGTTCTCCTGGTTTTCCTACATACTCCTAGTCTGATCGGCTTTGTAGGTCCTTCAGCCTTAATTCCTCTACATTCGTGATCTCTAGTAGCCTTCCTCTTCTTTGTCCGAATGACCCTCTACTGTAGATCTTGTGGCATGTCGCCTTGCACCTCCAAGGTTTGGGGTTTGAATCTTCCCTCCGGTCCTTTGTGCGTGGAGTTTGCACGTTCTCACCATGTTTGCTGTGTTTCCTCACACAGTCCAAAGACATACACAGTCAGTTGATTGGTATAAACACTTTCTCTTTTTCTCTCCTTTCCTCTCAACAGCTGTAACTAATAATCATTCCATTCAGTTTGGCAATCACACGTTTGTTTCTTTATTTTTGTCTTCTTTGTGCTTTTTTTTAGCCACAGAGTCACTGCTGCTTAAACATCGCATGTCATATGAAGATGTATTGTATAACCAATGGCTTCCTTGCTTTTTGTGGATTTGTACTCATGTAAATACATGCGTTATGTACTTGTGCTCATTTTATATTGTATAATTACAGTTTACAGTGTAATGCTGATTGATCAGAAGATGTTGATTCATTTTCCATGACTGACAGCAACTGCAAGATTTAAATCTAATACCAGCTTTTAATGGAAGGAGTCTCTAATTTCAGTGTTTTGGAACGTTAACTTTAAGTATTCAACCCATGAGCAAGTCGTCTTTTCAGTTTTTAAGTGATAAGATGGGGTGGCACGATGGCTTAGTGGTTAGCACTTGCGCCTCCCGGGTTCGATTTCTGGCCAGGTTCGATTCCCACCTCTGTGTCCATGAACAGAGTTTGCATGTTCTCCCCGTGCTTGGTGGATTTCCTCCAGGTACACTGGGTTCCTCCCACAGTCCAAAGTCATGCAAATTAGGCTTGGATCCCATCCAGCATGTACCCTGCCCTTGTGCCCTACTGTAGGTCTCCCATGGTGTGTTTAAATAAATTAAGATTGAGTTTCCTTTTAAATACCCGATCGCTCTATGGCTCTTTATTAGAACAGAACATTTAAACCTGTTAATGAAAAATCCATTACAAAAGCTTTTGTGAACTGAAAAAAATTTTATTAAAAGTTTGTTATATCCATTTTTATGAATCGGTCATATCATGATAAATGCAGTTCTCTGAATTATAATTCAAGCATATAGCAATAACTTGAGCACATCTACAACTAGACATCATTATAAACAATTTCACCTTATAGAAATTGATCAGTTTAATTTTTCACACGGGTGGAATTTAAAAAAAAAGTTTTAACACTTTCATTGAACACAGATTTGGTAAACAAATTTAACAAATTTGTTAATAATAATAATCTTTAGACACGTTCCGAAAGTTTTATTTCTGAAACACAAACACTGGTCCCAAATGCTCACCTGTAGATAATCTCCACCCAAATGGAACGTTAAGATGTAGAACTGTACACCAGATTATCAGCACATGATTACGTACTGTATGAGTGAATATTTTGATATGAAGAAGTAAATATGTGTGAATGCACAGAAACTAAAATCCTACCTGTAATGCAAATACATACAGTAATTGGTGCAACTAGATTAAAATACAGTGCAGAACTGGATGAACGAATGAACACTGGATGGCCCAAAAAGTTTGGATCCACAGACAAAAGTGTGCTGATGGCCTCCTTGTGCTTATATAAACACTTAATACCAGAATGCTGAATGTTTCTTGAGGTATCACATAATTTCCTCTTCTTGTGCTTTAGATTGTTCTGATGCAATTCTGACTACTGACCTCAGATGATCTTAAAGAAGAAAAGTTGAGAGGTGTTAGGTCTTGTTCCATTTCAGTTTTTATTGTTAGTTTAAGTCATAGTGAGTCTGAAATTACAAGAAAAATGCCTTTGGATCCAGGGTTTTGTGCCATCACGTACAGTGATTAAAAAGACAAAGGCAAAGCCAACAATGATGAAACATTAAAAAATATGGATCTTGTCTTATTTTGGAAAAAAAACAATGACCATGAGGGGAAAATAGGCAAAATTACACATGCGCAAATACAATATATTAATGTAGTAAATGTAATTATACAGTATATACAGCTCTAAAAAGAAAAAAAAAAAGAGACCACTGCTATTTACTCCAGAAAACTTCTGGAATGTCATAAAGAGGAAGATGGAGGGTCACAAACCATGAAGCAAAGCTGAGCTGTTTGTTTTTTTTTCTTTTTTTACAAAAAGAGTGGTATAAAGTTACCCAACAGCAATGTGAAAAACTGGTGGAGAGCATGCCAAAACGCATGAAAGCTGTAACTGCAAATCGGGTTTATTCCACCAAATACTGATTTCTTGATGTTATTTAGCTGAGGCATAAATATAAATTATTTGAATTTTAGTTTTATTTGAGTTATTAAAGCTCTGCAAATTCTGCATGATTTTGGGTTGTTTTGATGTGTTGTCATTTCCTTTAAATATACACTCTAAATAACAATAGTTATATTTTGAATTTAGGACAAATATTGTCAGCAGTTCACAAAAAATTTAACAAAACTGTTTATCTCACCAATACATGCAATGAAACATAAGAAACTGATTATTTTGCAGTGGTCTCTTTTTTTTTTTCAGAACTGTTAGTATTTATATTGGATACTGAGATGAAATGATTGATTATTGATTGTGCTCGATGATATTGTAGATATGATGATATGCATATTGTTACACTTTTCTGAGATATCGCAGTTGTGATTAAAGATCACTCTTACAATTTATAGTTGCAGATGGTTTTCTTCTTCCTTTTTTTAATTGAATTTTTAAAATATTACAATTTTAAAAAATTTATCAAACTTTAATTACAACTTTTTTCTTTTTTTTTTTTTTTTACTAATTTTCCCAGATATTAAATTAAAGTATCATCCAGTTCAGTTTTTCACACTTCTCCTTTGTAGGCAATTTGTTTACCAAACCTACTGCATACATTGTGATCCATATCCTGTATAATACAATACATATGTTTAAGCATCATAATGCGATCATTTTGTCATCTATTTGAATAAAGAATACCTCGGGTGAGTAAGAGAGAATAACCCATGTAGTGAACATGTATGATATGAGTATGATAGCCACTCGTGTCACTTTTTTAATGGGTTTAGGAAATTAAAAACCCGAACCGTGAGTAAAACATTTGTGCGTGTTGGTTCGATTAAGAAATTTATTGAACTCCTCATTTTCTTTGTCCCAGTGGTAGATGCTAGTCAGTAAGTAGAGTTTTCCTATTTTGCGTCCCATGATTAGATAAGGATTCTTCATATTGTCCAGTTGCTGACAGAGACAGTTAGCTCCATTTTTAAGATTCAACACCAACTTTTTCACTTTTTGAATGTTCAGGACTCCTTCCCATACTGCTTTCTTCTCCTTACGTAGAATCACCTTCTTATCCTCATCACTTATTTTGGTTTTCTTTATTTTTGCTCTGATTGCTAAAATGGGAAGAAAAGAAAAATGTTAACTCTTGTTCTTTTCAATTATATAAATTATATCAACATTATTTCTGCAACTCAAATATACAATAAACTGTTAGATTTGTTACAAAAATTAAAAAAATAAAAAAAAAAACACATTCACAATTATGTTCATCTCTTGGGAGGTTCAACAAGCAATTAAGCACTTGAAGGATGAAATGCGATTTGGAACACCTTATCAGATGTTTAAAGATGGATAAAGGTGCTAACGTTTTTTAAAACTAATTTAAAACATTTGTAAATCAGTAAAAGAATCTCCTGCTGTACTGATGCTGGAACAGATGTAACAAATCCATGTTCTAGATTATGTTGTGAATTAGCTGTGGTTTATTTCTACAGAATACAGAACTGAATCAGATACAGATGGTAACGTAATGCTCATTATCATGTTGTTGGAATGAAGATGAAAAAATGATTTATTATGTGTTAATGTTTTTTCCTGTAATGATTAAAGTACAAGTACAATGATGGAACTATTGATCTGTCGGGAAATGTTGAAATATTACCCATTTCTCACCTCCAGAGACACTTAACGAAATGAAATTTAAACAGATACAGAAAAACTACTGAACTATTCTGAATTATTCTTTAAAACTGAAATTAAATCTTTGGTTTTAGCTTTCCTTTTAATCATATCAATGTTTTAACGGGCCAGGATTATGCAAATCTGATATACGCACAATGGCCTTAAACTGCAAAAAACTGCAACTAACAAACCTAAGAACTCAAAAACACATCAGCAAAAGCAAAAAACTAAACGTTTTGAAAACAAAAACATTTCAAATGTAAAATGGAATCTCAGTGTATCATCATTTGTTTTTTTCACAATAAAACCAAAGTCCTCGCGTTGTTTTGTTTTTTTCCGGGCATGAGCGGGAGGTTTATACATGTTGTGCTAAAAAACTTTCTTTTTTTTTTATTTCATTTTTTTCTGAGAAGAAATAATTTCATAATTTTTTTAAAGGAAGCCCAATGTGTAACCTTTTGATAAAGGTAAAACAGCAGCTCTTCCTGAAAGCATGTCACTTGACCACAGTTTTAAACAAGTACAGCAATTTCACTTTCTACAAAACGATAATCTTAAATAAATAAATAAATAACAAAATGCTCTCGGCGGCACGGTGGCTTAGTGGTTAGCACTGTCGGCTTGCACCTCCACTATCCGGGTCTGTGTGCATGGAGTTTACATGTTCTCCCTTGTGCTCGGTGGGTTTCCTCTCACAGTCCAAAGCCATGCAGATTAGGCTAATTAGCATTCCCAAATAGTGTGTGAATGAGCATGTGGGTGTGTGTATGTGTGTATGCCCAGCAATAGATTGGCACCCCGTCCATGGTGTACCCCGCCTTGTGCCCTAAAATTTAGCCCTAGGATAAAGTGGTATTGACAAGACGAGTGAGTGAGTGAGTGAGTGAGGTGAATACTGGTAAACTGATGTGGTATTTTTGGAGAGATAGTAGCTGTTGTCACATTACATAATCAGTGATTATTTTCGTACAGCATGGAGTGTTTAAATAAATTCTTTTAAGGTCTCCTGGGACAGGCTCCGGGCCCCCCGCAAGCCTATAGCTGGTGAGACAAAATTCTCTCTCTCTCTCTTTCTCTCTGTTAATTGCTTTGTTTCTTAAATTTTTATTAAAATATAACCAGTTAATCTTTTTTCCCTTAATAAAGATCAAGAATCCTCTTTAAAAGCTTAAAGCCTCTTTACGAAGCTGAAGGAAACAGGTAAACAGTTTTTCTAAACCAGCTGGGGCTTTGTTGGCCCCTCTCTCTCTTTTATTTCTCTCTGTATTATTTATATCTCTCAGAAACTGATTGATTGGATATGTTACAGTATAAATATGTGATTGTGTTATAGAGGACACACTGAGCGGTGGGACACAGCACTGATGAGCGGTGACAGAGTTATGCTTAACCAAACACAGAAGAATACACCGTGCCAGATTTGATTGGCTCTGTCTAAAGCGCATGACTCACATCTATAAAAGGATAATAAAAAAAAGTCCATAACTTTTTTTATTTAAAAACTAACAACAATAAGCTAATGGGAATGTGGGAATGCACTGGGGAAACCAGAGTTCTTTATCACAAGTTGTAGGCTTATAATGAAAAAACTATACGAACAGTGTGTGTCAGCTATACAAGTAATAAAACTGTAAAGTTGGCGTGTCTGTACATTGAAGATATTTGCGACATTAGATGAGTAATAGAACACAGCAAGATGGTTTGTATGTTTGTTTGTGCAGCATCATAAAGAAAGTACTGGACGAATTTTACAGGTGTATCTGGATCGAGCTTGAGGTAACATAAAGGCTTTGTTTCATCGCAATCGGCCCACAGGAAGAGAAGATATGATACTTTGAAATTTAAACGGAAAACGCCCTTATATCATAAAATAAGGTTTCATCTCAAAGTTTAACCGATGGCGCTGTACATTTTTAATAATTGCTTATGTGAATGTGCAATTGAAATCTACTTAATAAACCCGATCTCACACCTTCATTACGCGCACTTCACGCTAACACACAAAAATTTTTAGTTCATTCCAAAATTCAGAAGATGGCGTTGGACATTTTTAAATGAGTGTGCAATCAAATTCCTGCCGAATGAAGTCACAGGCACATCAAGGATCAATTATTATACTAGATTGCACATCTAGTATCAACCTTGATGAATTAAAGAAAAGTAAAGAAAAAAACAGCAGCTCTTTTTTCACTGGTGCAGTTTGTTTAAAAAAGGATGCTGCACATGATTTAAGGCTAATATTAAACAGATCAAAATCTAAAAGAAAACAAAGTTTTGATTTATTTTACATTTATGAAAAGTGTCTCCAGTTTCTGAACATTTAAACATTCAGGACACTTTTGCTGCTGTAATCTATTATAACCGAAACTAACTTCCACGAGGTCATCATTAATTAATCTGTTTTCCTTTCCTTACTTAAACTAGATTTTTTTTTTTATACAATAAGTATTTTTTTTCTCTTTCTTCTATCAGACTTTTTTATTGATGCGTGATGTAGATATCAGGACATACAATACAGTGGGTAATCAAGACATTCGCCTTCATTTTAATAAAATAATATCAATATTATGCTTGTTCAAAAATGCACATTGATTTATTATTGACTCATCAGTGATAAATCATGTGACATATTCTCACAGTGCATTATGGGTAATATGCACGGTCTCATATGGACGCTAGAAAAATTCATAACTCGATATGAAAAATGTTTGTCTTCAAAAAAATGTCAAGAACAAACATAAATTCATCAGAAATTCTAGCAGTTGAGACAGTCTAAACAGAGTTGCACAGAAAACTGTCGAGTCCGAGTTCTAAACAGTTGCCTGCTAAACAATGTTGCCGTTAGCAACTGTACCCGGGCTTCCTGATAGCGATATTATCTCAGTCCGCATTGTCGAAACTGTTCCTTAGTTACTGGAAGTGTTCTGCTCTCGGTAAAGTAAAATCTCCCATTTCTGGTTTAAATCAGATAATCTGCAGTGCATGTCAGCGTGACCATGTTGTTTTGCAAGAACTCTTAATCGATTCAAGGAATAAAAGAGGGAACCTCGGCCGCTCGGGTTGCGTTTACCAAATTCGACAAAATAATAGCAGATCCAAAAGCAAACATGACTGCAACACAATCTCGTGTGTTTATTCTTCTTGTACACACACACAAGCCATTGTACCGGTGGACCTCATTCCTAAACGGCTTTTTAAAAAGTTCTGTACAAAGTGGCCACATTATTACTGCGAACAAGACTTGAAGAAACGCAGATGAACCATTTTATGTTATCGCTTATATTAGAGCAGCTATATTGGAAAAAAGAAAAAGAAGTGATTTTTTAAATGATTATTTATTAATTACATTATTTCTTTTTCTTGAAGTTAATAAGGCAAAATGCTTACAAAAACACTATTAATGCATTTAGGAAATAAGAAGTAAGGCGCTGTTCCAGGGACACGGTTAGTTTGAGACTTGAGGGCAATTCCTTACCAATTCCTAAAACAATTCATGCTATGTGAACCCAAAACTTTTTTGTTGAGCAGAAGTGTTTCTTCATTTTTTTTTTTTCTTTTGTAAGGTTCAGTGAGACTGGAGCTGGGCTGGGGAAGATTTTTATATTTATTATTTATTTCTACTTCTACACGGTTTCCTACAACCGTGTCAAGCCGTGTCATTGCTACAGTGAGTTATGAGTGTCTTACATAAACATGACACCCATAACGCAAAATACATAGAGAGTCAGTCCCTTAACAAACTCTCTTTTTGCATGATTAAGACCAAAATGTTGCTTGTCATAATACAGCGAATCTACACAGGGCAGCATTTCCTGTTCTGAAAAGTTCTCTGTTAAAAATTTTGAGTTTATTCTGAAAACTTGTTCTAAGAAGGCATTCTTAAAATATGTATAATTTAAATCAGTATAATGTAAATTAGCCATTACTATGAACAACAACGACAATAATAATAATGCACTGGAATGTAATAATGTAAACCTTGCAACCAGAATTGACTTGTCAAATACTGACCAAGTTAGATTAGATTGTTTTTTATTCTAACTTGCTGTCCATGATGAAATAGCAGACGTGGTAATGCACATGGTTAGAATAGCACCAGATGCACAGATCCCGATGTACACCGGGTGATGTCTTTTGGCACACTGACTTATGGAGGTCGATGCTCCCTGTGACTGTGCCTTCTGCTGCCCTCTGTTGGCGTGATACAAAACTAGTCTCTAAACTTTTTACCCCCTCGTATGATGCTATACATGTGGGTATTTTGCTCTTATGGTACGTATCTTACAGGCAGGGGTAGCTCATTGGTTAAGATGTTGACCTACTGAGTGGAGGATCTGGATCAAACCCAACCTCCACCAAGCTGCCACTGTTAGGCGCTTCACTAAAGATCATTTCCCTCAACTGTTTAGATGGAAAATGAGATAAATCGTGAATTTCTCTAGATGTGGGTGTCTGCTAAATGCAAAATTTATATTTATGCCTCAGGGAAAGCATGAAGAGGGAGCTCTTGGCAATGGACTCAGACTCTTTAGATGTAACTGTAGTCTCTGCACGTTCCCATATGTTTTAAATTCTCATAGATTAATAATGTCTAATATCTATTCATGTCATATCTGTTACACAGCGTTTCAAAACCTGACATCATTCAACACCGTATCCAAAATTCAACCCAGATTTTATTTTTTTTCCCGAGGTTTTTTTTATACCAGTTTTCCAGTTGGTATGCGTTTGCTTGATTTATTTGTGTTTTGGACAAAAAATATTAGCCTTAAATTATTCGTTTTTTTTTTTTTTTTTTTTGAATTTTTTGTAGAGATTCTGTAAATAATCAGAAACAAACAGTGATGCCTGAGAGAACAGTGTTGTTATAATAATGCGTATAAAATATGGCTTATTTCTGAATATAAAGTCTCAGTACTCTTACTACATTTATTATTTATTTTAGTACATTTATTATAGTTTTTCCCTGTTTAGTGTGAATTATCAGTAAAAAAAAAAAAAGTTCAGCTTTTTCCAAAAAGACAGAAAAAAACGGCAAGGATCGCGTTCAGAGTAAACGACATAATTTTAAGAGCTAGGTCAGCTGATACATGGGGAACGATATCCGTGTCAAACTTGTGCTATCCAGATGCATGAGTTTCTGTTCAGACAATAAAGATTATATCAGTATCATCCAATATTTGTTTTACTAAGCTTTTAATTACTAAGCTTTAAAAACAAAAATTTTCACATAAAAAAAAACTATAAATATAACTGCTGCATTCACACGAAAACCACATACATTACAAATAAACTAAATATAATAAAGCATAAATCCAATAAAATAAGATCCTAACAGAAGATGCAAACAAATCTTTTTATACTGTGTGTTAATATTTACAGTTTCAAAATAATATTTTCCAAGTCTCAACTGAAACCTTTTCCATTTGTTTCAGGATAGGATCAAATTGATTCTTTTTTTCTTTTCTCTGGGATCCAGTACACTGTTTATTTTTCTGGTATCCACCCCGAGCCATCTCAAGTGTCTACCAATTTACAACCAAGATCATGCTTTTAGACGCGAAAAATCATGAAAAGTCACGAAGTCACGAAAGTCACTGATTGGGTATAGGGGGGAAAAGCATAATATATGATCTTTATCTTATTAGAATAATATGCAAATACAAAGAGTATTTAATATTACTTTAGCACACAGCACATTTTAATAAATACTAGATAAGTGACTTAAACACAGAACAGTTCAGTTCTTCACGGTGACTCTGTTATATTCACTTTAACTGGAGATCAGTTTCAAAAGTACAGAGGAAATCTTAGGCACATGCAATAACTGCTGTAGAGCAAGGGTGTCTTTAAAAAACATTTTTACATTCAAAAAATACTATAAAAATCAGTAATAGTAATTCAGCTATGACTATGAACAGTAATTAATGAAACAAAGCCAATAATTGGTATCGCTTTGCTTAAAATACAGTCTCAGTCTTAGAAGGAAATTACAGTAACTGTCTAGTTACTGAACATCACCAGTAACCATCCTTTCACGCATGCAAAACCCAGAAGCTTTCTTTTTTGTCTGAAAAGTGTTTTTTTTTTTTTTTTTTTTACATAATACGCTGATTTCTTTTCTGCTCTACAGAAATTTCCCTGTTATTTATTTATTTATTTTGCTGGTATACTAATGTTTTGTTTTTTCCAGAAGGTCCCATGTTCAAACCAAGGTGCTCCTGTTGGGCCCTTGAGCAAGGCCCCTAACCCTCAACTGCTCAGATTTATAATGAGATAAAAATGGAAGTCGCTCTGGATAAAGGCATTCTGAATCCTAATTCCCAAACATTTGGCCCAAACTACTTCAACTTTTACATTGAAATCAATTAGACTTTACAAGTGACCACATGTTTTATTATTTTTTTTTACATGTGATTATTTGAGTAGTAGATACAATAATTATATGTTGAAAAAAATGTGTCCAGTTTATGTACTGTAGATAATGTGCCTCAGAATTAAAGTAATGTCATATGGATTATACAGAATGATTAAATCACACCATCAGTGTGAAAATTTTATTTGAAATAAAAAAGAATCATCTGATTATTCACATTATAATACTGCATAAAGAATTATACACACTAGATCCTTTTTTATACAGACTATATAAAGCTATGTAGAGGATAATGCACACTATGCAAGGCTATATAAAATATTATTCACAATATGTATAGTACATATATTTTACTGGAAACCCACTGCGAACATATGTTTCTCATCTGTATGAGTATCCTGTGAAACTGCAGACCAATATTTACAGCATTTGGCAGACACCCCTATCCAGAGCAACTTGAATTTATTTCTTTACGCATTTGAAAAGTTGAGGGGTTAAGAGCCTTACTCAAGGGCCCAACAGTGGCAGCCTTGTTGTGTTGGATTTAACCACTAAGCTACGATTGCTCCTGTCTAAGTGGTAAATAAATCCAAATGTCATACATGAAATGAATGTGATATTTAATGACTCATATGTAAAATGATTTACATGTGGGGAAAAAAATGCTTGTATGAAAGAGGTGGGAATGTGAATGGTCCAAGATTAAAATAGGATATTACTTTTCTTTAAGACATAAGCATACCTTTATATATAGTCTTATAGAACATTCTATATTCTATAATCATACAGGCTTAACATATGCATAGAACTATATAAAGTCTACATTAACCTCTATATCTTATTATACTGTATAATCTTCTTATACATGTATAAGAATAATCTTATAATCTTCTTATAATAATTCTTATAATCTTCATGTACAATGTATAGTGTCTAATGTGTATATATATATATTGTATTATGTGCATCTTGACCCACTCTCATTCCTTCATATTAAATATATTAAATCAAACAAAAATGCCTAAAGATACAATAAAAATTCATTCAGCATCACCAGTATACTAATCACCGGCCTGATAATCTGCCAACATCTGCACCTGTTTCTCACTGGTTCATGTTTGTTTGTTTGTTTGTTTGTTTGAATGATTCATAGGTACCTGTGTGGCTTAAAAAAATCAGCGAAACTGGTCAGGTATAGGAACTGGACTAAAAATGAGAGCCAAAAACATCCCAAAAAAGAGAAACAAAAAAGTCTGTCAGGACGCCTGGAGAACTATTTCTCAAGATTACATTAAGATACACGAAGGTCTGGCTCTTTGAAGCAGAATATAAAGAAATGAGGGAAGAATCAATACTTTTGCACAATACTGTAATTCATATGCAATAGTTCTGTACATAATATTCTACATGGACTTAGAAGGTAGACATAGTTGGCATATAAATAGACTATATAACACTATAGCTCTGCACAGTCTAAATAAATTTGCATATCAATACAATGCATTACAATCCACCACTTTAAATATGACTTATTTTTCTAGATATTAAAGAAATGTAATGTAATGTAATATACAGCCATGTTTGGTGTTACAGTAGTATTTATTATAAAGCTAGAAGTAGTATAAAAGTTGCTTACCGAACTCACTGGCGCACATGTTGTCCAGGATGTCATCTGCGTTCATCTTGATGTCACATTGTGGACATGCACGCGTGTGTCCTGTACGATCAGGAGGATGCACATCTGAATAAATAAGTTTACACCACAGGGGTTACCTTCATGTTTTCACAGCTGATCTCAGGGTATTATTTAGCAGTGAAGAAATTCATAAATTTTTCATTGTTTTATAGTGAAAAAGTTGCCTGTTTGTAAAATTGTACTAAAAAATCAAACCAGATGCATACATTACAGGACCGCTCCAAATGTATTCAAAATAAGGCTGCTTTAAAAAAAAAAAAAAGGTGACCTTTTGCTGACATTCATAAAGCTACATAATGTCTCTGTAATACATACAGCTATGTATATTAGCTGAGATAAGATAAGATAAGATAAGATAAGATAAGGGCAGAAACTGTATATGGCTAGAGAGTATTCTTAAAAAAAATTCAAAACTTATAAACACTATATAATTCTGTGTAAAATATTGTCATAGGATATTATACTTACTCTCTGACTGTACAGAAAATACTATACACTCTATAGTGAAACCTTGGATTGCGAGTAACGCGGTTTGCGAGTGTTCCGCAAGACGAGCCTGCTTCAGGAACGAATTATTAATCCAAGGTTCCACTGTATACTGTATAAGGTGCTCCATGGAGCATTATAAACACCATATTAGACTACATGAGAGATTATGTGCACTATATAAATTTGTACAGAATATTATAACTACACTACAAATCTACATAAAGTACTATACACACTATAGAGGCTGATACAGTATATCAGATAAAGATAAGTATTATTATACATGTATTATACATGTTATAAAGCTATTTAGATAGTTATACACCATATACAGTATAAAGCCTATTGAGTATAATCTACCCTCTATAAAACTACATCAGGTTATACAGAATATTATATACACAGTAGGGCTATATAGTGAATTATGCACACCTTTCATGTTTAAGCAGAGTATTATACACCCACCCATTATAAGGCTACATAGGTGATTATACCACACATGAAAGGGAGATAGAGACACAATGCTAGAAAAAGGCAAGATTGCACACACTCAATGTGTATTATGGAGTATTTTACAACATAACGTTACATAAAATTTTATATTTGTTATGTAAAAAGAATAAAACACTTTTCTTGCCTAGGCATTGAATTTATTTTTTATTTAATTTTTCTAAAATTTGTCATGTTCTATTCTTTGCATATAAGACGACATAGAATGTTGTATAAAATACTGTACATATTATATACACACCAGACTCTTCAGGAGTATCCGTTTGGTTTTTCTCCATGTAGATACACAACAACTCCTTCTCCACAGATGGAAACTTGCTACAGTTGAGCATTTCTGGCCAAACGTAGCCGAACACCTGCATAATGGGGCTGCAAGCATCACGCACAGACTCACAGAGCTGCAGGCATGGACTGACCAGCTGATCCAAACACACTGGAGCGAAGAGCGAGCACAGGAAAACCTGCAGACAATTGACATAATGTATAAGACACACTGGTATATATACACCTATGTGTGTGTAAAAGTTGAGATAGCAAAAGTGTTCATGTCCATCTTTGTGAAACCCCTGGAGTAGTTCTAGTGCAACCAATTATTAGTTCAATACATTCAACCTGTGTGTCACATGATCTCAATATTAATTCATCTATTCAACACTCTACAAGACCAGGGAGTTAGGAACAATCATAACCCGTTTCCTTCCTTTAAATAATAGGTGCAACTTTACTTACTGTTGTTCATTTACAAGCACATTGGTTCTTCACATACGTTTGTAAAAAAAAAAATAGTGATCTGTTCACTATTGCTATAAATGCATAATATTTCATTTAAATCTTCCTGACCATTCAGCATCATTAAACAGGTCTTCCATGTACGAATAGATAGAAAATAATAATTAATATTATTCGTCACATGTAGCTTACAGCACAGTGAAATGATTTTCTTACAAAGGGTCAAAGTGCAGGCTAAGCCAGGATACAGCACCCTGGAGCAGAAAGGATCGCTCAAGGGCTTAACAGTGACAACGTGCTGGTGCTGGGGCTCGAACCCCTGACCTTCTGAGCAGTAAGCCTTAACCGATTGAGCCACCACTGCCTCTAATATAGGCAAACCTTTATGATATTATGCTTATATATTCCATTATAGACTTTTCTTAACATGTGCATTTTTATGTTTATTGATTAAGAGAACATCAAAAGTTGCCAAGCATGTGTGCGGTAATTACATTCAGTAAATACATTATTAAATTAAATACATAATATAAATTAATATACATACTAACATGCTGATGAAGGCAAATATTCATTCTTGTCATGCTGTTTAACAGACTTTAATCTCTGTTCATTTCTATTCTTTGTTAAATTTTTGAATAACTAAATGGAAAACACAATTGCTCCCTAACATACCGTTTTTTGCAATATTTAATGTTTTTGTGATCCAACAAAAATCCTTATCTTTGTCTAAAAAAGTATCTGCATCTGTTGAACATCTGTCAGTATATTATGTTTGTTTAAATACTTCCCCTAGTTTTTGCTTTAGTTTGATGGGTTAGTGTCTAAATAAATACCTTATATATAATAGAAATTATACGATAATTAATTATCATGCAACATGTTCACAAAGGTGAATTGATTATGTTGAATTGATAATTGATTATGTTATTTTGTTATTTTTCTAAAATGTGTAACAACACAAAACTAAAATGTGATTGGTTGCAGAAATTAACAAACCAGTGCTTCTTAAAATGTTTGATAATTCGAATGATCCAGTAAAGAATTCTGAATTTTGTTGTTGTTGTTGTTGTTGTTGTTGTTGCCAAACTGAGACAGATTACTTGAAACATTTAATCAAGGTTAATTTTAGAGGATTTATAGAAGAAAATAAAATATTAAAAAAATACATACATAAAAAATACTTACGTACATACATGCAGTATATAAATATACAGCAATTCGCTGTATATGAAAGATGTTATTATAAAATATACTTGTAATATAGTAATATATTATTATTATTATTATTATTATTATTATTATTATTATTATTATTTTCATTATTATTATTATTATCCTATTCCCTGGGGATCCTCCCTAACATTTTATAAAAGAAAGCAACTCCTTCGACAGGCTTCATTTAGACCACTGTCTATTATTTATTGCAATTTTGCACAGCTGCTTATATTTTATTAACTCATGTGACATTAGGAATAATTCGACATTTAAGCATTTGTTCCATGTTGCTTTACTTAAAAAATGTGTTTTTTGCTGTGATTGTTGCTTAATATGTTTATACTGTACTGAATTTTATAGAACAATAGTTAAAGGGTGAAACATATAGTTTTTTTTTTAAACCTTGTTATTAATGTTATATTAATGTCATTTAGGCCAACATCTTAATATACAGCAAATTCTGCTTAATCTAATGTTTTTTTGTACAATGTTAGTACAGTATATGCTGATCATGAATTTATAGACATATAAATCTTAATGAAATATACTTTGGTGATGAAATTAATTAAGTTGCTACAGATAAACCATGCTTTAACATGGAATTATATAAAAGGGAAGAAAAAAAAAACAATTAACAATTCTCAAACATGTCGCTGAAATTGTCTTTTGGTCCTTTTTGACCACATAATAAATAAATAAATTCATTCATTCATTAATTTTAGTAATAACTAATTAATTACACAAGTAATAACACATGCCTCATTAGAATATGATATAAACATTCTTTCTGTATTGTGTGCTGGGAGATTTTTTTTCATTAATGGAAAGACAGCTTAGACAAGTTGGAAATTCATCTTGAGATTTTAATTCAACAAAAGCAAAGATACAAGTGGCACGACTAAACGCAGCAACATGTCTGGTGGCAATAATACTGTAACATTCCCAATTGCAACATATGGTTCTGAAACCTGGACACTGAAAAAGTCAGACAGGAGAACAATCGAAGCTTTGGGATTGTGGGGCTGGAGAAAGCTTTGGCGCATACCATGAACTGCAAAAGCTGAGTGAAATGCACATAATGTGTACTACATTTCTTGAATAAGACCTCAAGAATCTATAAATGGTCAGTGGAGCGAGGAGACCAGACCGGTAAAGGACTTTCAAGGCGGATGGTGGTGAGTTGAAAGAGCTGGTACAAGATCGAAAGGCGTGGGAGTCTATGAAATGTCCAAGGGTTAGATTGGACATTATCCTTCTTAAACTAATACTTTGTATTGTTAATCTTCATATATTTCTTCATACACAATATAGTACCAGTAAAGTATCTTGAGCTTAATTAATCTTAACCTCAATCATAATTAATGTTTGGCTTTATCCAAAATCTATCGTCTAACTATTAGATCTCTAATAATGAAGACAAATAAGTAAAATATTATTTAACACATTATAGCAATGGCCAGAAATGATCTGCGTGAGCTTTACCTGCGTGCCCGGGTGGCACCTCCTGTGCACAAGCGGCACCCAGCTGCCCGCCTGCTGCTTCACCTCCATCATGCTATCATGGTCCAGCAGGTTGGGCAGCTGCATTTGTTCGTAGCCGATACCGTGACACAGCCGTAGGTCCTCGGGGATATCCATGCAGCGGGTTTGTCCGTAGACTCGGGTGCTCCAGACGTAGTCATTATGAGCAGAAGAGCCGGTCAAAGTGACGCAGCCGAGGAGCGCGAGTGAAGTGAGCAAAAACATCTCCCTCATGGCCCGAGCGAGAACAGGCTGCATGCTGTAACAGATGGGAAGGATTTATAGAGCTTACAGTCGCTTCTCCTGCTGTTTCTGCTCTCACGTGATGTAACCTGCAGCCAGACGATCGAGCTGCATGAGACGCATGCACCAGCAGAAGGACAAAGAAAGGAAGAAAGGAAGAAAGAGGCGAGTTTCTCTTCAGTTTGGCACTGTGACACAATTGCTCAATCATTTCCAGAATTTATCCAAGACTTAGCTTTCTATTTTTTCACCGGTCTTCCTAACTCTTGGCATGGAGTTATGATCAATTTATCTCCATTAATCAGCTAAAACTATAAGAGTGTTGACAAGAAAAATAAACCTTGAACTCTCACTTGTTTATGCTTTCTGTAATTTGTTCTCATTTCAGCGTTCTCTTATTCCAATGATCTTACAACTGAATGTTCTCACATCTTGGTATTCTCATATTAGTGTTTTAGATGGATAGATGGATACATACAACTTTATTGTCATTGCAAAGTACAGGTATTCAGCAACGAAATGCAGTTTAATAGCTATCAGACCGACATACAGTATAGCAATGTGTGTGTGTGTGTGTGTGTGTGTGTGTGTATATATATATATATATATACTGTATATAGTTAAACCTTGGATTGCAAGCATAATTTGTGTGCTTGCAAACCAAATCACTCGTATATCAAAATTTCCCCATAAGAAATTTTTTTAACTCTAATGATTAATTCCAAATATTCCAAAAATATTCATAGAAAAATAATTAGTACAAAATATAAAGTAAAAATAAAACGTAAAATAACCTGCACTTTACCATTGAAAGGAATCGTGACTGGTGTTAGATGAGAGCAAAAGCAGTAGCAGGGGGGCTACTGTATAGGGCGACTTTCACACACACAAACACACTAACGGAATCACTGCTCTCTGACAGGAAGTCTCTGTGGCAAACTGGAATCCTTTTCTTTTCGTGTGGCTTTAACATAGAATCTCTCTAACAATATTTGCTTTTGCTTCCTTTTGAGGATTTTGCGGAAATGTGACATTGCATTGCAGCTAAACAGAATCATCTCCCGCACTGCTACAGCATTTTTTAACCTTTTTCTTCGCAAGAGCTGCTGTTTTACTAAAGAACGGTCACTACACTTGGACGCAAAATGTTAAAAAAAAAAAAAAAAAGCTTTTCCTGAAGTGTGTTCTTTATTACATAGGAAAATTAAAGTAAATCTTTACTGTTCAACATGGGCACTGGTGGTGTCAACCGGTTTCCTCAAACAACCTGTTTGAGGTTGTTAGCTGTCATAAAGACACCTGTACACCCCACAATCAGCCAAAGTCTAAGTAGCAACATGGGCAAAACCAAAGAGCTGTCAAAAGACACAAGAGACAAAAT
>JAQMYG010000009.1:21652640-21665172 GCA_030014215.1 Clariallabes teugelsi | reverse complement strand
TCTAATAAGACCCCCCCCCCCCCCCCCCCCGCCTGCAGGGGAAAAAAAAAACGTGATTACGTTTATTAGCTCGAAACTAATAAATGGGACAGAGGAACGCATTGACAGCAAACAGGAAGGGAGCGAGAAAGAACTTTATTCTTTGTCCCCTGATCTTAGAAGCAGGAGGATCTAATACAATCACTTTTTACGTCTCTTTACCTTTTTTTCTCTTTATTATCTTTTTATGGTTGCTTCTTTTTGACTGATTATCATAATGTAATGATCTGAATCTTATTTGAAGATCTGAAATGTTTTTAATGTTCACAAAATAACAAATAACACTTCCATAATATTTACGTTTTAAATTAAAATTATTAAATCAAACAGAAATTCCACATTACTAAGCTTTCTTACTATTAATGAACCACAATACCAAACCAAACATATTTTTGGAATGCTGACTATCTACATGTGAAGGGGCAATGATCATTTATTTTGGACACATTTCCACCTTTTTAAGTTTTTACTTTCTTTTTTATAACTTAAAAAGCATCATTTGTTTGTAGCATACTTATTAATGGCAGCCGAAATTATCAACCCAATATTAAGAGCACTTTGTAATGATTCATGGATCATGTTTGTTTTTTGTTTAGTTTTTTAAATCTGTGCAAAAAAAAAAAGGATGTGCACCTGCCCGCTGACCTGCAAAAATACCGGTTAACTTAGTATTAAATTACATTCGTTCACTTAACTGGACTTTCTCTAAAATAATTCAAGGGTTGAGGATTTAACAGTCTTTGCTTAAAGGTTGAAGTGATTTGAACCCACAACCTTCCAGCTGTGGGGTCAGTAATACTCGCGTTCTAGATGAAATAAGAATGTTTCTCATCAGATCTCAGAGTTGTACATGTAATCAGCGAAAGGCTGATTCAGGAGTGAAATAACCAACCAACACTTCGCACATTTCTGTTGACACAGAATACTAGAGACCAGGATGTTGGTGTTGGGGACCAGGGGTGGCCAGTCAATGAGGGGGGCGCTGGGGCGCCGCCCCCTTAAAGTTAGGCACAGAAGAATGCTACTTTAAAATGTAATTATTTAACATAATAATTATTGATTTTAATAATGAAATAAAGTCATTTAGATCGGACGAGGAAAGAAAAAAAGTTAAAGAACTTGGACCAGATCGACCTGATCTTCTAATTAAGCAGCAGTCAAGTGATCACGGCCGAGCTCACACTCGGTGCTTTTCCAGCACTTCTTATGGCTATTTACAGGCAATTTCATTTTGTTTGCGCACCAGCGACCACCTGACACGATTTTCTCACCGATTTGATCTGTATTTTAACTCTAAGTATCCCAATTTTGATAATTCTTTCAAATTAACGCTACAAAAACACTACAATTTTTAAAAAAAACTAGCCACACAGGATGCTATGCTGCCTGCCAACAGTTTAGAGCATACAACGTCTAGGGTTATAGAGGAATGTCACTGTTTTACCACCTCAAACGCAAGCAAATAAATAAAATAACAATAATAATTTTAAAAATAATAATAATAGTCAATTTGGCAATACATGAATCACTGAAATATTTTTTCCCCTCCATCTCTATTTGGCATTCTCTATCATAGTTCATGTTATGCTTATATTTTCAGGATGAAGTAATCTGAAACCCTTCGGTCATCAGTGTTCTATCTGAAGCTAAAGACGGCTGGGTTAATTATCTGAATAGCTGAGCTGACTGTCTACAAGCTTCTCAAAAAAATAATAATGTAACAGTCTTTGCTTAAAGGTTTTCCGTCAGCACTAAACCGGTGGCTGATGGTAAAATCAGAGTTTCAGGGGTTTTTATTTATTTATTTTTATTTTTTTATGCAACGGTAGTGCTGCATAATTAATGTCAATATGGACCTGTATCATATGGCAATTATTTATTCGCTAAAGGCTGCAGTGTATTATAGGTAATATATGTGTAGTCAGGAATTTATGTTGAGTTTAAGTATTTATTATTTTTATACTTTTAATGTGATAAATATTGGCTAAAATCCTCTTAATGAGATCATTTGTGCCGTTATTTGTTGTTCGCCCAGATAAATACTTTTTTAATACAAAAGGGTACATTTACTGCAGATTAAATCACATTTCATTTCAAAATAATCACAATGTGAATTTTACGTTCAAATCGTGCAGCCTTATTGATATCCTGTGTGATGCATTTTAATTGAACTAACTTAGTGATGAATCTGGTGATAAATTAGTGATGAAAGTAAAAAAAAAAATAAAAATAAAAAAAAACGTTTAATGTATAGGGATGCATGATAAGACAATGTATGGATTTTATGATAAATTGTGAAATTACATTTTGAGAGATTGTGATATGAATTGTATTGCTTTAAAAAAAAAAAAAAAGACTAGCTTGGATTGGAAACAGCTGAAACTATTGAACGTTTTTTTTTTTTTATTACGTTGATGTTATTATAATGCTGGGAAACTTCCATATCATGTTTCAGGACATGTTCTCACACACACACACACACACACACACACACACACACACACACACACACACACACATTGCCTGTTTGAGGATCCTGATCTGATCTTTCCGTCCTTTATGTTCTTTGTTGTGCATAAGTTGTATTTTAATGTGTGGCTGATGTTCTTCACACAGACGCACAGCTTGCAGGATCTGAGGCAGCAGGCCACCGTCGCCTCCAAAGTGTTCGTTCAGCGCGACTACACATCAGGAACCATCTGCAGATTTCAAACCAAATTCCCTACCGAGCTCGAGACCAGGGTAAGCCAACATCTTTTCACTTCCAGCTACTGAACAAAACATGAAAATGGAAAAGAGCGAGTGTGTCAGAAGTTACCAGAAGAGCTCACATTCTCCAGCACACTCAGTAAAATTAAACAGCTGTTTTACTTACAGGACTGTGCAAAGGTCTTGGGAACACAAAAGAAATGTTGTAAGAAAAGATGCCTTAGAACAAAACACGGACACGGTCAGCATCTGGTGAAAACTCATTGATACACATTTGTGCAGTTTTATAAGTAAAACAGCTGTTAGGCTGGAAAATAAGCTCTTCTGGTAACTTTGTCACACTCGCTCCATTCTATTTTAATGCAAAACTGGTCTGTCATGTGATATGTTTCTTTCTTTACAGTCATGCAAATTAATTTTCAAGTCATGTTTGGAAGGAGTGGATGGTTTTGTGTGTATTACAAATTGTACTAAAGATTATTAGTACTATTACTTTTGCACATGCACATGACCCAAATCCATGATCATGAAATACCCGACATAACGGCTTTTTATCTTCCGATTCTTGCAGATTGATAAGCAGCAGTTTGAGGAGACGATCCATATGCTGAACAATCTGTACGCTGAGGCGGAGAAGCTGGGAGGGAAGTCGTATTTAGAGGGCTGCCTCGCCTGCCTCACTGCCTACACCATCTTCCTCTGCATGGAGACGCACTATGAAAAAGTACACTTGAGCTGGATTATTAAACTACACAAACTATAGATTATAATAAATGACTAACATTTAAAATTATCATTCATCTAAAATAAAAAATAAAAAAATATTAAAAGACTTTACAACACATGGAGCTGAATTTATTTATTTATTTATTTTGAAACTGTTCTTCTGTTCATTTACGTAACTACCAATTTAAAATATAGGATGATGATACAGAGATGTTAGTTATAGTTATAGAATATCTGAATATTCTGCTTTCGCAAATTACCTGTAACATGACTGATATGATCATTAATCATATGACCATATGATTGTTGTTGTTGTGGGGAAACTGTGCCTATATTTTAATAATTTTATTGTATTCCTTAGGTGCTGAAAAAGATCGCCAAGTACATCCAGGAGCAGAATGAGAAGATCTACGCTCCCCTGGGTCTCCTTCTCACCGATCCAATCGAGAGAGGACTCCGAGTCGTATCCTTCACATTCACAACACAATCGAATATAAACTAATGTTCAGATTTTCTTAATCATGTTCTCAATGACCGTTTACATTTAGACCCTATAGGAGAATGGCTCTGAGCTCTACTGATGGAGTTCTGTAACTACTCCATGAACCTTTTTCATGCTGCTGTTAAACAGATTTTCTGAAACGTTTTCTTTAACCCAGTGCTTCTTAGGTGGAGATAACCATATTTGAGGACAGAAGCATCGGCTCAAGATAAAACCCACCAAAGGTAAACGCAGAGCTGATGAGTGATGTATCATCAAACTCAAGTCTATATTTTCTAGATGTAGTCTGTGTATGATAGAGAGAAAATGATGATGAATGGATAATGAATAAACATGTAGATGCTGACAAGACCAACAGACTGAGAGAGAGAGAACTGGTAGATATGTAGAACTACTGATGGATGGACAGACCGGTCCATAGTATGCAGAAAGATAGAACCAAACCAAACCTGGATGCACTAGATCAAATAGATGCTCAGAAAGAAAGAAAAAATTTATTTAGGTCCATAAGTGTTTGAGTCACAAAATTTTTATCCCTGTACAAACAATTTTAAATAAAGCAATATAGATGCGATTAAAGACTTTCAGCTTTAATTCATTGCGTTAACTCTTGAAGAAATGCTGTCTGTCCTCCCATTTTCACAAGCACAAAAGTAATTGGCAACTGACTGATAAGCATTTTATGGCCTTTTTCTTAATTATTTCCTGACAGATTGAAGAGATTATGGTTCATTTAAATTTTCATCCTGCATTTGATGGCTCTTCATCAGAACTCTCAAAATACAATCTTATACGGTAGCAATGCAAGTGAAGGGAGCCATCTTTATGGAATAGGGAAAAAATCAGAACTGAAGGAGAGGGAGCAGAAACTTTACGGACAGACAAATGAAAACTGTGGTGCATTTTTTTTTTAAAAAGAAAAAAAAAGGACTGCACTGGTGGGATCAGCAACACGAAATGGATGATGCACAAATATAAATAGAAAAATAAATAAAACTAAAAACGAAGATTCTGATACAGGATTAACTTGTAGTGTGAGTGTGTGTATGGCTGCCAATGGAACTGGGACATGAGTGTTTACAGATGTGGCTGCTGATAGAAAAAGCAGGATGAAGACAAATCTGATGGCGAAACACACACACAAACAAGGAACAACTTCAGTAAACACCAGGCAAAGCAGCTCAGGGAAGGACGCACTGTGTTTGGTGACATTTTAGATTTCAGGCAGTCATTGACTTCAAAATGTTTTCATCCAAGTATTAAAAATAATCTTAATGTGTATATGTTGTCAGTTTATCCAGTTGAAGACGGAGGAATTTTGGCTGCAATTATTAAACAGTTAAATCAGCTTAAATTAATATTTTTTTTAGTGAAGTACAGAGGATGTCACTGTATAAACGTTTCTGGAAGCGACTGCATGGACGGACAGACAGAAGTCAAGAAAATTAAACGGAAGGTCCTAAAGACAGACGAATAGAGAGACTAATAGTCGATTAGACCTACACCTAGGAGGCAGGACAGATGATCTCACAAATAGAGAGAGATTCTGGATTAGTACACACTCTTGGGTCAGAATTTGTTTTAATTTCCGTTTGTGATTCTGCACAGAAACTACATGATCCCAGTAGAATATTATGAAAGACGCATTTAATCAAACCGTACACGACCAACCATTTGACTGCTGCTCTGTAGGTATATAATCCGGGCATTAATAACGCTCATGTAAATTTCTGTCTTCCTTCAGCAGTAAATTCTGGCCACGTGAAGCCCTGTCCTGCTGGACTCAGACTTTTCTTCACGCTACTCGTCATCGCTCGGGCTCTGAACGCAGACGCTACATACTCATCCGTACTACTCGTTTTATCCTGTCAGCATTCCTCTGTTCCTCCCCGGAGAGCGAAACCCGACGAGCCTTTTCCTTCAGAAAGCTGAGCTTACTTCATTTACATTTTTTTTGTATGCACCGTCTTAACTGCTGGAAATTATTTTAAAAGCAACGTTTTCTATAGTGCTCCTTTTAAAATGGTTTCTTTTTCCTGTCGCTATTTTTTAATCCTTTGATTATCATTTGTTTTGTATATATGTGTGTGTATGTTGAGGGAATGGGGCAAATATAGTGTACAGTGTTGATTCACCACACGGCTGCAGTGTTCAGTGAGACGGCGTCTCGTTTCAGTAAAGAGAATCGTCCATGCCAAACTATATAGAAATTGACATTTAATACGATGTTCATATTATGATGGTTTTACAATCTTTCAGAATTTAAGATATGATATTACGATTACAATCCTACATTACTCACTCAGAGTGACTGCTTGTGTTAAGATACTGATTGTGCAGAGTGACAGGAGTCCGGGCTTCATCAAGAATCACTTCACAACGTACAGGTTTAATCACATGATGTATTAGTTAACCTTACTGAATAAAGCCAGTTACATCAATGTATAATGAGCTACCACACAGGGAGTCCCAGAAGTCTCCATACATAGGGGAAATTGACAGACACATCACCATTGTTTTCTGTTGAACGATTTCAATATGTTCTACTGAAAATAAGAAAAAAAAAAAGCTATGCTATAGCTATGTTAAAAAGTGTTCTGGAGACTTTTGGAATAATAAAATAAATTTTTAATATCACAAGTACGTGTGATGGAGGTACGGTGGTATAGTGGTTAGCACTGTGGCCTCGCATCTCCAGGGTCCGGGTTCGATTCCCACCTTGGGTCTTTGCGCAGCATGGAGTCTGCATGTTCTCCCTGTGCTTGGTGGATTTCCTCCAAGTACTCCGGTTTCCGCCCTTAGTGCAAAGGGTGTATCCCGCCTCCTTAGAGTCTCCTTGGAGACCCTGCACAGGAGAAGCAGTACAGAGAATGAATGAAGGTACTTGTGATGGGCTGACTTCAAGACGTTGACATTAAGACACCTGTTACTTTGCAAAATCAATGCACTCTTTCAGTCTTTTTCTTTAAATTTTTTTTTATCTATATATACAGACACTTATACAGATGCTTGTCCTTATACTGCCTTATTAATAGGACATAGTTTATCTCCACATATTTAGTCCACATATGTTGAATATAACGTTGTACCTAATTAATGGAACATAATGTAGATATAACGTATGTTTTAATTCCATTTCCACTGATCAGTTGATTATGATGATGATGAATCCATTCCCAAGAAAACACTAACACACACACATTATCCCTGGTCTTAAAGACAGTTACACTAAAGAATTGTGTGGATGCAGATGCACTTAGACCATATGTGCAAACTTGAAGCCAGGTTTTAGTCTAGTTAACAGAAAGATGTGTTCTTAAATGATGGTTGATTAAATGTGTGGCCTCTTTATATCAATAATGACGTGGTAAATCCCTTAAGGCACAAATTCGCCGTGTTTATTAGACTCGTGAGCACAGCTGCCATTTGTATCTTTGTTGTATCATAATAACCGGTTGTCTTTTCTTGAAGAATTTCTGCACACCTTTATTTAAAATGTGTATGGTAATAAAGTTAATGTTATGTCAACATACTGCATTGTGCATTGATTTTATATTTAAACAAAACCCCAAAGCTTGCTTGAGTACACTACATTTACAGTATTGCTTTAACAGCTAAATATTCTAGTGTGGTGTGTTTGGTATAAATAGTGTAATGATTAACTGTCCTTGTGAGATATTTGTGTATTTATATGAAATTCAATACCGTTTCATTTATGTCACTTTTAACAATGGTCACTGTTGCAAAGCTGCTTTAAGAATCCAAAGCCACAGGCAACAGTGGCAAGGAAAAACTGAGACTATAGGAAGAAACCTTCAGAAGAACCAAACTCAACAGGGAAACCATCCACATTTAGGTGATATCAGATACGAGGTAGTATTAAGAAGGTTTGAGACTAGTTTTGTAACATGCCAACCGATGGCAGTACAAGGCTGCACACACGGTCACAGGGAGCACCAACTTTCATGTGATTTGTCTGCCAAGAACTCCGTCAGTGTGCCGTGGATGCCCCGTCCTGCATGTTGAGGATCATTAGCGCTGAAACTTGAGTGGTGTTTGGGTACGACCCTGAGAAGAAGCAACAGTCTTCACAGTGGAAGAGCCTGTCATCAATGAGTGATCAATGAGAATGGGGAAGACGGCACCTAAACATACCAGTTCACAATAATACTCTACGTCCATGAGTCCCCCAGATCTGCTCCTTTACTTTGCAAATCTATTCACACAAGCCTTGGCTAAATAAATAGGGTTTAAGCCCAGAATTAAACACTGAGACTGCGTCTAAGTCCCGAACATTACTTGGCAGGGTATTCCATCACTTTAAGGTTTTGTTAGAAAAAGCTCTGCCCCCTGCTGTAGTTTTTATAATATGAGGTATTGACAAGCAGCCTGCATCCTTTCATCAAAGTAGGCATGAAAATCATAAAAAAAAAAAGAGTTAACTCAGGTACAATGGCATGAGACCATTTAGTGCTTATACAGTATATATAAAACATATAGTAATTAATTTAGTATTAAAATATTTATACAAGTTTTTCTTTACTTAAAGTGTGTATACATGTACATTTTTGGCTGACTCTATAATATATATATTCATATTTAGAGACAAAAAGGATTTTTCAAACAAATAGGAGTCCACTTTAAAAAATTCACCTTAAAATATGGTCCTGCTTGCTTTAAAATACATCTTCAAATGAATTCATATTTTTAAAAATATTTTCTGATAATTTATGATGCATCCATCGAAACAAGAAAGTATCATCCAAACTATTTTTAATATTTAAATTAAGTTAAAATATTTAAAATTAATTCGATTCTGTGAAGAGATTGTTCTTCTTGTTTCTGTATGTTCTATTTACTATATTATTTATTAATTGAAGCTTTATAAACATACAGTATGCTGCATTATTTCGCATGCAGTTCCGTCTCTCTCCGCTAGAGGTCATACGCCTTGAGCCATCGTTATTTCGAACGAGCGGTCGTTTGAATCAGCGTAGAAGTGTATGGCGTGCTGTTTTTAATCTATTATATCAGATCTTTCTTTTAGCTCGCTCGTTCTTTTACTTCTCATCCAAGGTAAGAGCAAAATAAATTTAATTAAGGGTAAACCGTGATTACCGTAAGCTCTTAGTGTTCTGACTTAATGAAATGAAACTAGTTTGCTACGCTATGACTTAATTCCGCACCCATATTCCGGCACGTTCATCCGGATTGGGCAGCACGAAGCACTCCCCCGCGCGCACATCCGGTGCTAGAATTGTGATTGGTCAATTGACGTGGATCTAGCCAATCCGATTACAGTAGGCGGGATTTAGCGGAATTTGGTTGTGGAAAAAAAGAGAACAGTGTTAGCTGGCTAGTTTAGATACGTTGTAATGTTTATAGATAAACGGTTTAACTGTCTCTGATCGCGTGACACCGTCTGTATTGTTACGCAAACAGTTAGATGTTAATGTATTATAGTAGCAATAGGGTTTGATTAGTGACTAAAGGACAGAATATCTGATTGAGTGTGTAGGTGTTAGGTAGGTTAGTTTGTGGGAGATCTGGTTAGGGAATAACAAAACTTTGTTAACTAATCATTCATGAACTGTTTAATCAAAGTTGTGAAACAAGTGTTGTAGTGTTTCATCACTGTCGCTTGCACCTCCAGGGTCAGGGTTCGATTCCCGCCTCGGTCTGTGTGCATGGAGTCTGCATGCTGTGGTGGGTTTAATCAGGGAACTCTGGTTTCATCCTACAGTCCAAGTTCCCAAACTGCCAGTTAGACAAACCTGCATGAACTCGTGATCGTTGTAGAATCGCAATACAAATCGAATCGACACCGAGGTATAGTGATTATCAGCTGCTCCATGGTGATTCCCATCTCTGTTCATGTTGTGATGGTCATTGTTTCTATGGTAACAGCTCGTTCACAGGGTGGAATCTCCACATAATATATGGCTACTAATAAACAGATTAAAAACATACATTGGTAGTCAACAAAGAAAATTGCCACTTCCAGATACACTGGAATGTAATGTAAGCGAACGAACCGAGCCAAACCGAACCGAACGCCGGCTAAGTTGCGCGGACGTCCGGGAGCCGTTTAACATTAGGTTCCCTCAGTGGAAAGCCAAGCGCAGCACTTTTACATCTTCTTCCTGGCATTTTGTGCAAGATTTAGTGTAAGACATGGCACAATGTGTCCCAAGGATGGTAGGAGGAAGAAAAGGGAGACGGTGCCAAGAGAAATCATAGCTTAAGGTTAAGTGAGGTTTAATGTCTATTAATTTCATATATTACTTACATTTACATGCCTTTTCTAAAAGTTGTGTTTGTTTTTAGATGCACCATGATTATACGTGTTGGAAATTGTTAATACTGGTTATATTATTGGGTGACCAGAACGGATTATCTGCATTTACATTATTTCCTATGGGAAAATGCGTTTCACAGTACAAGATCTCGCCTTAAGAACTCGTCTCTGAAACGGATTAAATTCGTATTGCTGTATAACCAATTCTGTGCCAGTGGCCATATTACACCATTCGCCCTATTATTTGGAGGTTTCGAGTTTGATTCCCGCTATAGCCATAAATCTAGGGAGCACATTGGCCATGCCCTCAGTGGAACGGTGAACTCCCACATCACACCTCACAACTGAATTAATTATAATGCTGTGGTGTAAGGGGAATAAAAAGCACTTTCCTCATTGCTCGTTCATCATCCTTCATTGAGGTCCCTCATTCTCATGTCGGTGTCCGTCAGGACGAGATCAAGCTAGCGTGATTTTCTGCGGCCTCTTCTGCGTGTCCTGCTGTCTATTCCCAGCATGAATAGCATAGATTTTTCTAGCAATGAATTGGCTCGCATGACATGTCCAAAGACGGTTAACCGTTGTCTGGTGATCTTAGCTTCGAGCAAGGAATCTGGTTTGATTTTATTGGTTTTCCTCGCTGTCCAGGGAATTCGCATCAGTCTTCTCCAACACCAGAGTTTAAAACACTCTAGCAGTGATAAATAACTTTTAAATCCTTTTTTTTCCTGTAACTGCACAGCCCCAGGTGTTTATTCCTTATCTATGGTGCATGTAGTATACAAGAAAACTTTTCACTGTCACATGGCACAAGCGTTACTGTATTTCACGTCTTCTGTCCGTTTCAGGAGCTCCCGTACTTTGGCATGCTGGCACGTTCCTGCCTCGATGGCTCCTACCTGCCCAAGCAAGAGAGCGAATTTGTTCATAAAGTCCTTGGGGACTTGGATGACTTCCAGCAGAGAGATGATCAGAAAAGGTGATAGCTGAAAAGCAAAAAGAGGCCAAAGTACAGGCTGTGCATTAGTACTATACTGTACCTATACACCGCATACAGATCATTTTGTGTTGGGTCAAATCATTATTGTGGTGCTGTAGGTATCCTACATCTAAATGTAAGCAATTCTAAAGGCATTACTGTAAACTCGTACTGATAAAAGACGTGTTCAAAGCACTAATGGTTTGTTTTAAAGCACTGTGGTTCAAACCTCTGGCAAGACAGAACTCTCACACCATCCTTACTGCGAGACATGGTGCTGGAAGCATCATGGTCTGGGGATGATTTTCATCTTCATAACTTGTGTTTTTTTTTTTTTTTTCTTCAAACGTGAAGCAAATTACAAGAGAACAATAAAAAGAGCAAAGCTTGTGAGAAACTTCTAATGCAGGATTGATCCCATCCCCTGTGAATAGTATACAGTGGCCAAGTTAAAGAATATCCGTTACTGTAAAATTGCAATCTGATATTGAAACTTAATCAGAGAATAACACACACTTTCACCATTTCATGTTCCCTCCACTTTAAGCGTGCTTCTCTTCCCACCAATGCCGAGTCGACTGCGGTTTCTGATCCACAAGACGGCGGAGAAGTTTCCAGAACTGAGCACTTTCTCCGTGGGCGAGGCATGGGACCGCAGAGTGGCCGTCTGCTACTCCGCGCTCAGGTACAGCTCGAATAACATCAGCTCACTCACAGCGCTCAGCTTTGACTCTGTGGCACTTCTGGGATTTTAAGCTTATAACCCTAACCGCTATAATCCTAACCACTGACTCACACTCTCACCAAATGTTTTTTTTTTTTTTTTAATCTGTTTATCAGCATGTTTATTGTGTTGTGTGCCCAACCTGGAGTGTGTGAACAGATAGGGATTTACAGTAACCGCAGAATGCCGTGTGTCGTGCCAGGTTTCCTCTTAGAGTCCATAACAACATTGCGATGGTTTCCCGAGCCAGCCTGGAAAAAAAACCTGGATGTTGTTTTTTTTTTTTTATATATGTACATTTTTCAAGAACATTCACATTTTAAAGTGCAGTCAAGTGCAGTTATTACAGCATTTTAAAAGTTACATGATTTTTACACACCTTGCACCTAACAGGATGTAACTTCTTGTCTTTCCATCTGTTCATCTATATTTTTTGTAAATGTCCACCTGTATCTCTATCTGTTTGTTTATCCGTTTATTTACCGTCTGTCTATCCGTATGGCAGGTTGTTGCCGGTGGAGGAGCACAGCAGTGATACAGACGCCAGTGTGTACG
>JAQMYG010000009.1:21590325-21625249 GCA_030014215.1 Clariallabes teugelsi | reverse complement strand
CCCACCAAGCACGGGGAGAACATGCAAACTCCATGCACACAGAGACGGGAATCGAGCCTGGCCGGGGAATCGAACCCGGACCCCTGGAGGTGCAAGGCGACAGTGCTAACCACTACACCACCGTGCCGCCTCACAAAAACATATAAATACATAAAGAAATAAAAATGATGAGTTAGTTAAATTTTGTTATCATCAATAACTATGACAAGCGTTCAAGTCAAACCGGGACTTATGATTACGCAGAATAACTGAACACATTTCAGTTATTTCAGTAAAAACTCCCTTAATGTCTCTATATGATCCCCTGCTACACTAATGTACTCATGCTTGGATACCATCAAGGTAGAAATTATTCTCAGTACACTGGAGCCATGATCAGACTGCCTCACATCTGAAACGCTGGCCTCCCAGGAACTCCTTTAATGGCCCAAATATTTTGAAATAGATTGGAGCAAGTCAGGACTGTACAGGGGATGTGGAAATAACTCCCAAATGCAGGTTGGCAATGAAGTGAAGTACTAAATAAAGCATGCAGAAACTTAGCAAGAGTGAGCAAGAGATCATACAGGTAAAAGTTAAACAAGCGTATCATCACCCTAAATTAAACTATACAAAATCCTATACTGTACATACACATTTTTGGACTATTTTCATCTTCCACTTTACAGAAATCCATAATTTTAGTTTAGAGTCAGGGTTTTATGCAGGACATTATCACATGACATTACATGAATCAAATCCAAAGAACACGAGAAAAGTCAGAACTGAGGAACGCTACAGTATAAACACAGGAAAACACTTAAAACAAGAAATGAGAAAACACAGCTTGAACCTGCAGTACACATGCACAAGGCAAGAAACTAATCTAAAGAGAGAGAGAGAGAGAGACCAGGTTAACAAAGGCAGGAAGTGGTGACCATATAAGGAAAGCACCAGCCAAAAGGGCCAGATTGTGGGCAGGGTCCTGCAAATGAACAAAAAACAGAATCGGGCCAGACATGACACTAGCTGTGTTTACATGGACTCTAATATTCCACTAATAATGGGAATAATGGCCCAATCAGAAAAAAAATGCATCATGTAAACAGCTAAGTCGGAACAGTCTGACTCGATCCGGCTCAAAGGAGAAGAGAGTGGGCTGAAAACCTTTGAAAATCTGTTCAACAGTTAAATATCAGTCATGTAAACACCTGATCTGAGCGTTTCTCTCCTTTTCTTTCATTCATTCTGTGCATGTTTGTTCCCGCGCGGGGGTTTCTGACGCGATTGGGTTTCCGGGAGGGAAATATTGCTTCCATTATTGATCAGTACACTTTGTCTGTCTCCACTTGTCTTTACTTTGGACTTTCATCCACTGACCCACTACACTACCATGCCACCTATATATATATAGAGTAGAATGTAGTGTTAGAATGTTGACCAGAGGTACTACCACTGTTGTGAAAATGGGAATAAATACAATGGTCACCATTGGCCTCCACATATACTGTATATAAATAAACTTCTAAAAAGACTATATAGTGTTATTATATGATACATTTATCCTTAGAAGAGGAAATTATAGAAAGGTCCTTATTTAAAAATTTGTCATATGGCCCAATCTAGGGTGTGGTTTAATGCATAAATGAAGTCTTGCTCCTGACTGAACAGTGAGGGGTGTTGTAGGCAGCAGACGCCAAAAAACACAGCAGGGTATGTAAGTATTTTAGGACAACACTGTTGTTCTAAAAATATGTCTACAAAAGCCCGATTATACACAGGCAGGAACAATCTGAAGCTTGTTCGGTTTCTGTAACTACTGTTTAGCTACAAACATTTTGGACACACTTTTAAATGAATTCCAGTGTATTAAGAGGTCACTTAGTCATCACACACAGGAAGAAAATGTTGTATTAATGTCATTTTCACATCAAATGAAACTCTGGTTTCTGTTAAACTCTTTCACTCTGGAACTGAACTGACATATTTATCATACCTCAAATAAAGACCAGTAGCATTTCAAAGCATATCTTTGAACCCAGAGCAGTAAAACTCTAAACACTGACAATCACATGTTCAAGATCGTAATACGAAGTATTTCACATTTCACAAACACAGACTGTAATGGAGTTCAGAGTTCAATGCCTTTTACACAACTTACATAAATCTCGACCGATGCTGACTTGATCCCTCACCTATCACACACTCTGTGTGCTGGTAAAGCAAAGGAAAAGCACTTACAACGGGTACCAGGGTACTCAGACAAGGAACATCGGGTAGGAGTGCATTTAAATGTTGCTATTCAGATTTAGAACGAGTTGTGCCAATCCAATCAAAAGGATTGAATAATGCCGCCCCTTCTACCCAGAGACCAGAGATGCTTTTTTCTCTGTTGGCTGTGTGTGGCATTGTCAGGATTCACACTTTTGATCTCTTGCTGACTGAAAAAATATTTTACCATGTTAAACATTTGTAGAGCAACGCCCTAAGACCGGACCTCACTTGATTGTTGACTTACTTGTAGGCTTTAACATTGAAGCCCTTCACTCCAGGGAAGCCGTACATGCCACATACTACACGGCTGTTTTGTGGAGTCCAGCTCTCATCGCAGATCTGCCTCCATTGGCCCTCATCCTTGACTTCTACGAAGCCCTCTGTGATGGGAACACGCTTACGATGGGAATAGGTGGCTCTGATACGCACATCCTCTACCCGCACATCCAGAGTCTGTGTATGAGAGAGAGAGAGAGAGAGAGAGAGAGAGAGAGAGCCTCATTCAGTTGGGTTGAAATGAAACAATAAACAAAACTATACATTCAGCTCAGTCCTAGCTCAGTGGTAGGTTTCTCGCCAGCCATATGGAAGGCCCAGGTTTGATTCCCAGCCCAAACCCCATCCACTGGACGCAGTGCCGGTTCCAAACCTGGATTAAATGGGAGGGTTGCATCAGGAAGGCCATCCGGAGTAAAACCTGTGCCAAGTTGTTGTGCGGATTGAATGGTCCACTGTGGCGACCCCTCGACTGGAGCAGCCGAAAGACTAACAACAGCTCAGTTAAAGAACGCAAACAATTATTTCTATGAAATTCAGACAGACTATTGCTCTGTGGTTCTTTACTCAGCCATTTGGACTTGAATGTAGATTTTTGGATAGATGTGGGGGTTTTCAACTAACCAAACTAGTGATATGAATAGATGATGGAGATCTAAATCAAACCCAGACTCTGTGGAATGGCTGAAATGGGAAAACCTCAATCGCTAAACACAGACAAGCCTAACTTCATGCAAATATCAAAAGCCAGAGGAAAGAGGATGGAGGAAAGGGCTCTTCCACCAGCCGCTCTGTGTGGTTTGGCAAGGACTTTCTGCATTAAACCAGAAGCGCTGCTGGCGTTAACCCCATGAAAGAGCAAAAAATGATGTGCCGATCATTTTCCATACTCAATTCGACCCCTATAATTAACATATTGTGTCACCATAATTGTAATATATATACATAGGAAAGAATGTAAGCTCTTATTTTATGCTAGATGAGGTCATTTTTACAGTGAACGATACTGTATGAGTAAGTTTTGCTAAGGTTGCTCAAGCATAAAACACAAAATATTACATCAGTCCAACAGCAGCCCTGCAATTATGGTGGTCATATACTCTATACAATATTTCAGTTCTCGCAACAATCAGACCAAATTCTTTGATTAATGAAGCCCTCAAGATTGAATTAATAGATAATGAGTCAATTATGAAAATAGGTAATAAGTACAAATGAGTCATCAATATCAATTTCCTTAAAACAAAATTGAAGATAATGAATAAATAAACAAATAATTCGCAATGATCAATGATTCTATCTATTCTCTCCTTTCTGATACTTAGTTTTGATATAGAGACCGGACAAATGACTCCAGTTTTGGATTGGTTAAAGCAAGAAAATGACATCAGCAGTAAGTGCAAACACATGCAGAAAGTGCCCTAACACAGAGATGAATACATTCATACTGTATGACTAAAGCATGCAAAAGCTGGGTCAAATGTTTAAAAAAAAAAAAAAAAAAAACTCCCATGAGACATTTTAAATGCATTATACAAGAAACAAGAGACTGAAATATTTTCTATTAGAGCGTGCGAACTGGTTGCAAAGGGCAATATTATATGGCTTTAATAAAATAAATAAAATTTAAAAAAATCAGGACTCATTAACAATCCCCTATAACAAAACCACAGAATATTGTTCTCAGCAGTTCCTAAACAGGGATTCAGGAATTGGGAGAAACCAAGAGACCAACATGGAAACCTTCGATCACCCAGCTCCAGCATCTACCGAATCATGGTCAGGGTCAGTTTAGTCCAAGGACAACAGGATGTGGGGTGATAATACAGTGACTAGACAAGTCGATGCACCCGTCATACATAGCGCCCCCTGTACAAACCTCTGGAGGTGTCATGACCTGGGGTTTGCTTCAGTTGGTCAGGTTTAGAATTAGCAACGTTATGTGGCAAAAAATGAAGTCAGCTGATAACCTGAATGTACTGAATGACCAGGTTATCACATCTATGGACTCAAAGTGTTCCAGGACTCATAATGAAGACAATGTACCATGATTTGAAAAATAATTAAGTAGCCATAAAATAATTAAAAAATCGCATCATGGTAGCTAAATATCTACACTAGAGGACGATTTGGGATCACTACATAGTGAAAAATGTAGTAGCGGGAAAAAACACATTGCTACTAAATCTACAAGACGAGCAGTAATTCTACAAGGAGCCATGAACACGGGACTCTACAGTATATCTCGACTATCTCCTTTAAGATTTTTTTAATTAAGAGTTTTAAAAATAAATGCAGAACATTGCTCAGTACGAAAAAACACTTGATGTTCTGTGTGGTGTTAACACACAACGTGACCTTTGTGTATAAACCGCACATATTTAAGTTGTGCTAACTCCGGGTAACACCTGTGTTTGATCACTTTGGGGTTTTTCCATGTGTTTCAAGTAAAAAACGGCGAGACTGTGAACCTGTTTCACCTTTGAGCTGCCTTTTGAACTAAAAATGAAAACACCCAGAAGAACTTCCGCAGCGGACCTCACAAAATTCCAATAATTCTTCTTAAATAATAAAAGGAATATTCTTAAAGGAGAAATAACCATAGAGGAAAAATAAAGTCACATGTTGGGGGTAAATCCCTTCTTTTCATGTATGTGTGTGAGAAATCTGTATGACTGGACATGGTGTGGTGTGTGTGTGTGTGTGTGTGTGTGGGTTTAAGAAGGTTTTCAGTGCAGACATTCCTCCGGTGGTGTACTGCTGAGTTCTCCCTTCACACCCCACTCCTTTTACACTTCCAGACTCACAATATTTACACAGCACTAATGTTCCTGCATACAGCCGGTGAGCAAGGAGGAGTGTGTGTGTGTGTGTGCGTCTGTGTGTGGGAATGGTTACCGTGCCAACGATGCGGCAAATCCCCCCAGTCTTAATCGCATCCTGTCTCGCGGATCACGTTGGTCAGACATGTGCAGAGATCGAGTCGGTAGACGACAAGGGGGATTCTTTTTTTTTTTTAATCTTGTAGTTAATCTTGTAGTGGTGTTCATGAATTTGAGAGAGAGAGAGAGTCTGAGGGAGAGCTGGGAGCTGGTTTGTTTATTCCCATGTTGGTTGCCCTTTTGAGAGAAACACCCATATGAGAAACATCAGCACACACACAAACTACAGGATCACGCCATCCTACCAAACCTACAACCAGATGCCATTGTGTTCTTGACTGACTCATTGTGAGGTAAACACACGTTGCTGCTTAATTTCACCATGCTGTGTGTGTGTGTCTGGGAGAAAGCACATATTGTTTCTGCTTCAGAATCAGAGGTCGTCGGGTCACCTGTTCCTAAAGCTTTCTGACTTCAAATGACTTTTGACCTCCGACTCCCATTCCTCATGACGTGGCCGATCATCATGGTGACCAGGACAGGATTTGTGGCTAATAAAACATCTGGATTGATTTGCAGTTCTGAGAAGGTGTACATCAATGTGCCAGGTTTAAAAAGACAGGTTTATGGGTCAACATAAAAGCTGGTATGCAGAACTCCAAAAACTCGACTTTGACTTGCTGGTGGTGAAGTAAGCAATTATGTATGGAAGTGTATCCCTTGGGATAAAACCTTCAACCAACATGCAACCCAAACCAGAAGTACCAAAAAAGATGATGAAGCAGTTGAAAAACAGTTAGCAGCAAAGGTGTTACCATACACGCATTTAGACAAGGTGCACATATGGTCTCAAGGCTGGAGATCCAGATTAGGTAATAAGAAAGTGGAAACACAGATGATGTTCATGACCCAGATCAGGTAGTGACACCAACGGAATGACGATGGCAAGACAAGAGATACAAATTAGGTGAAAACCTACTGTAAATAGCACAGATTGGGAAATGAACAAGTGGACACAGGAGTGCTGATCATGTAATAACAACTTAAGAGGGGACGCAAATCAGGTAAGGACACAAAATGCAAATTGGGTAGACCAAAAAGTGGTGCAGATTAAACAGCAATATGGGTTCTGATCAAGAATTGACACAAGGTTATGTAGATCTGGTAAGAACACAGTGGGGTTTTCTTACCAGATGACAGAGTGACGCAGATCACGGACTGCAGATTAAATAACAACACATTAGGGTGCAGATCAGGTAACAGCAGGAGGGTACATTTTATATCATGATAAAAAAGTGCAAATCAGGTAACAAAAAGATTGACAAAAGAAGAGCCTGCAGAATGGGTAATAACACAAGTTGCTGCAAATTGGATAACAGCAAGGGGGGGGTTGCAGACTGGGTAACAAAACCAAAGGGTGCAGCCAACAACAAAGTGTGTGTTAATGAAGAAACATGGTCGAATCTGGTTTGCCACTCCTGTCACTGTTCACACTTACAGTATAAATAAGAGATATAAGTGTTGCGGTGAAGATCACAGGAAACTGTGATAAAAGATTGATAGAAACAAATGTTTGTCTAATAAACTGATGCAAATATGGGTGTACAGTATGTTCTGCATATTCCAGTCTCTCTCAGACTGTGTGTGATTAGTTGTCACTCTTTGATGATATCACTCCTCCTTAACAGAACAGTTGCTGATGGAATGAGTTGACAAAGACGTTGTGGAAATGAGCTTAACATGTGTGCAACATCTGTGAGAAGAAGTTTTGAGAGGTGGAGGCGTAGTGAAGCACTTATGATTCATCCTCTTTTAGTATGTTTGTGAAATGTCCTGCTCCCTTCAGTACAGCACAGCATGTCCTCTCTAAACAGCCACACATTACTTCGAATGGTGGTAACCATACAGGACATGCTGAGGTTCACCTCCTTTGCTTTGCACTGGTACTACAAGTAAGTCTAGTCTAGCATTACACCACAAAAGACAGCCATCATCATCATCATCATCATCATCATCATCATCATCATTAAACTAGCAAAATCCACATAAAGTGCATACATAATGGTAATGTGTCTGTCTTGCCATCTCTCTTTCTCTTTTCTCTAAACCTCTACCAGTCTCTCTCCATCATATTCTCCATCTAATCAATATTATTGTCATTATACATGAATGCATACTGAGATTGCAGCTGTTGAGGGAACGTGTGATATTTCTATAGCAGAAAAGTCTTTAGCTCTTTGCAAAATCTCTATAATCATATGAGACTGAGATCTATTCTTCCTCTCTTCCTGTCTCTGTGAAAAAAAATCTAAGAGTAGCTGAGTAATATGAGGAGGGCTGGAAAAACACCAAGACACACAGGACAGGACGAGACAGTCGTTTAAAAGGAAACCTGATTCCACTCCATTTCTATCATATCAGTCTAAAAACAATAACTCTGCTAAGTCTCTCTCTCTCTCTCTTTTCTCGATCAGCTTTCACACTTTGGGAATTTCCAATGGCCCATACACAATTGTATACAAATTGTATAGTTGTACACTGACGGATTAGCCTTCAACGGGTTGTCAGGGTTCATGTGGAGGAACTTCAGTCTCTTCACAGAGCCCCGACCTCAACCCCACTGAATACCTTTGAAATGAGCTGAAACGCTGATTGCCCCGGGTCGCCTCGCTTGACATCACTACCTGACCTTAATAATTCTCTTGTGGCTGACTTGAGCACAAACCCCCCACCATGATATTGCAAAATCTAGTGGAAGGCCTCCATAGAAGAGTTCATTTTCACTCAATTTTAGCTTAAATATGGTGGAGGTTGAACTCCAAGTCCTGACTACTTCTGAAGTTAATCAAGCATAAGAGTTGCACATTTCTCATCTATAAATTACATTTATTTAACAAGCTAGCTAGGTAAATTCAGTTGATACACCGGTGTGGAGAGTTGGGCTGGTCATTTGCCAATGGCATGCATGCTAATGACACCAGGGTATACATCTTCAAATTGAAAGATCTGGGAAGTTTTTGTTTGGCTGGTTGGTGAGTTTACACCAAATATGAACAAACTTTTTTTAAATGTCATATATTATTATGTTTATTAACTCAAGTCAAGGATGGTTCAGCTGCTAAAGCAGGAAGGTGATCACTCCGTCAAGGTGTCCAAAGAAGCAGTAAACTAGGAACTCTATGCAAAAAAATATATGGAAATTGGTTCAAACTCAACAGCTCATGCTACTGGATCCAGGGCAGCTGATGTACCAGTCCTGGTACATCAATAATGTTCAAAATACTAAGCGTTAACATTCGTGTCCTTATATATCTGAATTGATTCATACTGTAGGTTCCACAAACCAGCTTCTATTGTGCATGAAAAGCAAAGCAGATCAAGTTTCTCACTTCAGGAATGTGAACTTTACCCTTAAGGGCCATATTTAGACGCCGCACACAATCAGCATCTCTGTGTTTCTGGGTGACGGAATGTCAAAGGAAATGTAGTGGTCCCCTGTGACGTGACGTCCCCCTCACACACACAAAAAAAAAAAAAAACTTTTGAGGTCCATTCTAGGTTACAATGTTTAGTTAGCGTTATGTAGATACAAAAAATGCTTGTACTGTTTTTAATAAAATTATTTTATTTCTTATACTTGTACAGTTAAGAATTGAGAAAAGTTTAATTTCAAGAATCGGGAAAAGTTTACTATCAAGAAACCTATATGTATTATTTTAACAGCTAATGCCCCCCCTTATCAATTTTCGCCTTAAGATCTTAAATTTTGCATCGCCATATGAAGCTTTCATGTGTACGTACGGGAGCCATCAAAAACTTGTTTGCATCAGTGGAAATCCAAATAAAGTAAGACTTTTTTTCAGTCATCAAAAATTAGTTCCGAGTCTCAACCCACAATCCCAACGTTGCCTTCGTCATGCGCTCAAAAGCTACATGATTTTTCGCGCGTTCTTTTGTAATATTGATAATATTTTTGGGTGGCTGGGATGGATTATCTGCATTTACAATCCGTATCGCAATACAAAATTTCTCTTAAGAACTAGCACTGAGTTAGATACAGTACACCGAGATTCCGCTGTATCTATTGCAGTACTTTGTCAGTTAGCTGTTTTTATTTTTAATAAATTTTTTGTTACATTTCGCTTATTATCGAGTTAAGAAAAGCTAGTAAGCTTGATTTAGTCTTTGTAATGATTACAAAAGATTTTATAATGCATTTCAATCTTGTGCGGGTGATTTCAGCCTTTCAGTGTTTATGGTATCAGGTGTCCAGCATGACCACTTTAGCTCCCATTTTAGCACGCACCCATCACAAAAACCCAAAGTTATTTCCTCAGGAATTTTTAAGATGGTGACATTTGAACCACTATGTGCAGATAACATACAAGGTTGAAATTTGATATTTTGGTTTGTTTTCTTTACTGATCGAATCACGGTTCTCTATCGTAGTTTTCCTGCAGGATATTAGGCTAATAGATAACCACTTAGTCCATTCTCTGTATCAGTTTGTCACTGAGTAACTTCACGTATTTATTTAACATCTAATGTTACTTTATTTGAAAAGTAGGCTGCACTAAAATACATACGGGGTGGCGCGGTGGTCTAGTGGTTAGCACTGTCGCCTTGCACCTCCAGGTTCATATCACACATTAGTAATAAACCTCACCACAAGCATTTCCAAGTACAGATAACTTGAAATACTTAACAGATATCAGTAAAATACACTCAACAAACAGCAACAACAAATCCAAACCAGTGAAAATTCTTTTACCTGTTTCAGCAACGTCAAAAAACCATCCTCAGAACATAATTCAGTCCAGTCATCTCTTGCCCACGGCTGTGTGTGTATGTGGCATATTGACAGTAATACATGCCAATTTGGAAGCTGTGTGAATATTTGTAAAGCTGTTTTTATTTCAAAGAGTAAAAAGAGCCAAAATATTTTCCGTTACTCAGGGGAATGTTGGGATTGGGTAAGCGTAGTTACAGTTGTACATTATAATATCTCACAAAGATGTGTTTGTGTTTGTGACTTAATGATTCACTGTAAAAGTTCTTCTTCCATCGTATGTTCCCGGGAAAGGCGATGCACATTCCTCTGACTGACATCATGCATTTTTTTCTACAGCACTTAAATTAAAAGCGTCTTCATATGCAAGAGGTTTAGCACTAGACCAGCTTTTCATGGTATCATGTTGACTCAGTTCAACAATTCAGAAAATTAAAGAATATCTTTCAATCATGGAACCTCAGTTTGATGACTAAGTATCAGGTTTTGATTAAAGGCTACATTTAAAAGGTACTTTATGTGCCCCATTCTTGTTTTGTCCTAGCTAAACTGGTCTTTTTTTCAGAAATCTGGCATAAAATAAGCTGTTTTATCCTGTGTGTGATGTCCTAATCTGGTTATCCATATTTTTGAAAATATCATGACACTGAAATACATAGGGGCACGTGGGGCGCCACAGTGGCTTAGTGGGTGGCACTGTAGTGTTGCACCTCCAGGGTCTGGGTTCGATTCCCACTTTGGATCTGTGTGTATCCATTGAGTTTTTTTGGATGTTCTCCCCATGCTTGGTGGGTTTCCTCCAGGTACTCCGGTTTCCTCCCACAGTCTAAAGACATTCAGATTAGTTAATTGGCGTTCCCAAATTGCCCATAGTGTGTGAATGAGTGTGTGAGTGTGTGAATGTGTGTGTGCCCTGCGATTGATTGGTACCCTGTCCAGGGTGTACCCCACCTCGTGCCCTAAGTCTCCTGGGATAGGCTCCAGGCCCCCCGCGACCCTGTATACAGGATAACGTGGTATAGACGATAAGTGAGTGAGTGAGTGAGTGAGTGAGGGAGTAAATTTCATATGGACTAGCAAAACATCAATAAACTTGAGATGAATAATATACAAATTTGTTCTTGCATTTTTTTCATTCCTTTTCAACTTATGTTATAGAACTCTCTAGTATTTGTGATCTCAGGCGGTCCATTAATTGCATGGCAGTTTGTGTAAAAATGCAGATAAATATTTAACCAAAGTGATTTGTTGGAATATGGACCAGTATCCCTGATGAAGTAGGAATGTGTTGAGAAACCCGGACAAAGAATTTCTCTTTCTGGTTGTAAATGTGGACATGTACATGTTCGAAAATGAACTTCTCAGATTTCCAATGTTTGCCGTACGTGGGCTTGTCTAGTCTTGTTTTAAAGTTTTACCTTCGAATTGTTCAGGTTGTTCTGAAAATGACCTGGGCTTCAGGGTTTTTTAAAGGGGCATTAAGTTTAGTTTAAAAGGTGATTAAAATGGTGTCAGGATCTTTTAAATATTCTAGGCTTAGTTTAAAGAAAGACTGTTTTTTAATAAGAGGGTAATTTATTCACCAGAAACTGCAAAAAAAAAAAGTGAATGTGACTAAAATAAATTGTTCTACGCGTGACACATCATGACATTACAACATAACACACAACAAATGCTGCCAAGGTGAAGAAATGCGTATGCTGATTTTACAACAGCACTAAAACTTAAGGAGTAAGGAGGTCAAGACTTTCAACATGGAGGGACAAGCTGGATGGACACAACAGCTTCAGGAAGCAATAAATCCACCCTAAAGACTTAAGGACATAACATAAATATTTATAAACACACAATAGGACAGCATTAAGAACTTTATAACTCTAGCAGCGAAAACTGATGGATGTTAGGATGCTGTTTCAATCTGTTTAGACAGCTGAAGATTCCGCACCTCAGGAATCCATCGGAAAAATGTGAAAACTCTACTTTTACTCATTTACTTTGCTAAAACCAGAGGTGAATTAGGCAAATATGGCAAATGTAAAGAAACAAGTTTGATTTGTGGAATTTACAGGACGTGAGCTATGCGCTAATGGTGTTAGCTCAGTTACAGAGGAACATTCATTCATCACATCAATAGAGTCCTGTATTGCTGCTCCTAGTCCGACACACACACACACACACACACTTTGATGCTTGATGCGTGATCAAAGGCTCAACAGTGACTAACAACCTTCAAACATGTAATCCAGAGCCTAAAACACAGACTGAGCCACCACATCCTATTATTTCAACATTTAGATACACCATATGGCCAAAAGCACATAAACACCTTGACCATCACTCCCCCATGTGTGGTTCTTCCCAAAACGTCTACACATCAGATGGCTTTGTAAGGTGTACTGTAGCACTAAGATTTCCCTTCACTGGAACTATGGGTCCCAGCTCTGTTCCAGCATAACAATGCCTTTGTGTACAAAGTGAGCTGGGACTTCACCTCAACTCCATTGAACACAGGGTAGGGGTAGCTCAGTGTTTAAGGCATTGGACTACTGATCAGAAGGTCCCAGGATCCAAATCCAGCACCACCAAGTTGCCACTTTTGGGCCTTTGAGCAAGGCCCTCAACCCTCAACTGCTCAGATGCGTAATGAGATAAAACTTTAAGTTGCTCTAGATGATATGGGCGTCTGTCAAATGCTGTAAATGTAAATGAAATGAACACATCTGAGATGAACTGGAATATTCAATACACCCTCCTCAGCCAGTATCTCCACAGCTAGCCCCAAAATCTAGTCACCAAATGCAGGAGATGTATAAATGAACACAAATAGGATTTTAATCCGTTTTAAAGTTTGCAACTCAAGAAAAAGGTAAAGTCCAATACCTGCTTCCTGGGAAACGAGTGAAGCTGCTATGTCTTATCACGTAATAACATCAGATGATGTGATTCGCTGGTTTCAGTAGAGCTATGCACAATCAAATAGCTGGGATAAAGAGAAATGGAAGAAGTGCTTGGAATAAGTGATAATGTAAAGTTTCTGTGTTTGTACCGGTTGACCGTAAAACAAACTCTGACCTCAGACACACCTTTCTCCACACTCGCGTCTGAATGTTTCACACAGCATTAGCAACGCCCGGGTAACGGAAATACAAATAAAGGCCCTAAACACATGTGAATAAAAGAGTGTGTGTATGTAGGGGACAGAAAGGACATTATGACGCTCGGGTGTAATGGAGTAATATTTGTGGAAGTGTTTAGCTGACGATTGAGTCAGACGTTAAGAAAGCAACTATTTGTCCATTAAGCAAGCAGGAATGAGTGAAGTATGCTGGAACACTCTTTGCTTCTGACAGTAAATTACCCACCAATGAGAAGAACACACAGAGATGGGGATCTCTAGAAACACCAGATGACCTTAAGTCACACAGTGAGTCAAGTGAGGATTTTCTGAGAGTGTTTTTTTTAGTGCAGTCTATTCTGTTATAATCTTAACTGATGCCAATGGATTGCGCTGCAAAATGAGATAAAGGCAATTTTCAGACTTTTACTTAATCTGGAAAATTATTCATCTCTGGAATGCAAAGTTGTCTATAACCAAACAATTTTTTTAATTGCTATGTATACTTATTTTAGAAGCATTGAACTGACAAGCAAAATGAAATACAAGGAAACACTATTGAATAACTTTCAGTCATGTGGTCGTTAAATTGAAACTACATTGCTGGTCAAAATAGTTTCATGCTGGCATGCACGAACTCACGAAATGTTTCAATGGACTTTCAGAGAACCAAAGAAAAGAAAATTGACAACCATGCATTGTAAACTATCCTTTTTGTACTGTTTTTAGTTTCTCATCTTCACCACTTTTCGTAATGTAAACAACGGTTCGTTGCATTAAAATTCACTGCAAAAACACAAAGTTTGGGTTTACTATATATTTTTGATATAAAACATGTAGACCAATGTCTTATTGCTAGTGCATGGTGATTTATCCACTTTGAAAAAACTGTGGGAGGTGGAGTTGTAGCGTTTTGCAAAGTCAAACAGAAATCACATTCATATAACCTAAAGATTTTAATAAAATAGCAGGATTTAACATAATTATCAAGAATTTGACATAATATTTTAGTATGTGCACCTTTTAATGCTGTATTAAATATCCTTTTTATATATATACAGGTTGTAATACTTAAAGTTTAATACCTTCATATATGTGGTCACGTGACTGGTTGTTCCCATTCTGCCACACTGACTATGTGAAGCTGCCAGGATTTGGCTTTGAAACTATCGCAGTATTAAAATTATGATCCTCAGCCTTGTTGTAATTTAAATATTGATCAAAATAAATAAACATGATTAAGGGAAATTTAACTTGAATAGAGCTGACCAACTGGAGGATTAATTCTGTTTTCTAGACACTAGAGGAAAAGTGATCATTTCACATTGCCAATGATAGGCTTTGCCCATTAGAAGCACATAGCAGACAGAGTAATGTTAACCACCTGGAAATCTGCAGTCTGCAGAAATTGGCAGAGATTCTGTACAAAAAAAATATATTTTTCTTTGTCTCTCTACTGGGAGCATCAGGACATGCAATAAATCTTCTGGGATTTACAGTGTATGGTTTTAGAGACACCAGGCTAAAGATAAGATTTATTTTTAATGTTAGATTTTTTCCCCCCTCCTTTTTTAAATTAAACTTTGTGCAGCTGTAACATTCTATTCTATACTATTTTCTCACTATGTGCATGGAAAACCTTCTAACTACACAGTCATCTATGTCAATATCCGGTTATTAAACTAAAATCTCGATTATGACCACTCAATAGGTGCTGATTCATTTTTTATAAAACCAGTTATGACACTAGTGCAAATCTGTAGGTAAACACTAATCAGCCACAATACTAACACCACTGGAAGGCCAATTGAATATTGGATTCATTTCAATAAATATAAAAAATAACATTGATTAAAGTGGTGACAAGATCATGGGCACCCAAGGTGCATCTGGTGCATGCATCTATGCATTTTGGAGATGGTGACCAAAGGCTAGCCCATCCCACAACGAAGCCAATGTAGTAACAATTGCTGAAAAAAGTTAATGCTTCTCATTATCGAAAAGTATCAGAACACTCTTTGGGCTTAGCAGGCAAAGAGTTCAAGGTTGTTGATCCAGCCTTCAAATCCCCCAAATCCCAACCGGAAAGAACATCCATGGAAAGCGCCGAACAAAGAAGTCTGATGCATGGAGGTCCCACCCTAAAACCCACAGCACCCTAAGGATCCCCCACTAATGGCACAGGATTAATTGCCAGATCCCACAGCACGCCCCCCAGAGGTCATATGGAGTCATGGCTAGAGGAGCCAGAGCTGCTTCACACTACGTACAGTAACGTTAATGTTTTGTGTTTTAATGTTATCATTCTAATACATCAGTGTGTAAATAGTACTAACTTATACAGGGTGATGTATTGATCCCACATAAACAGTGAACTCATGACTTATTTTCTGACATTGTGGAGTTTTTTTTTTTTTTTTTTAAATCTGAGCATCTTGTACCAGATGTATAGCTGTAAGTTTAAGCTTAATGACATACAGTAGGGAAGTATTAAGTATCGAGTGTTTTGCGAGTACTATTTTAACACGCCATGCAGTCTTGTTAACTTCAAAGGGACTGACTGTTAATAGCTGCTACAACGTAAGCAACTAAGCAGTGTGGATGTTCCATCATTATCATTCTTTAACTTTTTTTTTCTGTTCATTTGGAAAAAAAGAAACAAAACATTCCCAGATAAACAGATCTACTGTAGTAAAAATAGTCAAACTACAATGCAAAAAATTTATGTTCGATTATATTTGTTCTTTAATAGTGTCACGTATACAAAAAAAATTACTTTAAGTTACTGTAGACTAGCATGAAGGGTCAAGTTCCATCCATTGGGGAAAAAAAACATATTATAGTAGCAATAAAAAATTAAAATAAAAAGCAGTTATGCTGTTTGATGTCTAAATAAGTGCTCTAATATTATCTAAAATGTCTGAGAAATTTTGGAAGGAAATCATCAAGCTGGTTAGGTATACAGCAGCTGCTTCTTTCTCAGACTGATGGTATGTGCTGAGAGAAAACTTTACTCATCTACTACAGATGTCTAACGTCATGCAGACATACAGAAGGAGGTAAAGCCATTAGGAGGAGGCTACGTGTCAGTGTATGGAGGTTTTATGTTACTGGAAAGTGACTAGAGGACCCCCTCACCCATCCAGTGCCTCTCCTCCACCAACTGCCTGTCACCGCGGGGTAATAAAACCCACACAGTCTTTCCACTGTGTGTAAAAAGAAGGGATTCTCCTTCAGGGGCAAGACGGGGTTCCCTAACAATGTCGTCATCCGTTCCACGAATCAGCATTTTAGAGCGAGACTGGCTGATCAGACACAGAGCTGTGGGCAGTGTGTGTGTGTGTGTGTGTGTGTCTATCTGTCTGTGGTAAGCTCATTAGCCTCCAAGGTTGTGGAGGCTGGAAAAGAACATTACAGACAGCTCACCTCGGTTTCCATGAGCACAAACACTTCCACAGAGACGTGCCGAAGATCACGGAGGGAAAAAGTAAACAGCAAGTACACATTTTTTAAGTCTGCGCTGTAAGACGGGAACTATGTGCGTATTCATTAGTGAGTGGACGAGTGTGTTTTTTGTGGTCCTTTCTCATGCTGTGAATTTACAAGGAAAAAGAAGGACACATGAAATTGATATCGGTTCTTCTAGAAACAACAATAAGCAGGGCTGGAAAGTTCAGTAATGAGGACATGCTGATAAGAATTACTGCCTCACCAAAACAAAGATTGGTGTCAGTCCATATTGTTATATTTCTAGGTTGTAAATATCAGAACATGTTCAGCTTTGTTCACCACGTTAGATAGGCTACTTAAAAAAACTCCAAATAACAAAGCCACTAAGAAACATTTATCCCCAGTGGATATTTCCTTTCATAGTATCCATCCACACATCTACTGTAGGAACCTCTGGAGTCCAACTAGGGGCAGTGGAAGCCATGGTGATTACAATTGTATTTATTCCCATTTTACGATTGTAAAATGTGAATGTAAAATTCAGATGCACATTCACACACTATGGGAAATCTGGGATTTTCCTTCAGTGATTTGTGCTGTATTGGTTTTTCTGTGGGATCAAACCAGACAGCTGGCCTTTGGTCCTGCAGGCACGAGTAAGCCCTGGGGGCCCATTGGTGTATAATAACATGAACTGAGGGTCAAACTCTGAACAATGGAGTTCAATGTTATAATAATATATTAAAGTCTAATAATGTGAAACAATCTTATTGTATTTGTCTCTCTTTGTCAAAAATGTCTGATGCTGCTTTAAAGAATGATTTACAGTATTTTTACGCCAAATTATTATCCAATATGGATATGTAAGTTTTATAAAGTATAGACTATATACCAAAAACGAAGTAAAGTGATAATCACACAACTGTTATAATTGTAACAATGATCTGATGACCAATCAGTCACACTTTACCACTAATGGTTGCTCCTTGTTAACAATATTTACAGTATTATAAGCCCTATTTATTATTAGATCTTAAAAGAGGCTAACCATAACCTTTGACCCCAGCATCTTTTAAGCATGAAGGTATCCAGAATGAAAAAAAAAAAATTTCATGTCCTTCATGGACTCCTTATACATGAGTGGGCATGTGTGTGTTATGTTGAGTGTGTGCGACAGAATGTCTCACCTCCACATCGTTACTTTCAGTGATGATGTGTTTGAATCCTGGGATGCGTTTTTGTGTACAGACGACACCAACGTCCTCCGAGTGTTTACAGTCTGAAACACCAATCCCGTTTGAATGACAGTCAGTGATCGATGCCTCTCTCCCTGTACAGTGCACATTATCCAACCAGATAGTACCTACACACACACACACAAAACCAGGAAGAGACAAACAGTCAAAACAATTAAGACACAATTTTTCCTTATCCACACACTGTCTATCACGATTTCCTGTATTTCATGTGCTTCGTTGAATAATGAATGATTTTCCAGAAATGAGCTGAACAGAGAAAGAAATGGGGGATAGTGTTTCTCTACTCAGTCGAGTTCTAACTGAGGAAACATGCAGTCATGGGATCTGACTAAGAGGGGACATCTTTTATAGCTAAATTATTCCTGTTTTTTAGTGTCTTAAATATATAGGCAGGATACTGGCATCGCCACAGCAAATATTACACTGTTTATATACTGTATAACTTTATTAGACTGTCTGTTTGCACCTGCATGAAAATAGCATTAGTCACGCTAGACAACAATTTTCTCAGAAAAAAAGCCCACCAAAAACCAAAAGCGTACAAAGGTGCATTCAGGTCAAACCAGAACTTTCAGGTGAATGAAGGCATAAAACCATTTTCAGAAGATTTCAGCCACAGTATGGTGATGAGACTCTCAGGCCACAGTTAAACATTTGAATGGTGCAAATGTTTTAAAGAAGGCCATATGTCCATGAATGATGATTCCAACAGAGGTGACACAGAGGCACCTGTAGTTGTTCCCATGAACATCCAGCAATCGGAACGTCCAATTCTTGTGTAAAAGAGACGCATCTGTCTGTGGGATCTGTACACAAAAGCATTCACCAACACCACTTGCATGTAACAGAGACTCGGCTGGAAGTCCTTCCATACAGTCCTGGCATTTTCACATGTCCACAGTCATTAAAGGAGTTCCTGGGAGGCCAGTCTCAGATGTGAAGAGGAACAGGAAGTCTGATTATGGCTCTGGTGTACTGAGAAAACTTTCTTCCTTGATGGTATCCAAGTACTAGTTAAACTCTGGGATAAGTGCCTTTGTGTAGCAGGGGATTATATCCTAATAACTGCGTTCTGTTATTCTGCACAAACAAAAGTCCTGGTTTGACTTGAACACCACTTGTGAAAAAAAATGTGAAAGAAGGTACTGCTATATCTTGATTATTTTGGCTACTAAAATTTTGTTACTACAAAATGATCTAATTTTTTCATAATTCTTACTAATAAATCAGCAGATATGATGACAAATTGGTACTCTGATCCTTTAATCCCACTTATGCTGATTTATAAATACAAGTGAGTTTATTAACTAGCTAATACAGTATAGCTCTAAAGGATGGCATGAAAATTACAACATTTAAAAAAGGTTAACAGTTTTTTTTAAATACAGATTACAGTTAATGGTTTAAAATTTCATTATTAGGACCCCTTTAACAGGTAATGACTTTTTAATGGCACACACACCTTCTCCTTTGCCGTATTTAGCAGATGGAACCCAAGAGACAGCACCGAGGTATCCAAGCTGTCTACACGCGACATGTGCTGCGTTCATGTCGAAGTCGTCGTCACACACCGTCCCCCACTCTCCACGATAATACATCTCCAATCGGCCCTCGTAGTGCTTACGCCTGTCTCCAGAAAGACGCAAACTGATGGGCTCACACAAACCCATACCCACATACACAGCCAACACACACACCGCCACAGACACAAACGACGACCGCATGGCCATCATCATACACACACACATATAATGTAGAACGTCTGGGATCTGAGGAAACAGAAAATACAACACACATGTAATACAAGTCATAGGTATTAGGTTTTAATAAGAATCATGGAACAATTGGAAATTTTACCTAGCGGTCAATACTACAGTGTGTGTAATTAATATGCAATATTAGCTGTAAGGAGCATCTTGGGAATTTCTCAACACTTTTGAGGAAAATGTTGATCTTCCAGACTGTTCTGTCTCATTTTCTTTGTCGGTGCACATCTACATTGCCTATAAGAATAACCAGTTATGTACTAGCTAGCTAAAGTATTAGCCTCAATATAAATGCTTGGCAAACTATATGTTTCCCATTTGCCTAGCAACACCGTTTTCATAATTTTTAACACAAGGTTTCTATGTTATTACACTGTTATTTGAACATGAAGACAGGCTCTCAAGTCTCACAAATGAAATGCTCTGTATTTAAGGCTCTGTTGTCCGAATTAGCAGCATTGTTGTGTTGCTGCACAGGTCTGTGTTCAGCAGTTAACATACTGCAACACACCACAAACCCTTTTTATGACATCAAGTTTAACCAAAGAAGTTGTTCCAGAATGTTCGTTAACCATGTAATGATGTTCTCTCATACCAACACTGGAGAACGAACAACATTTCGTCTATTAAATGCACAATACAGGGAGGTGGTTTGGGTGGTAGGGTAAGGAGTGAAGATCTGAGTTTGAATCACAAACACAAATTATTGATTCCACCAAATTCTCTATTTTTAAAGAAACTGGTTCTTCCCTGTGGTTCATGATTCATTTTTTCTGGGTTTTAAACCTGGGTTTACTAAAGTTAATAGTACAAATAATAATGCAATGTACATTCTACCAGAAGAAGATGCAGAAGAAGATGAAAAGATTCTTCAAAGGTTTTTCTCAGATGGCTGGGTTTTTCTCAGATCATCTCTCATAAAACGGAAACATCTGTTGTGCATAAAACCTCTAGAGGTTTCTCCAAAAGGAGATTTTTTCCCCCTAATAATGGATAAGCCACACCTCACAAAGGATAAGCAGAACATGAGATCTTTGACTTGCTAGTGTGAAAACAATGTACTGAATTACACAGCAAAAATAAATCCTCATTGAGAGCACGTAAGGCTCGCACTCGCACATCGAGCATGCAGGAGACCCTTCCAGAAAATTAAACACCCTTCCAGAAATCCTAACATTTCGCACAGAAAATGTTAGAAAAAGCTTTTGTTATATATACTGTATGTATGTATGTACAGTATGTATGTGATTTATTACATAATGATCAGTCATAACATTAAAATAACTTGTTTAATATTGAATTGGTCTACTTTATGCCAAGAAAACAGCCCCACAGAGGCATGGACTACACAAGACCTCTGAGGGTGTGCTGTCTTTTCTGGCACCAAGACATTTGTAGAAGTTGGCGCCTCCATGGATCAGATTGCACAAAAGCTTGATTGGGTTGAGATCTGGGGAATTTTTAGACCACTTGAACACCATTTCATTTCCTTAAACCATTCCTGAACTATTGTTGCAGTTTGGCAATGCACATTATCCTGCCAAAAGGAGCCACTGGCATTAGGGAATATTGGTGTTAAGAAGGGGTGTACAGTACTTGCTGTGCAGCAGTGGTTATGAGGATGGTGAATAGCAGGACCAAAGGTTTCAAAGCAGAACATTGCCCAGAGCATCACACTGTGTCTGCCAGCTTGTCTTTTTTCCCATGGTGCATCCTTTTACCATCTCTTTCCCATGCAAGCGATGCACAAGCACCCGGCTGCCCACTGGGTGTAAAAGATGCCACCTTCTATAGTACCATAGTCCAGTTCTGGTGCTCACACACCCACTATTGGAGCTTTCAGCATGGGCAGTCTGACTGGTCTGCAGTTGCACAGCCTCATACAGTATGCAACAGACTGCGTTTCACTGTGTGTCCAGACATCTTTCTGTTAGAACAAGCATGAACTTTTTCAGGAATTTGAACTAGAATAGCTCTTCTATGGGGTCAGACCAGAGGGATAGCCTTTGACTTCCCAACCACATCAATGCGTTTATCACCCTGTGTTATCCATTAAGGCTCCGGCTTGCAACTTACAGCATTTAAGGGATTTGATGGTATGATTGATTTTGATGGGTGAAAATAATCATTTAAAATTCATGTAAAAAAAATAATAATACGTGAAGATTTGTGAAACATGAAAAAACATTTTTACATTTTTATAAAGTTTGTGATTTCTACTAGTGGAGTCACATGATCATCATGGTTACGCACAAAGGGCATGAATAAAGAATCAATATAGTGCTACATGAGCTCTGCAGAAATTTCACTAAATCCTTACCAATTATGTTAATAACTTAACTATCTCTTCATCTTTTTGCCTCAGAGGTTTAACATTTTTCAGCACTGTTCCCCCTTAAGCAGTTCTTTAAAGAGTTATTATAGAGGGTCTACAGGGTCATCAGCTGTTTCAACTTTCTCTTATTGTCGACAGTAAGAGATAATAACCAGACACAGAAAGAATGCAGATATATTCCAATGTCATTATTAAAGTTTTGACCTTGAACAAGCACAACCCTGGTATAGGTTACATTCGCCTGGTGTTATACATTTTGACCAGTTTTAAACCAGTGTATCTCATATGGACTTGGACAAGTTGTAGAGAGTTTAAACTCTCTAAGATTAACTTCTTTGAATTCTACATATGGGGTACTGTTTTTTCAGTGTTATAGTTAGAATGTTAAATTTCTTATAAACACTTCAACCAGTTTTAAACCAGTTTATAATCCATTACATTTATACCAGGAGACGCCTCACATGTAGTAAAATTTAGACCAGTGTGGTTATTTAATACTACAATAAGTTACGTTTATCCATTTGTCATACATGTAGACCAGTTTTAAATTTATATCAATTAAAACATTGGGTTTAAATCACTACAAGTATTTTAGAATTACAAGTACAAGTCTTGTGGGGAAAAATAAATAAGTATCCATCTCTTAAATAAAAGACAAGATGAATACTAATGAGCATACTGTATGTCTTCTGCAATTTGGTTTGGCCTTAAATACATAGCAATTTTTGCATTACTTCATAATGTATTGTGTTCAAGGTGTTCAAGACTAAAGTTATAACAGCACTGACAGATTAGCTTAAATTTGACATCTGGGAAACCTGGGATTCATTCTGACTGTCTACCACATGGCACTGTTCAGTCTAAACAAACTTTAAGTGTCTTAACACGATACTTTTCCATATTGCCCAGCACTGGAAATCTTTTTTAACAAAAAAAAGAAGACCTTTCTAAATTCCAGAAATGAACTTACCTGCCCATGGACTGCGATTCGAATAACTCAGATAACATCAGACTGCTCTAATTAGGATGCATGCCTTTTCTCTGAGCTAACTCTTCCATCACTCCGTTACATGCACGTATTCATTTTTAAATTACGACTTTCCATGATAACACAATCCTGCCTTCTCTATACATTTAAATATAATGAATATTTTAAAGTCATACAGGACAGTCTTGACTTTAAGGGCAATATCAGCATAAAACTCCTTAAAACTTATTTTAGATCAAATTTACACCAGTTTACATTTTAAACACTGTTTAAATCAGATTTATAGCAGCATAAGTCTTTAAACACTTACATCCAGGTTTTTAAACCTGTTTAAAGTAGAATGAAACTAAATATAAATATAAATCTCTCAAGCATTTTGGATAGTCCAGTCTTAAAACAATATTGTTTTCAGTATGTATAATTAAACCAGGTTTAAATGATTAAACATGTAAATAATGACCAAATGACCAAACTCTGTAAAAACTTCAAAAGACTTTTTTTTAATCTGAAACATTATTAAATTCTTACCTTCAAACTAATACTATTATTTGCATATAGCCTCAATTAAAATCAGTACAACTAAGTATTAAGGCAGTATCCTCTTAGATGTAGATTAGTACAGACTTGAGAGAGTTGCAGTTTCAGGATTACACTTGTTGAACTTGTACATCTAGGTAAGTGTGTTAGTTCAAGTCTCATAGTTTAAAGGTTACATTGCTTTTAAACACTTACATTAAGTAAAAAGTTTTAAACCAACATTAATTATAACAGGTTACATTTATACCAAGACACATCTTACAATTAGTAACATTTAGACCAGTCTCGTTATTAAAGACTTGTTTTTAAACCAGATCAATCTTGCTGTAAATGACATTTTCCCCAGGATTATACAGTTAAAATAGTATACCAGGGCTTAGAGACTTGCATTTCGAAGACTGCACATCTAAAACCCCTACTGTATAGTTTCGAACTACACATTTACACACAAATAATCAATTTTACACTGTTACATTTAGACAAGATTTGAACAGGTATTAAATATATCAAATGGGTTATATTTTGCCCTGAAACATGACATAAGATGACATATACATACATATACATAAAATGTATATCAGTGTAGTTATTAAAGATTTGTATTTAACATAGACATAAGTTTAACCTCCACCAAGCTTTACAAGTAATCCCACCAGAATTACATTTAGACAAGTGTCTATCTTAAACTCATACCTGACTGTCAAATTAAAACCAGTGTATTTCGGAGTACGTCTATTAAGATCCATCCAGACTTCCTTTAATAAAAACTGAGCTGCATTATGTTATCAATGTAAATAGTTAAAGACATGTTGCAGTATACACGTAGTAAACTATTAACAAGTCGTTGTGGTTCTTACACACTCACAGTGTAAAGTCACTCGAGTTGGATGAAGTTGTTCTGCTCCTCCAGTTCACCGTTCCTGGTCTTCACTGTACTGCCTTTCCACTCTCCCAGGGCTTTTGACTGTTTTCCCTTGCTCCCCTCTCCTCCTCCTTTCCTGACTCCGGAATGTGTGTGTGTGGGGGGGTGAGAAAGTGAATGCCACAGGCAGACAGACCGAGAGAGAGAGAGAGAGAGAGAGAGAGAGAGAGATGACTAATGAAATGGGTTGATACTTATACTTTTGCACAAAGAGGCTGTATAGACTATACACACGTCATCTGTGAAACCATATTTCCTTACTTTCTGAAGCTATTAAAATGTTCCTGACATTCATTAATTAATTGACTTCACATCTTCAGCAACCTACCTAATAGGCAAGAGAAAACTGACTATGAATTCACCCCAGGTGCAACTTCAGTCCATCACAGAGCATCACGCACACACTCATTCCCACCTAGAGCTAATTTCTTGTAAGTATCCGCTTACTAACATTTTTGGGGAGAAAGAAGCCATAGAACACAAAGAAAACCAATGCGGACTCTGGGAGAACATAAGAAAATGACACACAGACAGTAAACCTTTCATGATAGTGCTGAAGTAGCAACAGTCTATATAAACCATCAGCCCCAACACATTACATGCATTCTTAAACACATCACCTGTGTTGCAGGTTGGGCGGCAACCTGGAGAGAATCATCTCCTACCCTCCCTGTTCCAATGAGGTCAGTGTAACCAGTAACCAGTATAAGGATCTATCCAATGAAAAGGTAGCACTAGCATTGGAAATTCTTATGTTCAATACAAAGAGTGCTTAAAAGTAACAGCAATGACACATCTGGATGATTCGCCTTGCGTTTGTCTTCATCAGATCCTCACAGAGCCAACCAGAGATGTCACATTCTCAATTCTGGAGTCTGTGGACCTCTGCATTCCAAGCAAAACAACCACCAAGGAGCCTAGTGACAAAGCATGGCTTAATTACAAATTTAGACAAGCAGCCAGAAGGAAATATAAACTGTTCAATTGGATGAAGAAGGCTGGGACCACAGACAATGAAGGAAAGTTTCACCAAACCAGGCATGACTACATCAGTGCTGAAAAGATTGCTAGAATAAATTACAACATAAAACTGATAGAACAACATATAAACAGCAACCTTACCAGAAAAAGGGGTTGCAGATTGTGAAACGCCTAAGTGGAAGATCCAGACAGAAGGAAATCCCTGTAATCAGGGAAAACAGTTGAATGCACATCACTGCCAGAAGGAAAAAGATGTCTTCTGCAAGTCTCATGTCTTCTATTTGCTGAAAAATGCAGACCTCTGCTGATCATTATGTCCTGATGCAAAAAAGAAAACTGAAGCCACACTGGATGCAATTAAATTTTGGAAAAAGCTGATCTGCAAACAGCTCACGAGACTGAATCAAAATAAGGTTACTTTGCCCTGCAGAACTTGCATCACCTTTCTCTTTCATGTTCAACCTTTGCCTCTGGTGTTCATTTTGAAAAACATTTTGAAAACAACCTGAGCTCAGGCAGGCAGTTTGGATTTAGACCAGCTGACTGTACGGCAGAAAATCCTCTCGCTGCAGTGGAACAAACACTGTGCAAAACGCCTCAACCAGGTCAACAGCTACTTCTCCAGAAAATTCATTTGTGTGACTCTTCCAGGGCAGAATTCTAACACTATATCAGTTTATGTTTATATCCCCCAAGGCTCTATTCTAGGCCCTCTGCTATTCTCAGTTTTCAATGATGACTTGGTAAATGTGCCCTGTAATGGATTGACAACACCGTCCAAGGTGGACCCTGCATAGTGCACTAAGTCTCCTGGGATAGGCTCCAGGCCCCCGCAACCCTATATACTGGATAAAGCGGTATAGACAATGACAATGTCGAAACTTGGTAAATGATGATAATTGTGCCCTTTTTACCCCAATCACTTCTACTAAAATGCGGACTTAGAAACATTGAAGGACTAGGTTGTAAAGTGGAAGGCAATATTTGAACCAAGCTTGTGCATGGCTATAGTACCTCTAGAAAATGAACCTCTTCTCAAATCAATACTTACAGTATGGGGTAAGCACATTTCAAACATAACAAGTAAGACTAGGCAGAGGTATGATCCATTTGATGGTCAGTGTTAAACTAGATAGTCTTTGGAGACCATGTGTGTCACAGGTTCAGAGGGATGTGCATCACTTTCTTGGAAGACTTTAGCAGATGTTTTAAACCACTAAAGGGAGTGCCTCAACTCCCCGGCACTCACCTGTCTATTTCAAGTGCCAGGACATATGTGCTTGTTAAATGCTTTCTCCCCACTGCCGTGACAAATTTGAATAGGCTGCTGGCTATGCTGTTGTATGCACTTTTTTTTTTTTTTTGCAATCTGCAGGCTCAAGCACATTTCTCGAGTCACATTTTGACTGAGCTGCTGTAAACCCTTTGATTTGCCCCCCATAGCACCTTTTTTTGAGTCATCTAGATTACAGCTGTTTTACAGTATGTTGTTGCATGGTGTGTCAATTGTTCACTTATGCATCTATGTACAAAAAAACATGATTGTTATCACTTAAATTTTAACAGACATAAACATTGCCTCGCCCCACCAACCTCTCATTTTTTTCTCTCTTGGTGTTAATTGTCAGGTTACCAACAAACCAGAAAACACAAACCACCTCTGTCCTGAAAACGTTCCATGTTGGAAAATATCACTGTTAAAAAACCCTGAGCATTCACCAACATTTTTGTATGAATTAATATAACTAAGCTAGCAACTTGATTAACAAACCATGGGCCCTCAGGCTATATAAGGGGTCCCATGTCTCCATTTTGGGAGTCTTTAGAGAGGCCACTGAAAAAGGAGAGAAAACAAGACATATTACATGTTTCTGGTTTTAATGCAAAGCATAAAGGCTGTCTGACTCTTTGTATGCAGCTGATGAGGTACAGTACATGTGATGTTTAAAATATTAAATACTAGTGTAAGTGCCTGTCATTCATGGGACAACAGTTTGTAGAAATAGTTAAAAGGTAACGCTAAAAATAAGCTGATCAGCTTTCATGTCATAGCTGTTATTTCAGTGGTATAGTAAGTAATCCCAGTAAACATATTCAGTTTAGCTTTTCTAATTAATATCTACTGGTGCAGGTGTTTGATTACATTGAGGAAGTATCTTATTAGTAGCTTATTTTAAAGTAGATTATGAAATCTGGCACATAACTGATTATAAAATCGCTTTTACTCAACATTTTGATGCCATTTATGGCACAGGTTTAACTTCAGGCAGATACCTAAGTACTTCCAAAGTTTCATTCAATTCTGTCAGAACTACAGACAGACAGACAGACAATCAGAAATACAGACAGAAAATTGTCTGAGACTTTTTCGGGTCCTCCAATGTATGAAAGGTAAAGATATTCAAAAAAGTGAGTTCTGACTGATGTAAAGACCAAATGTTCCTTTTATTTATATACTGTAGATAGTGTGCAATATGTTTTATATTATACTAAAGATGATTTAATGTATAAAAATATGCTTCATGTCAGACTGAACAAGAAATATACTGTATATAGGAAAAGAAAAAAATAATTGAAAAATAGAAAACTAAAATTTATTTAACTGTCAACTTTATTAAGCCATCTATTAGAGTCTATATACTGTATATCCCCAACTGTGAACATTCAGTAACACATTTTTAGTAGCTTTATACTTGATGAAAGCTCTATTAAGCTCTAATAGTTATGCAAATTAATCTATGACATTTCAAGCCTCGTTAGACCTTAATTGCAACACATATTCTGCACAGTTGATGAAGTCTGGACAGCTCAAGCACACAGTGTAAAACAGATGGCCAAATGGAAAATTGACATTAATTTATTCTGTAAATTAGATTGCTTTATTTTGTTTTACTTGACATTTGAGGCTTTTAAAACTAACAAGTAATGAAAATGCAACTGATACAACCTTTTTCCATTAATACACACACCCAAAGCAATGTACAATACCAGTTGAAATTTGGACGCACCAGAAAGAATCTTTCATTGTCATTAAGACATTTTGAAACTACATAGAATTATAGAAAATAATATCATTATATCAGTGAAGTTGATATTGGTTTATACTGTACATGTATTACTGTATCAAAGGAGCTTTTTCTTTTCGTTAAAATGATATTGCTTCAGCAGGAAAACTATTAAGAATATAAATTATAAAATAATTTGGTGAACAATATTGGTTAATATTGGTTCATAGTGTTAATACTGTATCTCCATCATTTCTTTAAAATATTAGAAAATAGTCCCAGTGAAGGGAAGGTGTGTCCAAAACTTGTTTCTGTTAGTGTACGCTCACTATGAACATTGTTAACATTTCAAAAGCGCATGCTCCAATACTAAAAATATGTCACTATAGTGTTTACTTTTGGCATAAATAAGATTTTACACAAAACTGACAATAGCTCGGATCATCAGCGCTCCCAGGAGAAGGTTCAGACTGGAACCCAGAACTGCAGCGCCGTTGCCATGTTCTCCGTGACTATGAGCACGGTGCGGCCCGTTACACTCATCACCAAAGCAGCACTCCAGCTTCATTCCTCCATTACTCATGTGGGATTTATCACAGAACGATTTAAAGGAACATGACTTCATCACTGAGTCTGGAGAAGAGAGAAGAAAAAAACGAACACTGAGGACAGAAAGGCAAAATTGCTGTGTTTGAGTTCATCATACTGTATATTGTTTTGTGTTTAAATAATTAAAATCATCAAGGTTTGCTTTTTAATGAATGTATCTTTAAATGAAACAATTAATGGATGTGCAAAATTGCAGTTTAATTTAATGCCCATTTTAAAATACTTTTTTTTAATGGTGAAGTTCAGCTTGATTGGGTGGGATGTTGTGCTATCATGTGGAGCAGTGATCTCCCATTTAACACCACAGATCATATTGTAAGGTCGATCAAACTCGACATATCTTCAGCTTAAAATGAAACTTTTTAATATTTATTTTATCCTGATCAGGGTGGCAGTGGATCCCAAGACTTAAGGCAGGACAATAGATCCTTTATCGGATGCTGGTCTGTCACAGGGCACCATACACAAGCGCCTTCACAAACTGTTCAAATCTGCTGGCAAATCCTTCATCTTGCATTTTTTTGGAGGTGGGAGGAAACTGAAGAACCCTGCGGGAACTCACGTGGACTTGAGGAGAAACATCTAAGAAGAAAAGTCTACTGAGACAGTAACCGGAAAGACTGAACTCCCACACATTAACTTTTTCTTTCTTTTTTTTTTCCCATGATGGTGCAATATTTTTTGTTCCAGTGTAAAAATTTTACATGTTTCCTTTATTTAGAGGTAAGAGGTACAACTAGAATAATTTCTTAATCAAGCAGTACTGTATTTCCATGTTCATATAAAAGAGAACATTGGCCAGGGACATTGTGTGTGCAAGTTACAGCTGCATTGCTATGAAGGCCAAAGAGGTGGCCTAACAATGAGTCACGATGCTGCAGAAAGGGAGGGTTTTTGTTTATACAGAAGTGATAAATACATACAGGACTGTAACTTTCCCACTGTTAGGGAAGGGGAAAATTGAACGTGTGGCTTGTTGCCATACTTTATGTCTGTAATAAAGATGGAACACAGTTTGCTCTTCTCATTTACAGGGTATATTCTGATGTACGGAAAGTGACTCATGCAGGTCTGTAGATACAGAAGTTAAACTTTTTTTTAATCAACTATCTGGTTCTATATGGAAATGTGTAGAACAAAATGTGTAGAACAAAATGTGTAGAACAAAATGTGTAGAACAAAATGTGTTCATAAGGTGCAACATAGTTTGTGTTTATCTTCACTGGAGAGTAAAAATATAAAACTGCTTTGTCGCGTCCAGGGCATGTGTGTTTCCTGCATTAAGACACTCACCCAGGGGGAAGGTGGTTTTTCCTTCCATCGCCCCCAAATCTCTGTGAAAACAGTCTGTAGCTGAACAGTTCAAATCCCACTCGCTTACTCATTCTCCACACTGCTTATCCTGTACAGGGTCGCAGGGGGCCTGGAGTTGGGGTACAACCTGGATGGGGTGCTAGTCATTTAAGCCCATCGCAGGAATTTGGAAATGCCAATTAGTCTGCTCTGTATGTCTCTGCACTGTGGGAGGAAACCGGATTACCTGGAGGGAACCCACCAAGCATGAGGAGAACATGCGAACTCAGACACGCACACAGAACTCTGGTCCCTGGAGGTGCAAGGCCACAGCGATATGTAACAAATATTTAACTTTTGACTTTTCTTGGGTCATAGAGTTTCTCGCAGGCTTATAGCCAAACTTTATTGGTTTATTGTTATTCATTCACCACAGAATCTGGAGCCTGTTTAGGGAATTCCGCCCTGCATCTGACACCAATCTGAGTCCATCAAAGGGCAGGATTTAAACACGCACTCATATTTACTGTAGGTGGAATTTATCAAAGCCAATCCGTGTCCTAGCTTGTTTTTTTTTTGTGACGTTAAAGGAAAACAGAATACCTGGAAGAAACCCAAGTGGAGATGCAAGAACATGCAAGTAATCCGAGCTCAAGACTGAATGCTGATGTTAATGGAGATGGTGGTGATGTCATTTATAATGATAATTATGTGTTGATTTATCGTCTCAGAAGTCATAGACGCTTATAACACACACTTCACCACCCGAATCACACAAACACACTGTTTAGGAGGCTGAACAATGGTACCGTATAAAGAGTGTAATAGTTATGACTAAACTAGGGTCATGAGCTTCACTTTCTTGCTAGCTGAAGTACATTAGCGTCAAAACTCCAGTGCAGAACTAATAAGGGCTGAGGGGACATTGTGTCCATTTCAGGTCTTTTTCTAATATAATGTTTGTTTTAAAGAAAAAATGACAAAAAAAAAAACAAAAACAAGAAAAATGTTTCATTAATACGTCTATTTGTGAATTATTTCGATCAATTTATAATTTTTCCAAGCTTGTTACTAGAGCTGAGTATATGTCTCCACCTTGTGGACACATATGGTACTGCGTTCATATTTAGGTGTGGAATGGTTTTGTTTTATAATCTTGGTGGGAACCAAATCTCCATAAGGATATTTTTATAGGACTTATAATTCTGCAGGCTATACTTTTAATTTATTCTTCATTGTTTTCATTTTTACTCTGTCCAGTAATTGTTGCCAATTAAAGGGTTAATAATTACATCAGTGGAAAGTCCTCACAGGTACATAGTAAGATTAACCTGTGTGTGTGTGTGTGTGTGTGTACGTGCACTTACTGGCCCCTGTGATGGTGGCACAGGCGTCTGAGTTAGCAGGACATACAGTCAAGCCTTGTCGGTTACACTCCTCCTGATTGGTCGCGACGCAGGTGTAACATTTCAGTGCCTCGCCTTTACACACCGCACAAGAGAACGCAGCTGACATGAGATTAACATGATAAGATAGACACATACACACACATGCACACCAATGTTTTACTTTATAACTGTAATTATAAATGACCTAAAATGCTAATTTCACATAATAGGGCAAGCTACTGATCTTTTCCCATAGCCTGACCAAAACAAATACTAAATTCCATAGACTTTTTAAATATATTTTTTTAAACCACTGATTATTCTTCCTCTGCAAATCTCATTGTCACACACTGTCCAAAGTTTTTTTCCATGTGGAAAACCAGTGCTTGAACATCTGCAGCTTTAATCGGCTTGCAACCTTGAAGATCCTGAAGCCTGTGTCCAGGAAAGTGCGCTTGGGATCTTGGGTTAAGAGCAGGCCATTTACCTGTCATTATTGTCACTAGATGGCATATACATCTTATGGCACTGGCATGGATTCACCATAGAAATGCTTCCCAAAACTAGTGGGCTAAAGAGCTGGAACATTATCCCTTAGAATTCCTCCAAATATCACATGAAGAGCAGACTGATAATTGTTAAATATTTTTAACTCTAAATTGTATAGTCCTTACATGCAGAATCTCAGATTCTTGTATGGTGCAAACATTTTAAAGAAGACTGTATGTCCAATCATTCACAAACACCACTCGACTGGGAGTTATGGACACATCCTGTACAGCCCTGACCTCGCTCCAAGTCATTTCCACATGTTGGGGCAATAAAGGAGTTCCTGGGAGGCCGGAGTTTCAGACATGAAATAGATAGGCCTATCATGACTCTTTGAAACTTTCTACTGTACCTTGATTCTATCCAAGCACTAGATAAAGACTGGGATAAGTGCATTAGTGTAGCAGGGGATTAAATAGAGAAATAAAATCATTAAATTTTATTCTGCGCATTCAAAAGTCTCAGTTTGACTTGAACGCCCCTCCTATTATGTACAGCCCAGGCAATATAATTTTTTCACCATTATCACAGTACCCCAGTACTCTTATCTAGTTCCCTGTCACATTTTTAAGGACTTTTATTGGTGAAAACCATCAAAATAAAAGTCATAAAGAACTTTAGTGTAATACATACTGTGTATCGCGGCGTTCAGCAACAGCAGAAGAATGACCACAGTCTTCATGTTTGAGCAGACAAAGGATGAGTGTAGAGGTTCAGATGTGTGAATCTTCCCCCTCTAATCTGAGTCTGAGCTTTTTACGGCTTAACAGCTTTAATACGCGCTTGTCATCATCAGCAGATGAGCGTAGACGTGTTACTGATAATAAATCACAATAATAAGTGAATAAAAAAGACATAGGAAAAAAGACAAATTACATATGATTGTTTCTGTAGAGGACAAATATTTTGCAGAGACAACTCAGGGACAGATTGTTCAGGACTTTTCATTCCTTCTCTATTTTATACACAATTTAGGTAAAAGTCTTACAATTGAGAGAAATACAGTATGATGCCATATAGTGCTGAATATTGAGTAACAATGGCCCTGTGAAACATCAAGCATCAATAATACAAGAAAATGAGGACACATGGACTGTCCTTATTTCAAGATCAGTCATACCTGTCATGTAATATTAATCAGGAGCACAGCTTATTATGATCTGATTCAAATCGTCAGCTCAGTAAGCAGACACGAGTGAATAAGAACACAAGTGTTTCATGCGATTTAATATCTCTTCAACTTTAAGAGAGCCATTCTATAATTTGCAGTAAGTTCCATATCCATTGATGTTGAAGTACTGTATATTGATTCTAAATATTTTCTTAAAACATATCATATTTTTCCTAATATGGGAAAGCATATTATAATATCACAGACACACACATATTATGTGCATCTTTTGCTTCACTTACAGTAGCTTGGAAATTGTCATAATGTTGCCAAAAAAGACCATTTTTTTGCCATGCCCTCTTTTTCAGTAGAGGGTTTCTTGGTTTCAAATGATGCATAGAAACATTTAAAAAGTTAACATCTATTCCTTTATTTATTTCAAAGGTCAAACTGATTTTCTCATTTATATAATAAGTCTTAGGAACATGCATTTAACTCCTGTAGAGCCAGGATGTCTTTAAAAAAAAAATCTACATTTATTAATTAGTAATTAAGGAAACAATAAAGTCAATAATCGGTGTGATGACCCTTTACTTAAAATATAGCCTCAGGTACAATTTGTGCAGTTTTATAAGGAAATTGGCTGCTGAGCTTTGCTGAACATTCTGCAGAAATAATCACAGTCTTTCTGAGGACTTTCTCGCACCTGTTTCTTTTTCATGCAGCTTTTTCTTTTTTTCTTTCTTTCTTTTTCTTTTAAAAAAAAAATTAATTACAGCTCATTGTCATCGAGAATATTAAGTGATCGTCTCTGGACTGTTACATATAGTACTATTACGGTTTAGAGACACTTTATGATTTTAATTTAATTATCTGTTCAAACATGACATTTCATGAAAAGACAACGTTGCATCTGCTAGACAACTCCTACACCCCTGACCCTTCGTTTCATATCTATATTACACAGGCTATGGTCAGGATATTGTAACCTTAGAATAAAACAGAACAAATATACCAAATGAAAGATGACACCATTTTCTCTCCTATTACCTCCACATTTTTTATCTCACTAATTCCAACTCACTAACCACCTTAACAGCAGGGTAAAGGATAACGCACCTGCTTCGATTGAAGAGAGGCGAGAGCTATCCGCCCTCTTCTATATAGATAAGTGCACAAATGCTTGTGATTGGTTGTCATCTCTGTGATTGACAGGGAGAGAGATCATGTCATCCCTCCTATTCCTAATCATGCAGGTTGTTCAGATTGATGGTTTAGGGTGCGTGAACCTTCATCTGTTCTGAGGGTGTGAGGCAGGGCTTGACATTGGCACCTGCCGACCCGCCAAATGCGGGTAAAATTCGGCTGTGGCGGGTAATAACTTTAGTCTCACTAGCCACTTTGGCGGGTAGTTTA
>JAQMYG010000009.1:21572399-21589416 GCA_030014215.1 Clariallabes teugelsi | reverse complement strand
TGAATGGCTAGTGACTCCGGAAATCCACTAGCCACATTGGCCAGTGAGCAAAAAAGTTAATGTCATGCCCTGGTGTGAGGTTGTTGCAATTACCTTTGCACATGTTAAATAATATCATAATTATACATTTATAGTATAATTTAAAAAAGTCTGCATAGAAAACTATTTTAAAATGTATTTTGAAATTTGTGTTTCGATTTGTGTACATGGGCAGGGCTGTTGTGAGGGGGGGCTGTTGTGAGGGGGCGGGGGGGTGTTTGACATATTCTCTTTTTAGATATAAATGGGGGCTCCAAGGAAAAAAGGTTGCTCCCCTAGATTACAATATGTGATGCTTTTCTGTTGCGTTACTCAGAAGCCCATTAATTGAATAACTTTATAATAATTTAGACACAATTCCCAAAATATGAGAAGTGGTTTTGTTTGTCTTAACTCTTTCTCAAAAGCATATATTTGTGAATTGGTTATTTCTATGGATAGAAATCAACAGGGCCCTCCCAATACGATATTATCACGATACCCAGGTGCCGAATAGATTTTTTGTATTGCGATTATGTAAGTATAACAATTTTATAAATATCCAGATTCCATATTAATCTTTTTTTAGACTTTGTTACAGTTTGTTCTAAACAGTTAGCAAATTAGCAAAGAATTGGCTCCTACCACATAGAATGATGATTTGTGTGACTAGTTGAAAGCACTATCTGCAGGATTTTAGAGGAAAGGCAACATTTTACCACTTCAAATGCAAACATATATAAATAAAAAATATATATTTAAAAAATAATAAATTGATCCAATGTGGTAATACATGAATTGCCAACCAAATGAATCACGATACATGATACACGATACAATATACACGATAAGTAACTGAATGCATTTCCCCCACATCTCTATTCAATTCAAATAATATTTTTGTCTTCATTTTTGTCTCCATATTTTCAGCTTTCAAAATCCATTGCTAAGCAGTATAAACGAGTAAATAAATAAAAAAAAATCAACAGCAGGCAAAATTATACATTGTATTATAATCCCTTTAATTCAGATGACACTTTATGCACAAAATATAGAATATAATATAGAGAATGTATATATTAGTAAACATGATTTTTGTGCAGCTCTCTTTCTCTCTCACTGTACAAACATGAAGGACAATGAACACACACACACATATTAGGTCAGAACTGTAAGCATGTCCACACATAAAATCCTCACATCATCATCGTCACTAAACTCCTGATGACTTCAACATAATGGCAGGATCTCCTTAAGGTGTATCAAAGAAAAAAGAGCAGCAACAGGAAGGAAGGACGAAGGAAGAAGCGTCCACTGTGTTTTCTGCTGCTTTCATGTTAAACCCGTGAGGTACAGTACACAAAACAGTGGGATGGATTATAGAAGGACACTTCTTTATAAAAGCCATCCTGAAACAAAGCCGTATATCAGCACGTCTGCTTCACACATACTGTACATTATGGCAGCTATTGCATATGACACGCAGGGAATTGTGGGATACGACACTGGCACTTCACTGGAGTGGCTTTGGCAACAGGCACAGATGAAAAGCTGGATTGTCAGTCGAATAGGATTTATAGAAAAATATTTTGTTCATTCGCAAAGGTGAGGTGTTACGATACTTTTTTTCAACACACCCATGTTGATGTCCCATCACATCACACAAGTAACTAATAAATGCCATCTCAATAGTGAAAAAATGCAACTGAAATGATTTTCTCAAAGAATTACACTAGCATGTTAATCAGCTGGTTTGATGGGAAATATATTACAAAATAATATGATATTTACAGTTTTCCTTGGCAATTTGTACAGATTATTTTCTTTAGTCCCTGTTGAGTGTACACCTTTGGGATACTTTACATCATTTCCAATCATCAAACGATCAAGCAATATACACCAATATACTAGGAATATTAGGAAGTTTAGAATCTCAGGATTTGATCCCGCAAATCATTTTATCATACATTATTCACACCAGTTAAAATAGTTTCATTTGCAACATAAGCACGGAATGAGTTATCATATGTGTGTCCTTACCATCAAATGCATAGGACCTGTGGCTGTAGCCTGGGAGACTTTCTAAGGTAACGTTCTGAACCTGAAGCAACAGGCACTCCTCTGTTCAGAGATGTGTAAAGCAGGTGGAAATAAAGTGCTTAATTCTAATCTCTGTTCTAATCTAAGCCATATGCATGAGGACCAACGTATGTGGGAACAGTAAGCCTTTAATTTTGGGTCTGCCATTCTGGGTAAAATGGGTAAAATGGACTGGCAGGTTAAAAAGGTTAAGCCCATTGTCTTAACTTGATAAATAAATAACTAGAACGCAATTTAATTCGTGTTTCTATTAGCCATCTGAGAAGAGTACCACAGTTTCATCAGCGGTCATGTACCAAAAAAAGAAAAGAAAAGAAAAACAAAATCATTTGAACTGCTATTTACACTTCCAATAACCCCATCTCCAATAAATCTAATGAACTTATGTGAAGTCAACAAGGGCAGGTCAAAAAGCAGTACTGAAACACAGACAAAAAGCTAAGATGAATCCGAGCAATGAAAAACATGTACAATTGTTGAAAGAAAAAAAAAAGACTCAAGTACATTTTTGATAAACAGTTCCTCATGATCTCTTAAGTGCTTAAAGTGTATTCAGCAAAATGTTTTTAAAAATTATAATAATTAAAAAGGTATATATATCTTCATAAAAAGAAAATCAGATAAAAGATCAAGTTTGATCCCTTTCAATTTGTTTTGATCTCGTTGTGCGTCATACCTGATTCAATATAATGTAAGTAGCAATGCCACGGTTTAAAGCGTCACTAATTCAATAAGAGCGGAGCTTAAGTTTCATTTGATTAGCCAATCGGAAACTTGACAGTAGCTTTAATTACACAACATAAACTAGTAGCTAGCGACATTATGTAGCTACTTGTACGTTAGTAATGTTAATATATTTGCTAAAGGAGCTAGATAGTGCAAGCCTGATTCTGAGTTACAACATATTTACTATGTTCTGCATTTTGTGTTAAAGCAGTAAAAGGCAAGTCGTGGCTAATCCGATTTAATATAAGCTTCGTCTATGCTGAACCAGGAAAATTGCAGACCTAATACCTGTCCTAACTATAGCATTAGTGCATTACTGAACATAACTTAAATATTCTATCAAAGGTTAAACTTCTGTAACACAAAACCCCTGTGTGTGTACACTGACACTAAGAAACACTACACGTGCTAATCTGTTAGCAAGATTTTTCAATAAAATCCTCACGAAATAACTGAACCATAAACCTTTATAATAATATAAAGTCAACAACGCAACAAATTTTTATTTACACTAAAATGTATGCATCATGGGATTGCATTGGCACTTGCACCTGTGCTGAGGAGGAAAATACGAGCAGATGAACCCTTTTATCAAACACACAAACACACACACACACATTCACACACAAAGCACAGTTACCTGCATACACATTTACTATATTTTCCAGAGTGTAAGACTTGTTGAAGTGGTTTTGTTTGTCTAGTCACTACTGCTAAAATAATTCTACAGCTGCTGTAATGTAAGTGGTCATGTTTCGCAGACATTTCACAACACTAGCAATGGATAAAATGTATGCTGTGGTTTTTAATAGATAATAGATAAAATATTTTTAGTGTTGGAAAATTGCAGTATAAGAGCAATAAAACATATTGTGGTTGTAAAACATCCTGTTTCATCCCAATTGTGTTATTACTACTCACATATCTAAGCACTGGACATCGGTTCAAGTATGAGTAATTGCTTAGTAGTTATCCAAATACCGCCCGTTTGGTTTTATCTGTGCTTTTTTATTTGAGTTGCCATGACAACTCTAGATGGTAAAAGCAAAAAGATTTAAATATACTTGAGCAAAAAAAAAAAAAATCTTATAGTCTGGGAAATATAGCCATCTTCTCTGTCTCTCTCACACACACACACATATACGCAAATTACAAAGTGCATGTATTGTAAGGAAGGATGACACACACACGAGAATAAATGATGCCCACACACACCTGCACATGTTCGTCTCATGGATGAAACACACAGTGCATCCAAAAAAGCAGAGCCATCGCAAAGCACTAATGCATTTAGATTTGTGACTCATGGCTATACTTCAGTTAGCCCTGATGATGCGTGCAGATGGCCGTGTTAAACACCTAAAGAATCGAAAGAGTCTTTATTATTGATGCGTTACTTTAGCTGATGTTGCAGTTCTGCGTTGCAGCTGTTGGAGAGAGATCCAGACATGCAGGACTGCGTAAGAGGCGGAGCAGTGTGAAAGGAAGGTGGAGTTCAGTCAGGACTTTAGCTCAAAGCTGAAATCCACATGTGCTCAGTGATCAGTTTGTTGGACCGAGTTTGGCGATGAGTTCGTCGCAGATCTTCGTGAGCTCCTCGATTTCTTGATTCTGAGAAAAAACAAATAAGGTAAAAAATGAAAGAATTGAATGAAAGAATGAGATATAGGAATGATGTCTTTTTTTTTTAGAGAACTTAACGAAGCAATAAGAGATTTTAGTGCAATACACTTTTTGTCAAATTCACAGAAAATTTCGTCTGGATGTGCTAGATGTCCGTTCTGCACGTGTGCTGAAAAATATCTGAAGTTTGAACACAACCCTGGCTTTGTAAATGGGAAACAACCAAAGTGGTGCAGATCATGTCAAAAAACACCATTCCAGCCAATCAGGATCAGGCATCAGAGGTGTTCGTGCTAGATGATGTTTTACATTAAATCTGCTCAGCTGTTAGTGTCGCTGCCTTGATATAAAGCATCCATGAACTTGGGGGGTGGGTGGAGCTTCTGAAAGATCAAAGCTGAAATCCACACAGATCTATACACCCCCTCTTTTACATACATGTAATATACATACAAACAGATGCCCACAATTGTCTAGTGTCACTGTGATTGACAGGGAAGACACAGTACGCACCTCCCACCCAGAGAGCACAGCCATGTTTGCGCTCTTGGGTCAAGGTCATGACACATCACACTCCATGAATGCAAAACGCTCAGAATCCTTTCGATCTCACACATAACTGTTATTGCTTACAGAATGAAAGAGAATCTGTACTGATACTATAAGTTTATTAAAAATTTAATATGTAATTTGGATTTAATTAAGAGAAGGTTGAAATATGGACCTTTTGTTCCAACGCTCTCTCCAGAGACTCCACCTTCATCTGTTCCTTCCTCAGGCTAGCGTTCAGTGCCACACACTCGGCATCCGCTCTCGAACGCACCTGAGCGATCTCTTCGTTTGCCCTGCAGCACACAGGTGTTAAAGATACCAGTATACATCAACAAGTTAAATACACACCTGCTCTAATGTTACATGAGTTACAGCCAAATGATAAACACACACACCTTGCTCTAATGTTACCCCTGAGTTACACATACTACACTCTGGCTGAATACACCCCTACACTAATGATATACACCTGGGTTACACAAACCTGTGATAAATACTGTGTTTTGTGAAGTGGTGTTTAGTCTACAGGGTGTGTTTATGATCAGTCTTACTTGTCGAGTTTTTCCTCAGCGTGGATTTTGAGTGTGTTATAACGCTGTTCCTCCTGTTTGACGCGCGCTAAATATTCTTGAGCGCACTTCTTCAGAACCTCCTCATTCTGAGCATAACAAAAAAAAATTTTTTAGGAGAAACATCAGGAACTAGACAATATACAATAGAGGCTAACAAACAAAAAACACAAAACAAAAACAACCTTTACAGTAAACAATATAACAGAGAAACTAACTTTATATTATAGAGGTTAGCACAAGAGCTATCAACAAAATTAACAGAGAAGCTAACATGCTACAAACGTGATTATACTACAGAGGCTAACACAAGAACTAGCATTATAGCAAACAAGTTCACAGAGAATCTAACATTATAATATAAATGGGAAGACAAAAACTAGCATTTTATTAAACATGTTAACAGAGAAACTAGCATTATATTACAAAGAGTAAAACAAAACCTAGCATTTCAGTAAAGAATTAAACAAAAAGAAATAACAGAAACAGAATCAACACAAAAAAATAGCATAATGCTACATGTTTTGTTTTGCTAGCAGTCAGATGCATGTAGCCTATTTGCTCTGTCTTCCACAAAGTGCAGATCTCTTTCTTCTTTATCAATGGATAAAGAAGCATTGTTAATTTGTCATTTTTACTAACAAACTATAGTCAAATAATAATAATAATAATAATAATAATAATAATAATACTTATTATTGTTGTTCTTGTTGTTGTTGTTGTTGTTGTTGTTGTTATTATTATTATTATTATTATTATGCAAGATAAAGCAAATAAGCTATATAGCTAAAGAAAACACTTAGCATCCAACATGACGAATTTCACAAAACAACTTCACGACTCCCAATCTCAATACTACACAGGGTAAAAACCAAAAACTAGCATTACAGTAATCGACTAGCAAGTGGAATGTGTTGCATTTCCAGAAAGGTTAGCCAGCTAAGCATAACAATGGAAACACCTTCTGATCAACATGTTTTCTGAGAATGCTAGAAAATTCTAAACAGTTAGGTATTCAAGTTTAATGATGCTAGCATGAATAGGCTGCATAGCCAGCTCGGCTACTCCATAATGTACCACAGGAAAGCGGGTGTGTGGTGAATTTTATATTTTATAAGTGTGTGAGACGTTTACCTTTTTGAATCCCTCCAGCACTGTCTTCAAGTTCTCGTAGCGGCGGAACAGGTCAGAGAGCGAGCGTTCGACTGAGTTGAGATCGGACATAGCCTGATCCCGCTCTTTTATCAGCTCCTGGACGCTTTTTTGAGAGCCCATGTTCTTCCTCTGTTCATCTTCTGTGAGTTAGAGGGGAAGTGAGTGTTATACAGCTAGAACAATATGAGTGGTAATAACAGCAAGAACACAAGCCATGTTACAGTATATTAACAGTACCGGTATAATGTGCTAATACTGATTTCAGACAGTACGATTAGCACAGATGAGCTAGCTAGGTACTGTAGATAGCTAGTCCCAGTCTGAGCAGTGCAGCCTGGGTAGCGCAGCTGATACTAACTTATAGGTGGTATCATTAGCTATCTACCTAGTTAGTGGTTATAAATTATGTAATTCTAGAGTAACTGTAGAATAACGAGTGTTTGTAAATGCTCGTCAGCTAATTAGCATGTTACAGTGTGTTGCTCAGCGGTATCATTAGCACATGTGTCTGGGTAGAGTTGATGCATGATTAGCTTACTGCCTATAGTGTGCAGTTCACTGTTGTTTATGATTGGCATCATTAACATTAGTCTATGATTGGGAAGTGCAGGAGTGTTAGCAAGCGAACCATGACCCACCGATCATCTGTGCTACTGTCTTCTCGTACTCCGCCACTATTTTCCTGTCAAGAAACACAAGGGCACACACACGTTCAGATACTTTTGCTCACTGACTCATTGAGGAATGAGTGCATTATGGGAGCTGTGGTTTACCTCATCTCCAACACCTCCATTCTGCTCTCCTCGTATTTCTGCTTCCACTCGTTTGATTCGATCTCTTTCGTGATTATCTGTGGACACACAAACACCCAAACACACTTTATATTAAGCTGTGTCTAATACTAGCATACTAGTTAGTTTAGCTTGCAATTGCTAAAGGTGAAGTCTACGATACACAGCAATGTTCAATGGTAGCACCTTGCCATTTTCAGTTTACTGTACAACCGCTGCTTAGATAATGCTAATACAGTACCTCCTACAGTAACATATCAGTGCATCTGTTTGAGTAGCACACCCACTGATACTGAGGCTAATGCTAAAATGCTAATACAGATCATATTTCCTGAATTTTAAGCAGTGTGTTATATTAAGAGGCCTAAAGCATGTCTTTGTAAAGAACCGACCTCCTCTCTGATAAGTGTCAGAACAGCAGCTTTGTCCATCTCACTGAGCGCGATGGAGTCAAGACTGGGACTGGTCTTCTCCACACTCTCACTCTGTAACACAAACACACACACAGAGCTATGAAATGATTTAACATTTTAATAGAAACACTCTTAATAACGTTATCATGTCCTCGTTAAAATTAGTCAACATTCCAGAGAACTACAGTAGAGACAGGGAACAAATCGATTCTGGGATATACAGCGATGACCAAAAGTTTTGACTTGGTATAATTACAAGCACTTTATAAGTGTGAAAGAGGCAGTATTTAGAGTGTTGACCCTTCTTTTTCAAGACCTCTGGCATGCTGTCAATCAAATTCTGGGCCTGACTGAAGGCAGCCTTCTTGCATAACCAATTCTTGGAGTGTGTCAGAATTTTTGATTTTTGTTTGTCCACCTTCCTCTTGAGGATTGACCACAAGTCTGGGGAGTTTCCTGGCTTAAATTCCTGTAACCAATCATAACGCAGAAGGCAGAATTTTTTGGAAAAGATTGGAGACCTAACCTAATGAAAAAAAAACTTCTTCCTCAGGTTTATTTCTGGCATAAGCGGGCAAAACCACCGTGTGCATATCTAATTAAATACTTTTTGCATGTAAATAATGTTTTTTGTTTTTTTTTTCAGATCAGTATCCATGTAAACAGCTAAGCTGGAATCTCTATTCTGACTGAGATTAAATAAATACTGTCCATGTAAACATAGCTACTGTGATGCAGCTGGTCACTTTGCTTCCTCACAGTTTCAGAGTCCCGGGTTCTTTCCAGAGCTCAGTAAATGTCTGTGTAACGCATTGCATGTTGTCTCCTTGTCACTGTAGGTGTCCAGTTTCCTCCAACCTCCAAATTCCCCAATGCTTGCTAGTACTGTAGGTGGATTGACTATGATAAGTTACCCCATGTGTGAATGAGTGTGTATCCTATCTCGCACCTACTGTAGCATTCCCAGGACAGGCTCTAGAGCCATAGTGATCTGACCTTAGTGATCAAGACACCTGGTTGATCACAGAATAGGCTCAGAAGCACTGGAGTGCTCTCATAATGAGTCTTAGACAAACTGTAACTCAATACTGACACGAGAAAGAGAGAGAGGGAGAGAGAGAGAGAGAGAGAGAGAGAGTTATTAGAGAGAAAGAGTTATTAGTCGGTGTCCTTGGACAGATTAGGATGTGTGTACAATGTTAATCTGGGATATGATTAAGTTTTTCAGGCAGTCACACAACACAACATGCACATGCACAACTAAACACATACACACACACACACCTCTCTCAAGGCACAACAAGTAGCTATGGTAAAATTTCAGCAAGTTGTGGAAATTGTAAACGACTACCTGAAAAATGAACTGTAATTGTGTGTGTTTTTCATCTTACATCATTATTTATTCCAAACACTTTCTCCATTACTGACTCAGCTGTGTCAGTTGCTTTATTCATTAATTTGAAAGGACTCAGATTGCCGCAATGCTTTCTGGGTAAAATCTACAACAGAACCGACTTGATCCTTATCAAATAGCCATTTGACAAAATCCACTCCATCAGATGGACAAACAGTAAAAAGGACTGACACATAGCCATGATTTTTAGCATAAGGAAACTGACAGATAAACAAAGACATTTACATAATTATTATAATTAGATGCATTTCTTCATCCACCCACAATTTTAATTCAATTGATCATTAATGGACGTTTGAGAAACAGGTGCTTTATTTTTCTCAAAATTTACATTCATAACTCTCAATTCTCATTCTGAATAATCAATAATTTGATGAAATAAAAATGAAATAAATGCTGATCGCAGACAAATACTTACAGGTGTGCAGATCTCCTTCTCAGAAAAATTATCTTTTTTGATGAGATCTGGGTCTGAAAGTAAAAAAAGACACAAATTTATACAAAACACTGTAAAAAGAAATAGTATATAATTTGACCTGATGTTTGGAATGCATTAAACATCATGTCACACATTAAATCACGACATTATTATAATGCTATTATAAAATATGCTGATTACTGTTCGAAAGTAAAAATATTAACATCAATTAAATACAATTACATTTAAATTCAATACCAGTGTTTAGTGGAACTCAGTTATTTAGCCTTGATTGTAACCACTAGAGGGCAGCACTACATTGCATTTATCACTGGAACACATTCTGTACACACACTGTGTGTTTCTAGTGGCCAAATGTAAACTATACACAGTGACAGTGTATATTAGCAGGCTGGGCATATTTGAGGATTGTAATCTGGTCCAACAAACAAATTTAGACTTTAAAATGAAATCTTGTGGACAAAAAAACTTTGGATTAAAACTGTTAGCTATTGCAAAAGGGGGCAAAAAAAAAAAATTATACAAGGGGTGTTCAAGTAAAAAATGACAGATCATGGCTCTGTCGTAATGAGAAAACTTTCTGCATTGATGGTATCCAAGCACAAGTGAAACTCTGAGACAAGTGTGTTAGTGTAGCAGGGAATTATATAGAGAAATAACAATTTAAAAAATCCCAGTTTGACTTGAACATCCCTTGTACATTAGCCAGCTTAAATCTGTACAAAATCACAGTTAAACCTATTTCAGGTCCAGGTCGTAACACTACAGAACTTAAGTTTAAGGGGAGAATATTTATGCAAGACACTGTAATAACAGCATAATCTGAAAAGATGACGATAAACGATGATAAATAAACACTTTTAAGAGGAGTTGATTTGTTAACTTGTACCTATTAAACTGATTTACATTTGTGGTTCAATTACCTTCGTTTAAAAGTGTTACACTATATTCTGTATACTGTAGTCTGTGTATTCTACATGTCCTGTAATAGCAGTGTTAATGTAGTATCCTGTACAGCATGTGGTATATTACAGTCATGTGAGTGACTCAGGAGGACTGATGATCCTACAGTACAGTCACACTGAGTAGAAGCTAAAAATGATCAAATGATGCAGCAGGGAAAGAGCAACGCTTTGGATTTGGGGAGGACAAATTAGGACGTATTAGGCATATTATCATGCTTGTAACGTTTACACGTGTTGCTCCTGCTCTCACCCTCGTCTGTTTCTGACGTCTTAGACGTTTTATCTTGTTTCTGCATCGTGCACGTAGATGCGAGTTTCTCCTCATCTGTGGCGTGACGCACCGGCTCTTCCTGTTCTTCCTCAACCTGCAAACACACACAGAGTGACGGATCACAGATCAGACAGTGTCGGTGGTCAGCAACAGCACGGCTCAAGCAGAGAAAGCAGGAGAGAGAGAAAAGAGGAAGAGCTGAATGGAGAGAGAGAGAAGGAGAGAGAGAGAGAGAGAGAGAAGGATGGGAGACACAAAAGGACAAGAGTATGACAAAAAGGTGATGAAGTGAAGAAAAAGAAAAGACAAGGAAAAAGGAAAGAAAGGAAAGAAGGAGAGAGAGAGAGAGAGAGTGACCTTTGCTGAGTCACTGCGCTAATCCTGAGAACACTGATTCAGCATCTCCCTATGAAGGGAACACAGAGTCCCCTGTCTCTCTCTCTTTCTGTTCTCTCTCTCTCTCTCTCTCTCTCTCTCTCGCTCGATAATGAGTATCGTACCTGCTTGCAGACGTCCAGTGCTAACGGTGTATTCTCATACTTCTTCACTTTGCATGTGTTTCTGCAAAGGCACAAAAAGAGAGAGAGAGAGAGATGGAGAGAGATGGAGAAGAAAGACAAAAGATAGATAGAGAGATTACATTGCATTTATTATAAAACACCTCAGGTAATTTAATTAAACTTTAATTCAAATCTCTAACACACACACACACAAAGTTCGAGGGTTTCGGTTAAAGTTCCTATATCACTAATATCATCCGCATCACTACCTATTTTTCTAGGAGGCGGAGCTTAGAGGCGGCGTGATGCTCCAGTGTTCAGCTCCGCTCTAAACTTGTGCTCATGTTCAGATGCAACTCTGTCATAAACCACATCAGCAAGGCTGTGTGAATCTCAGATCACTGAATAACTTCACACACACACAAGTACGCACACACATACAAACGCACACACACACACACACACACACACACACACACACACACTGCATCCCACTGACCTCATGAGTGTCACTGGCTAAATATTGATTGTCACACAAAACAGCGCATCAATACGTACAAGAACAAATCAATACTCTGACCGGACATGTGAAAAATGAGGACACACACACACACATATATATATACAGAGACACCACAGGACAATCTGCGTGAGACTAACAGGAAACTGATAAAGCACAGAGACAGTGAAAGAGAGACACAGAGAGATCGACAGAGTAGATACTTACAGCAGCATACAGAGAAAGCGCGCTTGTTCATTGGTCCTGATGAGAAATGCACAGGAGGACAGGAAGAGGAGGATGAGGAGAGGAAGACAAGAAAAGGTCGGAGTGTTAGACATGATTGGAGGAATGAGGAAAAGAGAAGAGCAAGTGGGACAGGAGATTAGTAGCACAAGCACGCACACACACACACACACACACACACACACACACACACACACACACACACACACACACACACAGTATACACATCCACAGCTTGACACATAACTTGTCATGTGTTTGTACTAATTTGTGATGTAGATTACACTTTGTCCTGATTTGATTTTTGAGAAATCTCTCCATCACGTCAGTAAATCTGAACATGAATTATGTCAGCACGAGAGTCTGAGTGGAAAGGACAGCTTTACTCTCTCCCCCTGTCAATCACAGCGACTCGAGCCGCTCATGAACCGTCTGTGAGCCGATATACAGTATGTGTTACGCTGCCCTGTGTACTGGGAAAAAATATTATGGTGGGTTTCACATGTATCAGAAAAAAAAAGAAAAAAAAACACTCAGCCCGCTCCACCTCCGGCTTGGAAAATGGCACAGGCCAATTAATCAGGCTGAGTGACAGTACGGATAAATATATATGTCTGTACATACTGTAGCTGTGTAATGTATAAATATACAGAGCTGTACAGACACACGATTAGACAGAGGCATGTAGACAGACAGACAGAAATAGACGCGTCAAAAGAAAGAGGCAGACAGAGAGAAAGAAATATATAGACAGACAATGACATAAACAGACAAACAAAGAGGTGAAGACACTCGAACAGAAACAAAAAAAGAAACGTATAGACAGACTGAAATAGAAATGATAGATACAGTACAAGTCAAAAGTTTGGACACGGTTCTAACACATAACACATATGGCATTAGGTAATTAATTAACAACAACAACAACAACAACTATCAGTTGTTATTTTAAGTCAGCTTTTTTCAAGTGCATTTGCAAAACCCACAATTAGAAGGTGTGTCCAGACTTTTGACTGGTTGTGTACATAGACAGACAGAAGGAAATGGAGACATGTCACAGACACACAGGAAAAGATCATTAGACAGATAGACAGACAGATAGGCAAAGATTATGTTCCCAGACAGAAAGAGATGTATAGACCTGGACAGACGGATGAACAGATGTACAGAAAGACAAACACAGACAGAGACAGACATACAGGCAGGCAGAGACATAAAAACAAACTTACAACAACTTATAGAGAGACAGAGACATAAAGAGACAAACACGTATACCGAAAGTAAGACAGGACAAACAGATATATGGACAGACAGAGACATATTGACCGAGAGACAGACAGAAAAAAGAGGAGAAATACAGAGAAAGATAGTCAGACAGACAAACACATATACTCTAGACAGCATTAGAAGTAGAGAGAGACAGACACAGACAGACAGAATAAGTGAGACAATCAACCAGACAGAGCTGGACATTGAGACACTGATAATCAGACTGATATTGCTCACAGTCGGTGATAACATGGAGTGTGAATTAGTGGACAGTGATAAGACATTATTTATCCATTACGAGTCACTCACGTGATGATCTGGTCTTTGCTCTTCTTGGATGACCGCCTCACTTTCCTCTCTCCTGACAGAGGGCGCTCTTTCTTCTGTTCCTCCTTCATTTTCTCATCGCTGGTTGTTTCCGAGTCGCTGCTTCCACTAATCTTGTTAGACGACTTAAATGCATCCAGCGAGTCATCAAAGTTATCCCGATTGAAATCGTGCGATGGTTTCGTGCGTGTCGGAGAGTTCCCGACTTTGTTTTTCCCACCGAACGGATCGAAATTGGGGTCGTCCCACTGACTCGGGTCAAAACTGTAGGACGTTTTAGGGATAGGAATGTCGTCCACATTCAGATGCGCCTGTGTGTCGTTTTCCTCCACCATCGCTTTGGGCTTCTGTTTCTTAGATGTCGGTTTGGTTCCAGGTTTGTTTCCTCGTTTCTGAGACGGAGACTTTTTGCACTCTACATCGGCATCTTGAATTTCAGACGTCTGGTTTAAACCGTGTGAATGATCAGGTAGAGGAACGTCAGACAGGACATGTCCAGGCTCATTTTCTGAAGATGTCTGATTTTCATCAGCTTCCATTTTACTTCTTTGTTTCTGAGATCCAGCCTCGTCATCATCCAGATGTTTTGTGTCTGGTTGGAAGGCGTGAGATTTTTTGGGAAGAGGAATATCATCCAAGTCTACAGAACTGTGTGTGACTGGTTCCATCTCTGTGGATTCAGGAATGAGAGGAGATTTCATCTTCGGAACTTCTGGAAGAAGGCTGTTACAGTCCAAATCATCAAGGTCTGGTTTTGGACAGTTGTTCTGGGTGGAAAGTTTTGGCACCGACGTTATGGCTAAGGACTCAATGTCCTCTTCTATAAGGAGACAGAGACAGATTTAATTTTAAAGTAACATTTTAGCATATCAATCCGCCAACTTAAAAGTGTAAAAGTTTTTTTTCTTTTTCATTTAAAATTCAATTTTGCCCTAAACTGTGGGTTAAGTATTTTGTCATCACTATATTCATTCTGCTAAATAATGTGATTATAAAATCCTCATTTAAAGATTGCAGGTAAACACTATATTTTGGCAGTTTATGTATAGTGGTAATCTTCCAAAACAATTACATAATATTTATAGCTATAATTGGGGTGGGAAAAGAATACACATAAATAATTTCCTCGAAGATTAATGTAAAATTTACTGCATAGCTAAATAAAATCTCCACAATTCTTTTCCATTCTCACACCAGACACAGACAAAACCCGCCTACGTATCTCTCTGTAAATAAATTAAATAACTTCATCAGTCTGTGTAAGAATAGACCTTATGATGTAGGCCAGCTATGGTGTTGGAGTTCTTAGAGGAAGTGTATTGTTAAAGCAACAGAACAGACTTCCTCTTTGTTTAAGAGAGGAAACACATCACTCAGGGGGCTCAGGCTCCAACAATGACCTCTTTTTTCTTGCCAGCACAACCAAATACATCATCACCCTGAAATCCACCCAAACACACTGAACTCTATTTTTAGTAACCGAGCACAAAAAACGTCCCCTCTTGCAGTTGAGACAAGAATACGAACTTTACCTGACAACGCACACTAAGCATTTTAAATTACTTTGAAATCGAACTTTAAACTCTTTAATCATGTAAGATTCAACATTACAGATATAATTTTACAGATTACTGTATATATAAATTCAACAATAAAAACATGCTCCAATAATGCATTCCAAAAGGAAATGTCTAAATACTGTCATTAGAGCAAATATAAGGGGTCCCTTTATTTCTCTATATAATCACCTGCTACGCTAATACACTTATCCCAGAGTTTCACTAGTGCTTAGATACGAGTGCTTGGATATGCCATGATTGGACTGTCTGCTTCACATCTGAAACTCTGGCCTCGCAGGAACTCCCTTAATGTCTCAAACATGTGGAAATGACTTGGATCGAGGTCGGGACTGTATGAGGCATGTGGCAATAACTTTGAGCCAACTTCCTGTAATGTGCAAGTGGTGTTGGTGAATGATTGTGTGTACAGTTCCCACAGACAGATGCGCCTCTTCCTCAAGTTGGCAATGAGTTATCCATTGATTTTCAATGATCAATTGTTCCTCTAGCTGAATGAACGCCTGCACAGGAACGACTGCAGTAGGATCCGAGTCACCTTGACCGCGATCGTCATTCACGGACATATGACCTTCTTTAAAACATTCAAATGTTTTACTGTTGCTAAGGGTCATTTCACTGTGCTTGTAGTTTTTTTTTTTATGTCAATCGGTTTTAAACCTTCATTTATATAAAAAAGTCCCAGTTTGGCTTGAATATGTCTTTTGAATTCAAAGGCATTTTGACAGACTGAATGTTCTGGAAACAATAACAGTAAAATGTATGATCATATTACTGTATGTGTATTAATGCTCCAGTAGAAATATCCCTCATTCTATCTTTTCCTACTTCAAACTCCCTTTATTTCACTCCTCCTCCAAATACATGGCCCTCCAATGGTTAAAATGGTTTTAAATGGGAATTTTCTGTAATAGATTCCCTTTAAAGTTCGAAGTATGTTCTGCTTCTGCCAGAGGAGTTAGCGAGTAAGTGCAACCTAGCATGATAACGGTATGCTAGCACGTAAACAGGGAAACTGCAGTAGCTTTGTGAAAGGCTACAGTACTGTAGGTAGCCAAACAAACTACTGATAAGTCAATCTAGTAACTGAAAATACATAACTAACACAGCAACTCAAAACTAACAAGAAAAAAATAAACTGATAAACAAAAGCATGCAAACTAGCGAGCACTTGTACAGCATATGATGGAGTTTTATCGTTAGCGTCTCGCTGTGGGGGTACTCTCTGCTGATTCTGTTCTGCTTTATAGTAGCACTGCCTGTGCTTTCAACTTTTATGAGGACTTAAAGAAGTTTAATAACACCCTGGCAAAAGCCATCTGTGTTCAATAACTCCGGAGCAGATTTACTCCTTGTGGCCATGTGTCAAACACACGCAGATGGAGCTCAGTGGGCTTGAACTTCAGGTGATTTTCACACTCTGCACTGTTGCTAAGGCAACAACAGAGGGAAGACAGAATATAATTCAGTGTGTGTGTGTGTGCGTGCATGTTTACAACCATGCAAAAACGATCTTTGAGGAAAGAGAAGGAAAGATTGTTGTCTTTTACCTGTGATGTGTGT
>JAQMYG010000009.1:21518698-21541318 GCA_030014215.1 Clariallabes teugelsi | reverse complement strand
TATATTTTGTATTAATTATTTTTATGTATTTATTTTTTTGGGCTGTAGAACGAATAATTTAAGTTTCCATTATTTCCAATGGGAAATTTTAATTTCGTTTACGAGTGTTTTGGAATACGAGCCAACTTCCGGAACGAGGTAATCCGAGGTTCCACTGTACATAAATGAAAATTGTCCTGAGGGTGAAAATCATTGCAATGCCAAAACAACCAAATTATAACCATCATCCAACATTAGGTTTCCTTCTGTGTATAGTTTTAAATGTGGTTTTAACAGCAAATCTTGTTCCACCTTTAATTGTCTGGTGTAATGTTTACTTTATACAATCATAAAACCATAATTGTTACTAAAGTTAAGTACACAGAGGCGCCCAAACAATTCATACCCACTTCAGCAGTAGTTATGTTTACCCTTTTTAAAAACTATAACTGAATTATGGCAGCGATGTGTAGATGTACAGATACGTTTCCTCTAAAAATGTAAGTAGTTGCACCAACGTTGATGCTCTCATGTGTCCTGAGGCCTGAGGATGAACATCATCAAAAATATTCCTATATTAACCATTTACATTTTTTATGCAATGTGTAAATTATTGAAATCTACAAAAAAATAAAAAATTCAATCCAAGTAGAATGAAAGAAATCAATAGTAGCTAGCAATCCAGTGATGTCATGACAGGTCCTAGTACATGGTAAGTCTCTGGGTAAACAGGTACAGATAGGAGGAGCGGTCACTAAGTAAAATATATACTGCATTGTTTTCACACTTCACTTCATAATAAGTATAGATGATCTTACACCTTCAATTCTTGGGTGTAATGTTTATTTTATACAATCATAAAACCATAATTGTAACTAAAGTTAATCACGATTTTATAATAATAATAATAATAATAATAATAATATGTCATTTCGTATTTATAAAATAAGAAACTGTAGAGACCCTGGACCTGATGATGCGACTCACAAACTACTGAATTAAATAACCAGCTTCAGCCATGTGACACTGCACTTCAAGAAAGACAAGAAAGCTGAATCAGACCCATCAACGTCTACAGAGAGAGAGAGAGAGAGAGAGAGAGAGAGAGATAATGTCCTCACATGGGTGTCACATTTTTACCCTGCAGCACTTTCACTCTCACTGTACACTCGGTTTCACTCGGTTTCATCAGTGAAGCTACAATAGTGTACACACAGAATTCAAACACACACACTATTTCACTTTTTTCTCTTTGTTCCTGAAAACATGACGATCTGCACACATCTACCTCTAAGGACAGCATTAACACAGATAGCTCAACATTTCAGCGTTTTCAGCTTCAACATACTCGCATGTACTCTGGGATTTTTAATATGAGCAAAGATTTAAAGATATTTCTGCACAATTATAGTCATTTACTAGGTATTTAAAATATATTACATGAATTATTTTTCTCAACAAATGATCATTAAATGACCAGGGAGACTTTCAGTGGCCACGCTTCTAATCAAAGTACAGTTGTTAGGGTTTGTTTGTAGGCTGACCTCTAGTGGTGGAACAGCGAAAGTGACAGAAATTAGATGCCTGAAGCTCTCTCTCTCTCTCTCTCTCTCACACACACACACACACACACAAACACACACACACACACTTTTACATGGATATAAACTGCTTTCGGGACAATTCGGTTTTTATTTATTTACTCAGTGTGTGCCCTGAGATGGATTGGCACCCTGTCCAGGGTGTATCCCACCTCGTGCCCTATGTGTCCTGGGATAGGCTCCAGGCCCCCCAGCGACCCTGTATACAGGATAAAGTGGTACAGATGATGAGTGAGTGAGTAACTTTAGGGTCTGGGAATGTTGTGGGAATATATATATTTTTAATGTTCTGGTAATAACTTTTTGGGGGGTTGGGGTGGCTCAGTGGTTATTCTGTTGGGCTGCAGACCAGGAGATCCCCGGTTCAAGCCCCCGCACTGCTGGATCGCCACTGTTGGACCCCTGAGCAAGGTCCCACACCCTGTTGAGCTGGCAACCCGATCCTGTAAATAACTGCCACAGAAACGGAGGATGTATATCCGTTGGCTGATGTGCCAGGCAGCACGTAGACAGAACCATCCATCTAATAAACTTTTCAGGAACTTTACATTGTTGAAAACATAACATATTATTCTTGTTTCTTTTATTATATTATTCTTGAGAACATTTCTTGAACCTTTCTGTTGCATTTGAACGACTCAGGGACATTCCTTTGACTTTTATATATTTAATCATTTATCAATTATTTATCAATATAATTAAACAAGATGCAGATTAGTACTAGCATTAAGAGCAGTACTTATGGAATCCTAATGAAATATGCTCAGTGAAATGAAATATGAAATATGATTATAGCTTTGACACTACAATGTCCAAATTTTAATCTATTAGATTTCTTGTTTTGTATATTTTTTATTTTTTATAACAGCAACAATTGAAGGACTCAACAGTGAAGGACTCGACCCAAAGTGCACAGGCTGCCACTATTAACAAAAAAGGGGAAGAAGAAGAAGAAGAAGAAAGAACTCTCAGATAAAGAGAACTTTTCCGGATGTCCAAAATTAGCCACCTTGAGAAACCGTCAGAAATCCAGATAACCACTGATGACTATAAGGCATCCCTGTAGTCTCACTTCTAAAAAAACAAAAGTTTGAAGTAATGTTAATGTTTTTTTAAACATTAAAAAAAGGATGTGCTGAGGCATTTGAAATGAGCTGCACGTTCCTAAATCAGCCTCATAACGATGATCTGTTTAGGAAACTCCAGCGTGTAGCCACAGGCCAATCTTTTTTTTGACATTACAGGAAGTTTTGGTGTAGGCGGTAGACAGCCTCAGTGCCTCTCCGGTCTGGTAAAAATAGGTTAAGGTTTCATAAGTGCCAAAACACACAATCTCACCCCCTTAGCATTAACAGGTTAGTCAAAGTCCAGCTGCTTAGTTTAAAAATGACTTACTGTACATTTAACGTTGCCATAGTATTTGAAAACGAGGCCAATAAACAAATCAAAAGCAATAAATTCAATTTAAAAGAAAAACACATCGGTAAAGGTTTTCATTTTGTCCTAAAAGTGGACTGACTAAGTTCTGGTTCTCATCAGGGTGGGGTCACAGCTGTGCTCAGGCTGCAGGACTCGGATGAGGTCACTGACATTAGGCCAAAGTGGTACGTGGTCCAGATGACGGTGGGAAATGTGGGATTAAGTTATTGCTAACTGGACTGACTTAAAGCAGGCTGCGATATTTCGTGTAACATAGCAAGGACAAAAGCTTTACCAAGGCAACCAAATGTAAACACACCCACATTACATTGCCCTTGGCTTGCATGTCCTCATTTTTTGAGGGTTAACAAAAACACTGCCGTTATCCAATCAGCCAATCACATGGCGTTACAGATAGACTTCAAGAGATTCACCTAATGTTCACATCAACCCTCAGAATGGAACATTTGACAGTGACATGGTTGTTCATGCCGGATGAGCTGTTTTCTTTAAATTGCTGTCATGCCAAAAAGTCTCTAGAGTTTACAAAAAATGATGTAAAACCTTGTTGATGAGAAAAAGAAGGATGTGTCAGAGACTGGGTCAAAATGATAGGATGGCTTCAGGATATTAAATTACCACTATTTACACATGTGGTGGGTAGAAAAGCATCTCAGCATCCACAACACATTGGGATCCACTGTCAGCCATGTCTGTTCCCATGTGACTGGCTGGCTGTATTATTGTTCCTATTAAAGTGGCCAGTGAATGTATATACAGTGCACTAATATAAGAATATATTAAATTATACTCTGTGGATTTACAAAAGACTACAGTGAATTGTAGCTTTTGATGACACACAGTGAACAGGGTGTGGCTGGGACACGCCAACAGTGGAAACTGAATAAAGAACAACCAAATCCTTCTCTCACTCCGTTCCTTATAGCAAAAAGGACACACATTAAATGTCACTCAAAAGGGAGTAGGGAGTTGGTCCGAATCTTCTGAACACAACACAATGTCCCACCAGTGCTGAGCAGAAAAAGAAAAAAAGAAAACAAAATAATGCAACGCACATGCGCGATTTTACACCCATATAAGAACATGGTAAACCTTGTCAGAGTTCTCAAAAGCTTCAGTGTTTGAGGCTTTTACAGAGGAATCCGTGTGAAGACGAGTGATTCGTGAGGAGGCGTACAGTGGGAACCTTTGAGAGAGAGGGGTCCAAGGTCAGAAAATGGTTCTTAAACTCATGGGAATTTGAATACATACACACAAGAAGGCCTGAATGGAGTACTGTGTATGTGTGTGTTGTTTCTAGGGCTTTTTCGGAAAGTTGATTTTAAAAAACATTTGGATCATCCATTCATAGCTTTCAAATGGAAATAAATATGGATTTTCCACCCAAAGCAAAACAAGGATCATGAAAATATGCTAGCTAATCCCATAGCAAAGAAACTCCAAGATGAGATCTCATGTTAATCTCTTCTTTGTCTCCTAGACAGAAATGAGCCGTCTTTGAGACTTGAATGAGATTTAGGTGTTTTCTGCATGTTCTCAAAGGTGTCTTAAATGTGGATCATTAACTTTAAATCTCAGAGATAGTTTACATTTGTCTTGTTTGCGACTCACATATGCAGAAATGAGCCGTCTTTGAGACTTGAATGAGATTTTAGCCGTTTTTCTCAATCTTCTCAAATGTGTCTCAAATATGGCTCATTACCTCTAAATATCAGAGATATTGTGTGCGACTCACATATTTTTTGTTTCCCCAAAGCAGTGTTTCCCACACATAAAGTGTACAGTAATTGTAAACTGTGCATTTGGGTTTTCTGATATGTTCTGATATGATCCTTTTTAACATTTTTGGTTGGTATAGGTAGTTAAACTGAAATAAAATTGAGTTCTTTATATTGAAGAATATATTCAATATATATTGCACAATCCTGACTCATACACAGTATATTTATTAAAACATAATGTAAAGAATGGCTAAAAAAGCTTTGGGGTTTAAGGGCTAGGGTTCTCTGACAAACAGTTCCATCTACACTAAAGAGTGTTTAGTACTGTACTTTTTTTTTTATACTTCATGTGGATTAGGATATCTAGGTAACTAAGACTTTTTCTTTCCTTATTTTCAGTAGTTTTCATCACTCATAATTTTATTATTGACTACACAATGTCTAAATCTTTAAAATCTTCTTATGTCTGTTATTTCTGACTTGATTCTGAGCTTTGGCAATATGAATGTTCATACTTGTCCTGCCAATAAAGCACCCTTTAAATCTCTGATTCTCTCTATCATCGTTTTGCTGCCCTCATACATTCTCTTTATTTCACATAACAGTTGCATGTGTTTTACTGTATTCTCTCTAAATCATGTTTGTTAGCCCCAGATTGTTTGTTCGAATGTAAATAAAAATAATATTTAAAAAATTTCTCTGTCCTGTGTGTAAATAATTAAACTGCCATATCCAGAGGACCAGTGACAAGAGGGCCCTTTTAAGTCAGGATGGAAAAGTGAGAGATAAGGATCAAAAAAGCACCGGATCCCAATGAGGCCACTTACAGTATGTATAGGACCCAGAGTTCTCTGCTACACCCCTGCTGTCCTACATGGATTTGTCATTTAAATTTTTTTAATGTCAGTTGTACCAACTGGGGAAAAAATGCATCTGTTGTTTCATTTTAACACTGCAATGCTAAAATATGCAGAACCTGAGCCATGCAGGGTAAGGTGTAGGGTTAGAGTTAGAGGAAATGGCTGGGCATGCGCATTGGGGGCGTTGAACCAATGCTCTCATTTTCAGGATCACACTCAGCCTTGAACATAGAAGGATAGTGAATCTGCATTTAGGGGAAGATCTACACAAATCCTTCACGCTGAATACAAATTAAGTGGTATTTAATTCATTTACTATGCTTAAAAGGCCATGATGTCTTAGAATCTAATGTAGTATATGTCTTACTAAACTATATGTAAGAGGAGATTATATGTAAGAATAAAAGAATGAACCTTCTCCTGATGTAACATTTCATTTTTAATGTCACCTTAAATTTTAAAAGAAATGTTGTCTACTGTAAATGAATGTCAAAATCCATCCTGTCTATTAAACATAGCCACAGTTAATAGGCACACACAGGGTTAATCCAATACAGTTTAAAGTAGAAGTATAGAAGTAGAACTTGTGACCTGATGTCTTTACCTCTTATTAAGGATTAAAATACTTTTTTTTCTAATATCGTATTTAATACAGTATGAGGTTTGCACATGGCATTCCAGGTTGTGCTTCGATATATTAACTGCTTAATTTATTCATAGCTCAGTGACAGCGACACTTGTTGTTTCACATTCACTAAACTCTTGCCACTCAACAGAAAAAAAAGCCTCCATTTTTAAGAACACTCCCACACACTTGAGAATAAGAAAGCATTTTTGTTTCAGTTTTCCAAATCACGTGGCAAATATTGTTGTGTATTGTATAACTGGATGTTGGCACATCGTCCTCTGTACTGGGAATTTCCTCTACACATTAAAGGGGACATGATGTAAGCTCTGCGTCTGGGTTCCGGCAAGTTTATGTAAACTAAACCGTTCCCATGCTGATCTGTCTCAGGCTCAGATGTGCAGGCTAATTTCTCCTCAAAAGGTAAAAGCATTTTAGGACAGCAGCAATGTCTCAGGTTTTCTGACAGCAGCCACAGCATACTGTACAAACCAGGCTTTCCCAGAGCAGGGGATAACTGAACTACATGTACCTACTTGTAATCTTGTAAATCTTTGATCCTCTTGTTACACAATATTCAACCAAAACATCCCAAACAGAATTATGCATACCTGGCAACCATGTGGTATTTAGCAAAATGCTCATGGATTATCATCATGCAGCCTATTTTTGAATAAGCTGGAAAAGGTATTTGGTGCTTAAAATGTCACCTTTTGTGGACAAAAGATGTGACTGACTCAAAGACCAAATCAGTATCAACAAGACCAAAAACCAGCCAACACCGAAGCACAGAGAGTACTACTGTATCAGTTTTTTTTTTTTTTTTTATATATACACTTATGAGCCATAACATTAGCATTGATTATCAATTATATACCAGTAAACTGGTAACAGCATCATGGGCACCCAAGGCTCACCCATGCCCACGAAGACCACAGGCCAGCCTGTTTGGTTCAATCCCACAGAAAAGCCAATGCAACAGAAATCGCAAAAAAAAGTAAATGCTGGCCATGACAGAAAGGCACCAAAACACACAGCTCACTGCACATGGCACCCAGCAGGCAAGGAGCTCGAGGACACCGACCCAGCCTCCAAACTCCTCAGATCTTCATCTGGTTAAGCAACAATGGGGTTGCACTGGACAAACTACAGTCCCCACACCGCGAACCACAGCACCCAAAGGATCCTCTGCCAATGTCCATAGACACCACAGCACACCTCCAGAGATCTTGATCCCCCTGAGTGGCCATTATTATACAATAACGTTTTGCATTGTAATGGTATGGCTGATTAATGTATAGTAAGTCCATTAATATAAAAGCCACCAATTGGAGGACAGATACACAAACGGAGCAGTGGAGGCTGAGCAGTTTGCGCTCTAGGTTAGTGATCAGAAGGTGGAAGGTCAAGCTGCCACTGCTGGACCATTAACCCTGTCTTCCCCAGAGGTCCCATAACCTGGCTGACCCTGACCCCAGCTTCCTAACAAGAAAAGAATGTGAAGAAAAAAAAATTCACTGTGCTGTAATGTACTGTATACAGTATGTGACAAATAAAGCCTTCTCCTAAAGATAATCATGGCAAAACAAAACAATATTCTCAAGGATACCTGACCGAAAGATGTTTCTGTTTTTCTGTACAACCTCAGATCGCACTGATAGATGGTACAAGCACAGCTATGTTTTTTTTTTTTTCAATCTTAACAGTATGATCCGACACGGAGAACACACACAGTCTGGTACAGAATGTGACCAGGATTTTATTATCATCTCATGGAATATGACAACTTTAAAGTTGAGCCATGTAAAATCTATTTTTCATACTTGGTTTATATTAGCAGTTTATATTACTAAATACAGTTTTTTTTTTGTTTGGTTTGTTCTTCAGAAAGGTTTTAAGAACACCTCTGACAAAAGAAGAGCATAATAAAACCATTGTCATGACTGAACCTTTTAACTAATCCTCTCTAACCTTTGGATACAGAATGATGTTGATGTTCATTTTATTTCTTTTTTCCCCCCTGAGGCTGGTGAAGCTTATAGTTCATAAGACATTTGACTTTTTTTAGAGCACATTTGAAGCACAACTTTTCATTAATTACTTTCAAATGTTTAACTTTTTTCATTCATTCATTTTCTATATGGCTTTATAGAGCCTCTATGAAGCCTCTCCCAGGTGACTTAGGGCATGACGCTGTATGGGTTGCACACACATACAGAACACAGGACTCATTCCCACAGTACTCAGAACTCATTTTAAATGATTATTCTTGCGTTTTTTTTTTCTATTTTGCTGTTAATATATTTAGAGCATTCAGAATGCGTTTGAAGTGCAATTACAAGAGTAATCCATCAGATGTATTATTATGCATCTACACCACTGTACGTCTTCACGCGTTTTAAATACGACTCTGTGTGTGTGTTTATAAAAGAAATGCAATCATTCTGTAAATAAAGTTACATATTATTTTTAAAAAGTACGCGTGGAGACTTTCTGAACACTTTTTATAGATATAAACTAAGTTGAAGAGATGATAAGTTTATTATATCGGAAATTGCGATAGGTTTATAACGGAACATACAGTATGTGGACTAACAGTACACTGAGAACATCTGGGGGAGTTTGTTCACTCACCTCTGGTTGAGATCCAGTGTTTAAACTCAAGTGGCCAAAAAAAGAAGAAAGAAGAGGCTTTATTCCGGCTGTTAAATGTCCAGCTTGGGGCTCACAGAGTGAGAAACTTGTAGTCAGTTCAGTAAGAAGTCAGATGTGGAAAAGGAAAAGGAGGGATTTAAATCCACACTGTGTAACTGCGCCACCACCTGTTAGTTTATGGGAGGAACTTCCCCCCGTGGAATGAATGAATGAATGAATGAATGAATATGCTCTTGTTTTATCTTCTGATACACAAGTTTAAAACATTTCCTAACCCGAATTATTATTTGATTTAAACATTTATTACTCACCTTTTCTTTTATTAATGTTAATACACATATATATTTTTAAAATATCATAAAAATCCTAATCCTAATTATTATTTGATTACAATGTTCGGTTTAAATATTTATTGCACACGTATCAAACATTTATTTATTGTAATAAATATATTAAAATATAATTTAAATACATTTCCTCATCCTAATTATCCTTAGATTATAATGTGATTATAAATATTCATTACACATCTATCAAAAATGTATGTATTTATTGTAAATAATAATAATAGTAATAAATACAGAAATATTAAGGAATTTCAACGCGTCTTCAATTTTCAATTTTTAATTTTTATTTTCAACGCGTCTTCTTTCCAACCAATCAGAGCTCAGTCTCTCATCCGGGCATTGTAGCCCTGCACCTCTTTAGCATGTTAGCTAACCGGCTTGCTAAGTAAAATAATAGTAAATAAAAATAATAATAAAAACGTGAAACCCTTTACTGAGTATAGAGTTTTCACTACTTTCCACCCCCAGCAATAATTATTTTATGACTTTATTTGAACCATATTAAACGTTACACCGAATCAAATTAAGCTAACCTGCTAGCTAATTAGAGAAGCCCCATGCTAATGCTAGCTACGGTTAATTGTATGAAATGTAGTTTTCGCAACAAAAAAAAAGTTGCTTTAGACACTTACATTACATTACAAAAGGCTCGTTTATCAAAATTATGTGAAGTATAAACAATATATTCGAGTCTGCATAGGTTGAGTAACATTGAGTAAAACATTTCTGAGTTTATGACAAAACTGAGACTTTATTAATCTCAAGACAAATCCACTCTCAAGTACTAAAACATTAACAAACACTTGTGAAGAACACTGTCAGGAAGTATTTAGACACTGTAGGTGTATAAATTATGTATTATTATACACGGATACACCAAATATTTATTATAACAAACCAACATGTAAACGTCATCTTGAAGGTGCTCTGACCCAGCCACAATTTGTCCTCACAGTAGCTATATTGACAATATCTCATTAGAATGGCAGCTGGAAGCGGGAGGTCTATATTAGGCGGCAAGTGAACCCAGTCGTCTAGCCAAATTGTGATGTCTAGACGACTGGGTCAGAAAAACTCCAAAACTGCAGGTCCTGTGGACTCTTGGTCTGCAGTGGGCAGGACCTACAAAAAGTGATCCAAGGAAGGAAAACCAGTGAACTGGTTTCAATTACTGTAAGCTTTGTATCACCTTAATTTTTCATGAAACGATTATTTTTTTGAGTCTGAGAAATTGTAACAGTGTCTGCTTCGTTTCAAATCCATTGTGGTGGTGTACAGAGGCAACTGAACAAACATTTTTGCCACTGTCCAAATATTCATGGAACCTATTATAAAGAATAGAGAATGTTCTAAGTACATTTATGTAAAATCAAATCTATTGACGGACCCCAACCATAAACTTTATTAGGAACACCTTTAAACCTGCACATTCATGCAAAGCATCCAATCAGCCAATCATATCCAGGAGCAGCACGGCAATGGATACAATCTTCCAGTTACAGGTTAAGCACTTCAGTTAATATTTATAATAAAGTTTGCCTTCTATTATGTAACTGGACAATTTGGGTAAGTCTGTCCCAGGATAGTCTCAGATTTCCAGTCTTGGTTAACAGGAGCGGCTTTTTTTTGTGAAGGCTGGGGTGCTTTTTCTCTCACCACGGCTGGTAGACAGACAGACAGATAGACATAGATCAAGAACACAGGTTGTGCTTTTTGTCTTCACATTATCATGCCGTGTTTAGACAATGCTAGCAGATAGAGGGCTATCAGGCTGCTTCAACTTGTTGGAACACAAGCAGACATCACCAGTTTCCATAAATCCCATTTCCAGGATATGGAAGAGATAGAGAACAATTTGTTCCATTACTTATCACGCTAGGTCTAGAAGGCCAAGAGTGACAATGCCAAGACAAGACAGATTAATTTGATGGTGTCATTTGAAAAGATTGTACAATAAATGCTGCCAGTACCGCTGCCGGTATTCCAGGGGTACACATGATAAGTCGTCAGACTATTCAAATATGTTTGGCTGCAGCTGGACCTGCTGGACGTGCAAAGAATTTCCTGTGCTGATGGACACACAGACTTGATGGACACACAGATTTTGTATAACATTGAACCTTCTTATTTATTTGACAGAAATTAATTTTGTAAGAAATTTATATTTGCAATGTTACCTTTGTCCAGGAGTATAGATTTAATGTACAGAATTAGATTCAGAGTATAGAATAGCTTCATTTAACAAATATAGCATTTTTTAAAAAGAAGATTAAATGTCCTACAACATCTAGCACTACAAATATTGATAATGGTCATGATCATTAGAATGTTTGTTTGTTCCAATCCAGTCCATTATGTTCCTCTCTTTTGCCCCATATTTTGCAGTATGTAGAACAATCTACATAATAAACTGTGATTATTGAAGCAAAACCAGACATAGGATTAAATTTACTGCTGATACTGTATAGCACATCTAACAAAGTGATACAATCTGTTAAAGCAACACTGATATGGTATCAACTGTGTGTGAAACCTAATGCTAAATCACGGTTCTCGTAATTTAAACTGGTACGAGTGTGTTGTGCACGAGGTAATGTAAAGTGTTCAGGACAGGGCCAAAGACTTGGTTCACCGAATTAATGGCTGTTTTACTGATAAACCTGTACTCATGGCAGAGAGAAGTGAGACGAGGTGAGATTCTGAGAAGCCTTGAGACTAAAACTAGCCATGCAACCAGCTACAATAAAGATTTTAAAAAAGATATCATGTTCCAATGTTTAAGGTTTAAACATTTCTTATTAAAACACATTTCTTGTTAAAGCACTTCCATTAAAAAAATCAGTATGGAAATATTTAGCACAAATGTCTAAGAATGTATTCTTAGCCAGCTAGCTAAAAATTACTGTGCTATCTAGCCCATGTAATGCTAGAATTTTGGCGTTCAGGTCATTTCAAGTCACGTTACTAGAGAAGTTAGCTTTTACTGGCCAGGTTGTTTCAACTTTTATAGAAAATGGACAAGTATAAACATTTATACTAATAGCTAACAATATAGATATTAAGTGTATTACAAAATAGTACAATATTATTACAAAAAGCATGTCTTAATACCGAGAAAAAACTGGTGAATGCTCAGTGCCTTCTCTTTGTATCTTAGTTAGCTAGTCATATGCTAGTTTAGCTAGCCTAGCAACAGAGTTTTCAGGACTCGATTAACAAGTATGATGTGCTGAACATCAAATACAAGAAATGACCAGTTCTACTGAAGGCATCTCAAATCCACCTCTTCCCCAGTTCAGTGGTCACTGGCCTTGGCGTGAACATCATACTTCACTATAACATCTGAGGTAAAAACAAACTAGGCCTTTTGTATTAAAATGCAGTCCTGTATGTTTCTAAATCACCACATCATTAAATCATTTGTGCGCTTATTGTTACATAACTCTTACACAGGTAGTGCAAAAACCCTACAGCACCTGGTCCTTAAGGACTGAAGGTCGTGTATTGCTAGTTTAAAGGAGCAGTTTGTAATAATCTTCTGCCCTCTACTGCTCGCAAAGAAAACACAAACCACAAATTCCTTGACCTGACATATGCCTTGCAGGTTGCTTATTTAAATGTAAAAAAAATAAAATAAAATTAGCAGCTCCGTAACAGAAGGGGTAGCGCCAACTCTGGACCAGAACAACAGAAGCCGGACAACCAGCAGTTGGTAATAAACTACATCATTCTGGGAGTAGCAATATTACAAATCACAAGCATCTTTGAAACATTCTGAAACTTATGAACTTCTGAAAATTATTATAGGCCTGTGTAATTACAAACTGCACCTTTAAAAGGTTACATAAGTAATGAGCATTGCTTATTTTTGGCAGCGTGTAAAGTTATCATCTCAGAAACCCAGTGCGTTAAGTTTTCTACTGCTGAGGAGATCTGCAATCACCATTCCCGTAAATCTCCTTGAGAACCAGCAGAGCCGAATCCTCTGACTCCCTGCGTAAGAAAAAAGTGATTATTTTTAATAACCTTCATAGTTATATGAACTTTAAATTACACTTTAATAAACTTAAAATTAAAATATTGAAAATTAAAACATTTAAATACTTAAAAATATGAAGCCATTATGGACTGAATTGGAAAGGTTATATTAGACTGGACAATAAACACACAGTTAGCCTTAATGAAATCTGATAGCTGTTGTCCGTGTGTGTGTGTTTGTATGCGTTTTTTTTTTTTCCTCACCAGTAGCAAAGGTGACTCTGAATGGCAAACAGATATTCGTTAAAGCATTCGATCGGCTTCTCTTGAAGGACATAATCAATACGCCGGCCACCGTTCAGCTTCCCCACCTGGATCATTTTCTTCTCCTCCTGTTCCAGAGGTGAGGCTGAAAAAAATGAAGCAGGCTGAAATGATAGGCACAAGGCTAAATTTGTGGAGGTAACATTTCAGTTTTTGTTATTTGCATTAGATCTTAGCTGTAGTGCACACTAAACAAGCTTTTTGGATTAAAAGGAACATAATTTTTTAAAAACACAACCTTGCCTACTTGCCTTTCAATTTAGTTAAGGAAATAATGCATAGTTTGTCTTTTAAAGCATCTTTCTAAATATCAGAAAGGCAAATTTCATCCAAGGCAGAAAGACACACACACATCAGCTACACAGCAAGGAATGTAATGACTCACTTTCCATTTCCTCGGCTGTACACACTGCTGTGTCATTTCCTTCAGCCAGCGCTGGAGCAGGAAGTTGGGAGAAACTCTGCCAGACTGTCCGTAAAGACCCCAGCAGGTCTGAGCCGACACGTGTCAGGCCTTCCTTCAGCTCTGTACAGAACAAAACACATTCAAAGTCACACCCAAATGTACACTGTAACTTACACCGACAGTACTCGTGCACTTTACTCACATACTTAACATCTGGCACAAAGCTTGAGAAAATTTACACTAACTGTACTCAGACTAATCTTACACTCCCACTCACACTATATTTTTACTCTAACTTACACTTACACTGTCATAACTCTCTTTCAAATGAAATCAGCTATCACACACAAAAACTTACATGCATATTCACACTCGAAACCATAAACAATCATAATAAGTGCTCCGAATTTACCCAGGTGCATCCTCTTCCTGCCCTTGTGATGGGGCATCAGCATTGGTGCTACCTCCACATCTGGAGGCAAAATCATGGGCTCCATCCTGTATGCTACTGGATCAAACTACACAAAATAAAAGGCATGTTTTAGCATCTGATTTAGCAAAGCAGTTTATTATAGAAACAGTTCAATTAAAAGTAAAACTATTTATAGACCTAAAGCCTAAATGTAGTCCATCAGCTAATTGTTTGTGTTGGGAGGCTAATATAGCCAACAAGAAGGGACGTTTACAGATCTATTATCAAAATGTACATATACTATACTATACTATACTATACTATACTATACAATACATGTAATGGATTCCCCTGGGTGTTCTGGTTTCTGTGGTATGTAGGACTCTTGGGTGCAGTTCTGTAGCCCATGTTTCAGTGTGTTGTGTTGTTGTGACAGCTGTCCTGTTTTCTCTGTTTGCACGGTTGGGTTTCCGGATACATTTTGCTTATTGTCTCATGTGTTAGCTTTAGCATTAGCATTGTAGCCTGTAGCCTAGCCATAGGCATAGCTTACAAATATATTATATGCCACGAATGTGACACCAAAAATTTTTTTTTTTAGTTATGCAAAAACAACTGCATGAACAAACCGGAGATTTGATTCGAAACTAAAATTGAAAACTGTCATTTTTATTATTCAACTCATTACTCTTTATCTGCTGTACACTATTTACAGTAATATTATTATTAAATAAAAGAGGTCAGATTTGAAGAACTATGGTTATCATAAAGGAGACGCACAGGATGGAAGATGTTGTAGAAGCTGCCGCAGGTGGGGAAGCTGTAGTTTGGGTCGATCCTCTTCAGGCCTCGGACAGTCAAGAACATTCCGATGGGAGAACCGAAAGCAAAGAAGGCCTGGGGGTGGAAGTTGAGCTGTGGGTAGGTAACAGACACCTGCAAAGGAGAAACAATATAGGAATATTAGGAATTTTAATTTATAACACAGAGGGATTTGGAACAACATATAGTGTTATCATTTTAGTCTTCATCAGGGCCTCTCTCTCTCTCTCTCTCTCTCTCTCTCTCTCTAGGATCCTCTCTTTTAAATTTTCACCAGGTTGAAATAGAAATACCTGAATATTAACCTCTTCTTTACATTTCACTGTAACAAATACTGAGTCCGTCACCTGTCCAATCCCCACATCGAAGTGCTGGTAATCAACGGCGCTGGTTTTGGGCCGACTCTCTCGGATGAGACTCTGGATTTCAGGAGAATTTTTCTTTTCTTCTGTATGAGAGGAATGTTTTCCAGTTTGGGCCTCAGATCTGAGCTGGATCAGAGAGGGGAAAATCAGGGTCAGGACAAAAACACCTCACTCCAAGACAATAGACTTCCAGACAAACACTCTGCAGCGCCACGCTGTCTGACAGGAAGCCGGACATAATTCACACCAGGGTGAGTATAAAACAGCTTATTCTTTATGAAAAGTGTTGATTAAAGCTTATTATGATTAACACTTTGTTAATATTCATAATATCATTACATATTACACATAGTTTTTTAGTTTAATTAGGTTAAACTATCAGTGCATTTATGAAATCTAATTGAGTATTTGTTGATGGTGAGGCTTCCTGTATGGAGACATCTATACTTTTAGTTAGACGTAAAGCCATAACTTAAAGTGATGTTTCACAAGATTAAGTGTAACTAGAGATAACTTGTAAAATATCTTGTTTTTTTTTCTCTTTTTAAACAAAAAAATAAACTTGAGACAGGAATACCTCCGCCACCAGGAAGTGTCGCCATTTTCCCCACAAAAAATATATATTCTTAAAATATCCTTCAAACAGGAAGGAAGTTGTTGAAGAAAAACTATTTCAGGCACTTGACCTGGCTGTATTAAATCCAAAATCTATTCAGTTCATTTCATCTCCTGGTTGATATTGATAATCCCATATAAAAACTACAAAAATTTTATGCGGATGTATTATGCACAATTCCACTGGGTCTCCACTGGGTGTGTATAAAAAAAATTAATAAAAATTTATTAAAAACTTAAAGAAAAAAAAAAACTCCCTGCTTGTCGTTTTTTCAAATTTTTTAAAATTGGGCCAGGACGCAAAAAAAAGAATCCCAGTAATGTGACCTCATATAAGAAGAGCCCCTTCCCAGATTGTTGCTCAGTTCTATTGTTCTCTGAAGGGGTGTGGTTCAGCACTAGCTCATTTACATAGACACTGAAACAGCACATTTGAAGGTGGAATGAAATAAAGAGAGTTTATGGGTTAAAAATGCATTGTCTGAGGAGGATTTTAGCTGGAGTGTAAACAGACAAACTTTGCAGGAGCTCTGACGTTAAGAAACAGTAAAACATGAGACCTTTAAAAACTTGAGGTAACACACTAATGAGAATCTTGGACAGACAGACAATCCTAAAACCTACCATTTTAATCAACTTTGGGGTGGTAAAGGCATGTGATTTTCTAAATATATGCTAAAGCTTTTATGCACTTACTTCTTAAGCGACTGTTTTTACTTTAACAGTCAAGCGTAAAGGGGAAGAAGGTTAAATATTACTTAGAATTTCTAATGTGGGCTAGAATTAAAAAGATGTATTGTGAATTGACATCCATTAATTATGATCGAGTTACCAGAAGTTGCTGCCCCTATAACATAACAGTGTTTAGATCCAGGGTCGAGTTTCGTTCATAGTTATAATTAATAGGAAATTGCCACATCTGTATCAAGTCTCATGTCATCACTAAACAACTAACACTGATATTAAACATACTGTATCTTGGCTGCCTGAATACGTTTGGTGTACATAAGTGCATTGTAAAAATTCAGAATGCATACTAGCTATAGATATACTACTGTATATTATTACAATATACTATTGTCCCAGTGTCCCAGCCCCGCTCCTAAAACAATCACTAAGTTTTGATCTGCCTGAGATTTTCTTTTCAGTTTTATAAGAAAGTGAGAACGCTTTGATTTAACAGCCAACATAACTAAACAGGAGGACATCGATATCTTAAAAGCACAAAGTATATGCAGCATTTAATACCTTCCATTTCTTCACACAGTTCATAATCTTCTTGCAAGGGCCAAGTGGGATTCCAAGATCTCTCAGGTCGTTCTCGGAGCAGAGCATCTGGAACAGTTTGAAGCAATAAGCAATATATTATGCAGATGCTGAGTGTGTTACTGAATAAATCTACCTGAATTTCCTGTTATCACACATCATGTGAGCAAATCATTTATTTAGACAGTAACACATACACTGATCAGTGATAACCTTATTACCACTCGCCTAATATTTGAAAGGGGGCAAACTGTGATGTCAGAACTTTTCTCAGTATTAGGTGGGTGGTCATAATGATATGGCAGATCGATGTATAAATTCAACACTGAATCATTATTTAGCTCCTCTTTGTACTTTCATTTGATTAAATGTGCAAAAGTATATATTTTTTCATATTCATTACTTCAAAATGTCCAGTAAAATATGTACTGTAGATGATGATAAAAACAAAGTTTTAATTTTCTGAGAAAAAACATTTGGAGAACTGGCTTTTTTTATTTTTATTTTTTTTTTTACTATTCTGATGTAATGCACCTTCAGTGCACATCAGCGTTAGACTTTTATATTAAGAAATAAAAAAATTAAGCATCTTGTATAATAACTGCTTCAATTATTCGGGACCCACATGCGCACATAATTAATATGTCCCATACACAGTGAGTGGGTATTTGAATTGAATATAAAAAAGAAAACACACCAGAGCCTCCATGTCAATTTGTTCCTTCTGTAGGATTCTGAGATGTTCCTCCATGCCGATGCTCATCAGTGCCTCTTCTAGGTTCTCACAGGAAGTACAGTTTGACACAGAGGAAGAGCCCAGGTCTTCATTATACTGTCCATTATACTGTCCGAAACAAAATTCACACAAAGCTGATATTAATCCACAGTCACATTTGAAAATGTATTTATTTACAATATTAATTTTTTTAAAAAAGTATTCAAATACAAGAAAATCCAATTTGACCCAATTTTTACAAGCTCATTCATCTATCGATGTCAAACCTCACTTCATAAGTGTTATAATAGGAACATAATTAAGCCATGTAACAAACCTGTGCTGCATTGGTGCTCTCTCCTGCTGTCTTCTGATTGGTCAGGAGGTCAAAGAGGATTAATGAACCTAAGAGGAAAAGGATCTTTAGTGTTAGTTCCAAAAATAATAGGTGGCTACATTTTACTGTTATCATGTTTTTTGTTATATATTTGTTATATAAATTTGATGTACAGACTCAGGCTGTGTAATGTAGATATATAAAGTTTATTTTACAGACCTGTGCCATGCATCATAGATCTATATAAAGTTGACAGACAAAATTGCAAATGGATTAGCGATTGCGTTTGAGTTTTGGCAGGCTACATGCGCGACGCAGAGAAAGTGAAAAAGCAAACGTGGTAATTGATTTTGCTATTTAAATATGACAGGTTCATGACTTGTAAGACATGGGAAATGCAAATGCAAATGGACTTTGTTTTTTCATTTGAAATTTGGCAGTCAGTGTTCGTTCGCGAAGGCGAAAAAGAAAACGGTAATGGAAAGTTTGCAATTGCATTTGAATTATGTCACACTTTATGCGTCCACATATGGGAAACACAATTGCAAATGCAATTTGCAATTCCTTTTAAATAATGTCCGGGATATCACTCCATAGGCTACAGTATGTAACAGGTATATTCAATTCAATTCAATTCAATTCAGTTCAGCAAGCTGAGGGCGACGGAAGGATGAAAAACCCTCTGAGATGACAATAGGAAGAAATCTTGAGAGGAACCCATCCTCATTTAGGTGATATCGGACAACTGAAGTCAGACTGTGTGACCAATCTGAGAAAACTAGATTTATCTAAATAAAAGTACATTTTTGTGATTCAAATTTTGTGATTTTTGCGATTTACTCTTTTCTATGTAAAATATTATATATTCTAGATAAGTTTTTCTCACACATACACACTTCCATGAATTTTCTTTTCAATTTTTTTTTTTCATTTTTGTGAAGGCACAAGCTTTGTAAAGTATTCTTGTATGGTCTACTTGAAAGTTGCTGCTTTAAATTGTATGGTTGCTTTACAGACTCAGATTGTATAAAGTTGTATAAGGTTGCTTTGAAGACCCAAGCTGTGTAAAGTAGTTTTGTAAAATAAGTAGTTTTGTAAAATCAGTTGTGTACGGTTGGTTTACCGACCCAGGCTGTGTCCGGCCACTGATATGGCTCCAGTGAATTGTGGGTTTCTTTGGAGAAAGATACGGTATAGTTGGTTGATCTCTGAGGCTACTGTGTCCACGATGGTCTGACAGTAGGTGGCACTGTTGTAAAAGAACAGGTCCAACACTGTGTCATTGGCGAACTGGCGCAGCCCCCTGATGCTGGGCAAAGTGATCCGCTCAATATCTCTGCAAATAAGCATTTAATAATAATGTAGTTAAGATCAGTATTTTTTAAATTAGCACCACTAAGACCTTACACATGATTTTATTAATGCTGTGCATTAAATATTCTGTAAGCTTTATTTAACCACAATAACCTGTCAACCCCTGTAGTTTCTCCATGTAGAACTCTGTGCCAGTTAACAGGCAGAAACTCCACTCGACCCCCAGCTGTGTTGCCATCACGGAAGCTGAAATGACTTTTAACGAGAGCGAGAGCGGCGCTGCGGAACTCATTTACTGAAAAGAGAGAAAGGAAGTGAACCTCAGGCAGTGTTGTAATCGCAGCTACACTTCACAGCATCAGTAAAACAGCAAAGCTGGAATAACTGTCTGACATTTTAATGTCTAACCAATAATCCATGTCGAAGGATTAAAATCAGAATGTTTATTTATTAAACGGGAAGAGAAATATAGAGCAAAGATCAATGTGAAGATGTGTGCCTGTATGTGTAATCTCACCACACTGCACGATTCCTCTTAAGCGCAGATCACATGCCGGCCCAATGCCATGAACCATGAACACCAGGTGGTCCACAGTATCTGGTTCTCCTGCACACATACACACACAACCCTGAATGCAAATCCTAACAAAAAGCTTTGCTTTTATCTGTGGGTTTGCTGAAGATCAAGCTGACATTAGACATTTTATCTTTTCATTTTCATCTTTTAAGAAATATATAAGTTAGTAAGGAAGTTTAATTTTTTTTAAATTATTTTTTGCAGGCAACAATGCATCCAAATCCCGTATGCAAGTGTAGACCACACAAAGAGACTGGGTGTGTGAGGCTGGCGGCATTTCTGATTTGACTATTCACAGGATCTGGATTATGTTTCTTTTCATGTTGAGTCATGTTTATATGACAGTAACACCACATCAAGCCATTTACAGTTCAACAGATAGAAATATTTAATGTCCAAAAACCAGTCACAGATGGCCGTGAATAGCTTCACTCACCCTCTGGGATTTCCACCGAAATATTCTCCACTCCTCTCTTTAGTGTTCTGGGTTGCGTTCTTTCGCCCGGAGACGGAGGACAGTCCAAGGAAAAGTTCAGGTGCTGAGTGATCAGCTGGTGGATAACACAGACAATAAACTAAATTTGGTTTTCTATTTAAATCTTAGGCCAGAGGAAACAGACTGAAAAACAAACAAAATGTAATACTCTATGTGCCCTGTAGGAGGCACTCTGCTTTACGCAACAGATTATTATTATTATTATTATTATACCTTTGGGTTGTGAAGGATGACTGTTTCCCCTGTCGGCAGCTCTACGTTTCTTTTCCACTCGTTGAGGGTCACAGAGATCATGTAGGAGTCCTGTTTAACACCGAACATGTTATTTTATTTCTAGAGCATAGTTCATTTATTCATTTAAATGTACAACTCAAAACAAATTGAATTAGAACAAACAAAAAGTGGACGAAAAGGAGATATTTTTGGAAAGTCAAAGTGAAACATATGATCAAGTAAAGTAAATTTCCTGAGGAATGTGGTCATTCAGTACACTCAGGTCGTCATCTGACTTCATTTTATTGTCACATAACGTTGCTAAGCCTATACCCAACCAACTGAAGCAACCCCAGATCATAACACTACAGTGAGCACTATGCATGATTTGTACATCGGTTCATGGCCTGACGCGCCCATCCCTCTAGAATGGGCTCAATCTGGACTCAGCAGACCACATGACCCAATTCCGGCCAAAATTCAAGCCTTTTTTCGATAAATCTCACTGACAAGTGGTTTGTGTTCTCATTAGTGTTTGTATGTTTATGTGTGTGCTCTTACTTTCACTATTAAACATAGCTATAGTTTTTACTGTTGATTTTTTTTTACTTCACTAAGTGATCTCCATTCATGATTTTTTCCCGACCACATTCCTTCCACAAAGTTGAAGGTCCAGCACGATCCTTCCAGGTTTTGATTATACCAATAACTTGACCCCTCTGAACTGTATTATCATCTGTATGATCAGCATCCACAGGTGGAAGTTGAATAAAGGTTATAGACTCTGACCTCCAGCAGGTCGCTGATCTCCTCGGTGTAGGGAGTGAAGTACATCTCCTTGCTGCCTTTGTGAAACCAGGAACATCGGCGCACTTCAGATGGAGCCTGATCCCAATAAACTGCATAGCGGCGGCGCTCCTTCAATCTCACATCGTAACGCCTGCCCTCTGTGGCCACCACCACCTCATCAGCACAGCCTATATACACACACACACACACACACACACACACACACACACACACACACACAAATGCATGTAGCAGTAGAGTATGTAACAGTTTCATTAAACTGAGCGTGTACTCGTGTGTGTGTGTTAGCGCGCACTGGTGTGTGCTTGAGTACTGTAGCATGTGAATTAGAGGGTACTAAATTGCACTGGTTTGTACTATAAGTGTGTACGGTTGTATATCAGAGTTTATATTACACGGTACAGTGTGTATTTAATTGTGTTTTTGTTGGTCTTACTGGTGTTTAATAGACCATGTTGTGCATTAATGTGTACTACAGTGTAGTAGAGTTTATTAACTTGTAATAATGTACTAGTGTGTATTTGTGTGTATTACTGTAGCATGCGCTATTGGAGTGTATTGGAGTGTTAAATACAATAAGCTTTCTACTACTAATATTTTACTGTGTTTGACTGTTGGTATGTGTGTGTTTAAGTATACAGTGGAACCTTGGATAACGAGCACAAAGAGGGCTTGTATTTCAAAATACTCATAAATTAAAGCGAATTGTCCCATAAGAAATAATGGAAACTTAAATTATTTG
>JAQMYG010000009.1:21488917-21513077 GCA_030014215.1 Clariallabes teugelsi | reverse complement strand
CCCCTTGCCCTAGAACATGAAGTACAAAGTGTTGTTTGTTTAATAAGATATGTATATTTTAATACAACCAGACATGCGTTATACACACCCTACAAAGTTGGTGTGTCCTTATATCATACTCCAGACAGTTTAATTCTCTGCCTTGTCACTGTAGTTTTTAGGACAGTTGTGCGCCAACCATATAGATTCAATAATTAACTCTTTCTAGATTATGCAAAGCATTGCAGCCAATACGCAGAGGTGGAAAGAGTAATACAATTTGGGGGGGGCACATCCATCCACCCTTCTATCTAGGAACCTCCGTAGTCCAACTAGGGACTGTGAAGGCTGTGTATTTATTCCCATTTTATGAGCAACATTCACACAATATGGGTGATTTGGGAACACCAATTAACCTACAGTAAAATGCATGTCTTTGGACTGTGGGAGGAAACCAGAGTATCCAGAGGAAACACACCAAGCATGGGGAGAACAAGCAAACTCCACCACTAAGCTGCCGTACCACCTATGAGAACATGCACATGTGTAATATTTTAATATATTTCATATTTTATTTTATTTTGTTAGTGTGTGAATTATATATTTTTTCTCTTTTTCAGAGTTTTTAATTTACAATTTTTCATCCTCCTTTTTTCCCTCCCCTTTCCTCACTCTGTCCCTCTCTTATTAGTGCCAAATTGAGCTTGACCATTTTTTTTACTCCTGTCTTTTGTTTTTTATGAACATGATCTTGCTTTATGCTTTTGTTTACTTTACAGGTGATGTTTTTTTTTCCTTATAAAGATGGGCCACGGAAAAGTAGCCTGCATCCAACGATAGTATGACAAGATGAGGTTATGTATATATAATAACATTTTTATAATTATTTAATTATTATAATAATTATTATTTTATTTAGAATTATTATAATTATATGATATAATCTAATTATTATAAAGATAGTATGACAAAGAGCGTACAATCAATCAAACAAATATATGTTAATTCTAACCGGAAACAACATGAAAGGATAAGCAAACAAACAAAAAACAAAAGCCAAGAAGAAAAAAATACCTCCTGATACGTATTTCAGCTCCAGTACTGATAATTATGATCAGTTTGAGATCAGTGCATCCCTTTTTAACCTTTACCATAGATCTCATATCTCATTCTGGTGTAAAATCCCCTTGAAATGATTTCACCCTTTACACCACTGCCATTATCAGCTAAAGATCACTGCCAACCTCATGTGCCAACCTATCACATGTTTATTCTGACTCACTGCAGTGGTACTGTGAATATAAGGAAAAGGGAATGACCTCACTTTTTGGCATGTATGATACAAGTGAGAAGATAATCTAACTTGTCTTTCAGAAAATCCTGATTGTTAAATCTAACTATATACTATTAAAGGGCCCCGTTTATACCAAGTTCACTTTTTGACAATATTTGTTAATTTAATGTGTCTTAAGTTTACACTATCAGTCAAAGGTTTGGATTTGTTTACTACATTATTGAACAATAATATATTTTTTAAAACTACAGTATGAAATAACACAAATGGCATTAGGTATTTAAGTAACAACAACAGTCAGTTGTTATTTTAAGGCACAAAGGTCAGCTGGCAGCCGTTATGGAGGCGTTATTATAATATTTTATAATTCTGTTTTTTTCATAATTTTATCATTTTGTTTTAATTCTTATTTTTATTACTATTATATTTTTCATTTATTTATTTTTAACTTTGTCTTATTTTGTTCCTGTATTTTATTTCAATTTTTATTGCCATTTTATTGTCATTTTTAGTGCTGTGAAGCACTTTGGTTCAACTTAGGTTGCTGTAAAGTGCTATATAAATAAATGTTGGTTTGATTGATTGATTGGTCATCTCAATATCAACTGTTCAAATGAGATTATTGCATATTTTGTACGCCTTCAGCATTGTTTTACAGTGTAGTAATAAATAAAGTTCAGGAATGACATTACGTATGACTTGTAATGTATGTATGACAAAATATAAAAGAAAACAATCTCCTCCTTTTCCCTTTGTAAATTTCTGTCCAAAAATGTGTTGAAAACATGACAAATTTCCAGCCTGGTATGACATCATTACACACAAGAACAAAACCAAAAAAAAAAGGTGGGCGGGTGGAATAATTTGCCTTCCCCCTCCTCTGGCTCAAGCCCTGGTCGCTATTTTCATGGAAGTCCTGCTTTCTCATTTTGAAAATTGCACTTCTGCAAAGAGACCTGTGTAGACAGTAGCTGACTTGCATTTAAAGCAAAGCGAAGCAGCACATTTAAAACAGGAGTGAAACAAAGAAATTCAAGGGTGCCAGAGTCAGAATTTATTTATTTCAGCTAGTACATTAACAGGCACATTTTAGAGACCTCCAAGGCTTAATTTGTTAAATTAATATTGTTTATACCATGGCACATTTGAAATGGTTGACTGTCCACTTGTTATAGCATCTATAATAAGTCTTTCCCTCGCTTGTGTCTTTATTTGAACTTTTTAATGTTAATAAGGCAAAAAAAGGAAAAGAAAAGAAAAATTTAACTTCTCACAGAGAAACCAAAAAGCAAAGTACAGTACTCTCCCCTGAAGACTTTCCTGTGGATGATAATATATTTAAGCGTATTAAAATAATCTTGATATGTTGCACTTTTATCAAATCTCCTGTTTTTGAAAATTAATCATCTTCTTACTTATTACATTCATGAATTCAACATTGCTGTGTTATGAGATTTTTAAAAAGGGGTGAGGAAATTGTATTGTGTACTGTACTGTATATACACTCATCTCCATATTATGTCCACCCACCTAATAATGAGTAGGTCCCATCTTTTTCCACCAAAACAATAATGGACTGTGTGTTCTGACAATTTTTCAGCAATTTGAGCCTTATTAGCTCTTTTAGTGGATTTAAATACACTGGCCAACCTTTGCTCCCCACGTCCAGCAGTGAGCCTTGGCCACCCATGACCCTGTCAACAGTTCACCAGTTTTCCTTTCTTTGATCACTTTTGGTCCTGTGTTCTGACCACTGCAGTCGTCTAGTCATCCCAATTTGGACCTTGTTACAGTAGTTACAGATACAATATCTCAATACAGTGGCACCTGGAAGTGGGTGGGATATACAGTATTAGGCAGCAAGTGAATCTTTTGTCTCTGGGGTTGATGTGTTGGAAACAGGAAAAAAATGATCAAGTGTCAGGATTTGAGTGACTTTGACAATGGGCAAATTGTGATGGCAAAGTCTGATAAAAGTGAAATATCACCTGGTTTATACCATACTGTTATGCTCTATTTTTCCATGTACTCTTTTTTAACATTTAGTGTACGCATGAACTAACTTTGTGTTCAACTGAAAACTATTAAATATGCATTCTCTAAACTTCAAGACCTGAAAGTGTCAGGAACGCTGTGCAGATTCTATAGTGTTGTGCTTAATAGGTACATTGAGCACAGACGTACAGTATCAGTACAGATAGCACAGAATGGTGGCCAACAGTAGTACTACAACACAGAAAAGCATTTTACAACCCAGGGGAAACCTTGAAAAAAAAATAGTCTAATGCCAAAACTGTGCAGTTTGCTGGCTCCAAAAGTGAGTCAATTCCCACAGAGCCTCATGTTAAAATGTTAGACTTTACAACAGAAATACACAACACCCTTCTGGTGATATTGGGGGAAAATATTCTTTGGCCATGGCAAAGGTGTGGGATTGAAGTACTATGCTGTGGCCACGACTTCCTTAAGTGTGGGAACAAGATAATATGTTGTGGTCATGACTTACTACGGTGGGGAAACTAGTTACTATGTTGTGGCCACGACTTTGGTCTCCATAGCTAGATTTCTCATATTCATGACAACTGTATGGGGAGAACTTTTATGTACAGTAACTCATTAGTTAAAATGAAAAAAGGGTTTTATTTTAATATTTTAATTAATCTCCATTTATTTAAAGGAATAACACATTAATTTTGACAGCCATAATATATATGTATGCACACAATCTCTGCTTACTGTATGCATGTAGCTAACTACCAGTATTATAAAAAAGAAATGTCACTAGTGTAAACAGTGTTACTTCACGGAGTTGACTTAGTATAAAATTGAAAATATCCCAGACTCAGATTGATATTTTTTTTCTATTGACAGTAGCACCTGAGCTGTATATTATTACATCATCAATTACATATACATCACTGTATATCAGTATATCAGTAAATATTTCATTAATTTTTTTTCTTTTCCATTGGGATCCACTAAGAGTTATTCACTAAGAGTTATTCACTAAGAGTTATTCAATGAGAGTTATTCAATGAAAATGGAAATTGGTCAAAATCGACACCAGGCATGTGTCAGCCTCCAAGCAGAATTGATGGTCACATATCATTTTGACATTTTCGCTGATATAAAAATAAGGAACACATTTTTGCTATAAACTGTACATGGTGCAGCCTTGGTACATGTGAATAGAAAACAGAAATACAAAAAAACAACTGTGGAAAAAACATGGGTTATTTACATTCAGTGTATCTCTCTCTCTCACACACACACACACACACACACACACACACACACACACCTATATACACATATATTTAATATTTACTAAATTTACATTATACAAGTAAAAGTCATCTCTTGTGTGCTGAAGCGTACAGTAGGGCTGATGGATGTGACGTTATTTTGTATTTATTTTTACGTAAAATGTTTCTTGTATATCGATGCTCTCATATATATACATATATACTGCTAAAAGAATTAAGGGAATACTTAGTCCCGGTTTGACTTGAACACACCTCAGATGTGTATGTACTGTACTGTATGTTTGAACTCAAACCGGGACTCAATGTTCCCTTCATTTTTTGAACAGTATATTTAAAGGAGAACGATCGTTTATATGTTAATCAGTGTTATATATAAATGTGTTACTGTTGGTGATCTATCTGTTTCTGTCTCTCTGTCTCTGATTCTTTATTAGTTTATGTATATCTCTCTCTTTTTTATGTTCTATCTGTCAGATTTTCAATCTATCTTTATGTCAGTTTATATGTATGCCAGCCTGTTTTATTTTAGAACTGCTTTATATCTCTCACTTCTGTCAATCTGTCTGTCTCTCTCTCTATTTCTCTGTCTCCCTGTCTGACCATCTTCTGTCCATCTATCTGAATATAATACATTATATACAGTACATGTGTTGTACATGATGCCAAACTGCACAATAGCTTTCATGACATTAAGGGACAAATGCAGCTGAATGTTTATAAAGGAGGACATTGCCAATGCTCAGAGTGCATTTAAACCATATATCTGTAAACACATAAACACATGTACACACTGAGTGTGAGTTGTTCAGTTAAAACTGAGGTTTGGGAAGAATCTGGCACGTCGACCGAATCGGGCTTCTGGTTCACTTCGTCTTCTTGTTCCTTCATACTCCCTCTTTTTCCGAGCCAGGTCTTCTTCCAGTGCCTACACACACACACAATTAATAATGCAGCTGATTAGTGCTACTGTATGTCTTAACTTGAAGAAAGCTTCCAGAAGATCAAAACTCGCTGACATTCCTATCCTTGTGGGATTAGGATTAGTCTCCGGCAGGACATTAAGACACACCCACATAAATAAATTCCTCAGTGTGAGGAGGGGACCGGTTCCACGTGTACAAACACACTTTACCTGACCATATTACTCTCTGCTCTAAATGTCATTTGCTTTCTAATTATTGTTTTATTAGTGTAATGTATTTACTGCGTGATTTTACCTCTTTCCTGCAGGCTAGTTTATCTCTCCACTCGTTCAGTTCTAGTGTGTGCTCATCTTCCAGCCTTTTGATCTTCTTCTTCTCCATCTCCACCAGAACCTGCAGTTTCTCATTCTAAAACAAACACACATCTTGTTTATGTGAAATCTATACCGTGAGAAATTTTTAACTTGTCCGATTGATAAAAAACTGTACAGCGTTTCAAGACATTGTCTGTTGTTAAAGTGTCTGGATCTTTGATTTCACTCAGAAGTTACAAGGCTAATCTTTCTAGTAAAAGCAGAAGCTTATAAACTCCAGGTTAGCGCCCGTCTTCTTTTAACTCAGCAACGGCACCTTTAATTTCTTCAATAGTGTAATCAAACTCCTCCCAACATGATGCTGTTTATACAATCAAATGTATAAATGTAAGCAATTAGTTGTTGAATTCAGACAGAGTGATGGTGAATGAGTGCAGATTGATATAAGTGTTTACCTGAAGCTGATGGAGCTCGTTGATGTTGAAGTCGCACTGATCTTGCAGTTCCTTGAACTGGATCTCCTGAGTCTCCTGCAAAGTCTTGAACTCCTGCTTCTGCCTGATCTCCTCCTCCGACATGACCTAAGAGAGAGAGAGAGAGAGAGAGAGAGAGAGAGAGAGAGAGAAGAGAGTAAGACAGACAAATAGAGCAAACCAGCAGCAGGAGAAATAGAGAGGGAGAAAAAAAACAGGGAGATCCAACCCTAAAAACAGAAAGGCCAAGGATTTTTCATTCACACGCAAACTGTGTTTTAGGTTATTGAAAACAGACAAAATGAAAAAAAGGTGGAGATGTTTAGAAACTCAGCCTTTTCTGGGTTGTACTGGTGTGTTTGCTGCAGGCGCTGCAGGAGATGTTTGATGTCAGAGTGTGGTCTACTATCCACAATTGCTTAACAGTTACAGTTATACCGTATGTCCTCCTGTTTGTTTGACAAGTTTTTAAAAAGATGGAGGAAAAAAATCCCATTTTTAAAAAACTGTCTGTGTCATGTGAGATGATGAGATAATACACAGGACATTCACAATTAATAACCTCAGTCATTAAAAGTTAATTGTGTTTAGCATTTTCACAAAATAACATGATAAACTGTAAATTGTCTTCTTTTTTTTAAGTTTACATACAATACATTACATCCATCCATCATCTATTCTACTTTTCCTATGTACGGTCACAATCTTAGGGCACAAGTAAGGGTACTGTACACCTTTACTACACATTGCAGGTACTGTACATATATTTCAGTAATCTTCTTATGAGATTATTATTAATCTCCTAGTACTCTTAATTTGTCTACATTCGTTTTGCCACCCGCCATTTAAAGAAGAAGAGGACACATCTTTGCTATCTTTCTTTCCTTATTTTTTACATTGAGTCATTTCGCTGGAAAATCTTTACTTCTGAGTTTTTATAGTTACTGAATTCTCTTCTACTTCACCTTCTTCTTCAAGCTCTTTTTTCTATGCTTGGTTATGTTGGTGTAAATGTGTAGATGTACAAAAAGATGTAAATAAGTACCAGATATAAACACTAAAATACTGTTCAGTAACTCATTAGGAACTAAACAGGAGTGAATGAGGAATTGTACAATACTGTAACATCTACATCTTTGCTCTTAACAACATTACAAGAAATAATTAGGTTTTGACAAATGTTAAAGTAAAGGTTTGGTTTTTCATTGTAAGCTAAACAATAATTACTTAGTTTTGTATATCTCTCAGAGAACGAATACGTAGCTAGTAAGAATGACCGAGTGAAAACATGAAAATATGACGGCAGTGCTTTGGGCTGGGCAATTACCTGAAAACTGACATTCAGATCCTCTAACCAACATAATCTTGCCCATGTTTCTGAAAAAAAATCTGTTAATACTTTCTTATCTGTGTGTGATCATATACTGTGATATTAAAATGTATAGTCACATGATTCTGTGACATGGAAGCACCATGGAGAAGAAATCTTTTATCAGATTAAATATTCCAGCTTTAATATTTGAGCATATTTACTGTACAAACCTTGCCAGTAAACTATAAGGGGCAAAACGCAACAAAAATACATCCAAAAACAAAATTGTTCGTTAATCATACTCAATGGAAATTTTTTTATTTATCTTGACATTGATTTAATATCACGCAACACTAGGAGTGCTGTTTTTGGAAAATAGCCCTTGCCATTTTATTTCTCTTACACCACCACACTTATTTAATTCAATAATTACAATTATCAAGTAATTAGGGAACAAGACAAGCAGAGAGAGCTCAGTGGGTACTACATTAGACTCTATATAAACAGCTCAAGAGGACACAGGTTCAAATCCCACACAAGGCCCCTAACTGGATAAGGGAGTCTGATAAATGCTGTAAATGTAAAACCTTGCGTTTTCCCAGATTATACACACTCATTGCCTATACCACTTTATCCTGTATACAGGATTGCGGGGCCTTGAACCTATCCCAGGAAATCTATCCATAGGGCATGAGGCAGCTTGTCAATCCATCGCTGGGCACACACACACACACACACACACTACGGGCAATTTGGGAACACCTATTAGCCTAAACTGCATGCCTTTGGACTGTGGGAGGAAACACACCAACCACGTTGAGAACATGCAAACTCCATGCACATAGACCCGAGGGGGGACTCGAACACGGAAATTGGAGCTGCAAGGCAAAAATGCTAACCACTAAGCCACCATGCCTCCTCTCAGATTATAGTTATCTTTAATGCTGTTCAATGACCATGACACAAGTCATTTCCTGTTCTCACTTTTGTTGTAAGCAGTCATTCCCTCACCAGCCGCTCTATGGCCTCTCTCTTGAAATGAACAAGACATCATGCAGCTTGTCACGTTAGGTAATATCAGGATGTACATGCATTTCTGTCTACTTTCCCATGAGACATTTCAGTCTACTTTCTCATGAGACATTTCTGTCTCCTTTCCCAAAGCTCTGACACTCAAGACTCCTTCTGTAATTATCTCAATTACTATACGGTATCTATATAAATCAATGAATAATGAATTTTTACTGAATAATCACACATTTTTATGATCTTTTTACACAGATCACCCACAGTATCAAATCCTGTGAATGAGCTGTTACTATAATATACAATAACGTAGAGCATTGACATAAAGAAGTGATTTAAATACAGGCAAGACTACTCTCAAAGCTTCTATTATGGAAAATGAATCGACAACCTCTCACTTATTAACCCTGTGGTGTAATGGTTGTGTTATTAGTGTGCACATAAACATGCGATTATCTTTTTTGCATTAATTACCATATTAAAAACCCTTTGTGCATAGAAGCAGTGTGCAGACTAATAAATATTTTTTAAAAATGACATTTTGTATTACTCAAAATCTCAGTGGTCTACAATTTATACAAATACAGATGACAGGTGCATCAGATATAATTGTGTTATTAAAGTCACATTCTTTTCTTCCCCAAATCTCTTCAGCTTCTGGGTCCGTTACTGAAATATTAAATCGTGTCTAAAATACTTCAAATATATCTCGAGGTTTGTCCTGCTCTGCAATCTCCAGTGGTGTCAGACGCTGGAGTATACGTCATGTTACTTCTGAACACTTAGACATCTATATTAGCTAGACGCCATTTATTATTTCACCGGAAATCCATCAAACCACCAGCTATCGCTCAGTGGATTAAGAAGACTCCATCTTCCCATAGAAGATTAGATGTGAAGCAACTCTGATAAATTCCTTGAAAGATATTTCACAACCTCAGCTCTCTAGTAACTTAATCTCTGTCTAAGCTCCCTCTCTCTCTCCCTCCCTCTCTCTCTCCCTCCCTCTCTCTCTCTCTTATTTGTTTCATTTTTTTTTTTCCACCTTCCAGCTCTGATCATATGGTGAAGAAAAAATGCTGACTGGACTGTTTTTGGGTTGATATGAAATAAAAGATATCTAGACTACATATCTAAATCAGGTTTAGACTAAAGATTGGCGTAAATATGGTTCTGTGGAGGTTGTCTTGTGAGTTTTTTGAATGCTTCCCTAATACAACTGAAAATCAAGAGAGAAGGAGCTGCTTGTTTGAGTTACGTGTTAAATGACACATTGTGTTTTTTGTTAAGTTTTTGAATACTCACAATGAAACTATTTAAATTTAAAATCGTGTCCAATCTTCCTGCTCTGTTGTCAGTGAAAAATGACAACAACGACAGCGCTTTTTAAAAACAGCTATGCGTGATATAGCATTACATCATAATCAGCCATAACATTAATATTATAACCACCTAGATTTTGGATCCCCTTTGTGCCACTGGGGTGGCTCTGGCTCCTTGGGGTGTGGCTCTGCAGGGCCTCTGGAGGAGTGTTGGGTTGTTGTGGTGTCTGGCACCAGAACCTTGGCCTTGGGTCTAGGGGTGTGCTGTGGGTTGCAGGGGTGGGCCTCTTTGGATTAGACTTGTTTGTCCAGTACTTGATCAAATTGGGATTTGGGGAATTTGAAGGCAGAGTCAGTGGCCTTGGGCTCTTTTCCTGCCAGGCCCCATGTGCAACAGGCTGTGGTGCATGGGTCTTCTGGGGTGTTTGTATCGTGGCCAGCAGCGACTGTTTTGGGTAGGGTATTTGTGCTACATTGCCTTTTTTGCGAGATGAGATGTGCCCATGCCCATGATCTTTTTACTAGTGTCCTGGTGTATAATTAATAACCAATGTTAATGTGGTAATGTTATGTGGTGGTTATGTTGTGGTTGATCAGTGTATGTAATTACAAACTGACATTGTACTGAGGCCACCCAGGCTGTGATTGGCCATTACAATCAAGCTGTGCCCAAATTGATTGATCCCAAGATGAAGAACTTTTAGGAGTGGCTGTCAGAGCAAATATACCCACATGGTTTTGTGGGTTATACTGTACATATAAATCAGGAAATGATGTTACCTGTGTGAGTTTCTGTCTCTGCTCAGCCCCGCTCAGCCCCTGCTTCCGCAGATCTTGCCTAACCCGGTTTAGGTGACTTTTGACCTCGGCACGTTGGGCCCTTTGGACTTGAGCTCTTTCCTGAGCCTGAGAAGACTTCTGCTCATCTATTAGGCCCTGCTGAAATCGGGACACGCGGTCCACATCCTGTGCAAAACAGCAAGAATAAGAAAAAGCATTAAATAAGAAGAAATAAGTTTTTGTGGTTCAACATAGGCCATTCAGATCGTCTAAAAGGCACCTTGCTGTGTCTCCGGCTGAGCTGCTGCCTCTGTAAGGAGTACTGCTCCTTCACTTGCTGCTTAAATAAATGATATTTCTCCTGCAGATGGCGCTGTTCCAGTTCCCAGATCACTGACTCACGGGCTGCACATAAACAAATGCACACAATCCTCAGCTCATGACTACTGAAAAGGGGTATGTCTGCAGACCACTTGACTCCATGGGCATATGAAATGGGTTTGTCATTTAGACCATACAGAGTGTGACATTTCTAAATAGATAGGGAGGTTTTCGGTTAAGCAATTTAGATTTTTGCATACACATGAAATAAGATACATGAATACAACTTTATTCAGTATACTTGACATGTGGCATTGCACACAACTGCTCTCCTAAGTGAACTCTATTTTGATTAAAAAAGTGTATGGTGACACTTTGCGTCCTTGCTCCTCCAGGTCCTGGGATCGATTCCCCCCTTCGGGACTGTACATTGAGTTTGCATGTTCTCGCCTTGCTTGGTGGGTTTCCTCTCACAGTTCAAAGATATGCATGATTAGGCTAGCTGGCGTTCTCAAATTGCCTGTAGTGTGTGAATGAGTGTGTGAATGTTGACTGGAGGTCCTACCACTGTTGTACGAATGGGAATAAATACAATGTTCACCACTGGCTTCCACAGTTCCTAGTTGGACTACAGAGTTTCCTGGATGGATGGTGCCACTTTATGTCTCTTCTAATAGTATACCATTTGCTTGTGTATCTTTCTTTACAACTCCGCTTCTGTTATGTTTCCATCTCAAATATTATAAAGAGTATGAGTTATGTGACTAAATATGCCTTTCAGAAATATTTCAGAAATGTTCATGAAAAATTGCATATCACTGTGAATCATATATTTTTTATTTACAGGTACAGTACAAATGTATTTTATTTATTATATTGTTTCCTATAAAAAGATTCATAACAATGTAACTTTTAAAGAGGCTATTTTTTGTGATTCTTTAAGATAAAATATAAGCCAAGTACATTGTTAAATATCCTCAAAGAAATTCCCTCAAAGCTAATTACCTCATGCTAGCTGCAGTAAATGCAGTAAAACCTTTAATTAACACTGACTTAATAATCCTTTTAGAAATCCTGTCACCTGCTGATGGTTAATTTTAACTTTATGAATCAGTCTTGCAAATTTTTCATGAAAAAAATTCAATCCTGTCAGGTTAGCTACTGTTAGCTACACACAAGCAATCACATAAACACTCAATGATATGTCTTTATATTATCGTTTATAGTCTTAAAAACATGACAAACTAAAACTATTTTTATTTCCAAAACATAAGTTTACTGCCTAGGGTCAAAATCATTTTAGTATTGCTGCTCAGAAATCAAAACCTTTTCTCTCTTGTGAACTTGTTGCCTGAATAGATAATGTAGCTACTGCTACAGAGCTAACCATTCACCCTCAGTGTCTGCCTGAGTCTAGAACATCTTTCTCATTGGTGGTGAAGGTGGTATGGAGTTTGTGTGTATTTGTGTGTGGTTAGTACACCTTTACACAATTAGATTTGACACCTGGTAAACTGAGGTCCTTGGATTCCTGTTTCAAAAGTAAATACACCATAATTATCGCGCTTGTGTACGGTGTGGCCGATGTACCTCTCTTAAGCTGCTGAGATTTGACAGTGATGTCCCACTCCATGGAAGCCACTTTCCTCTTGTGTTCCTGTACAGCTTTCTGTAACGCTTCATTCAGCTCCTGCTGCTGCTTCTGCAGGAAACGTTGCTCCTGGGATAAACACAAACAAGGAACTTTGTAGAGAACAGAAAGTCAACTATTAGATGAAACACCATTTCATTTATATTACACTAACTGAATGTAGCACTAACTTGGTCTTACAAATCCTTATTTTATGGATTATACAGTAATGTCACATTCCTACTGGTGTTAGGAGCCCTTTAAAGGTACTTTACGTTGGTGAACTTTGATTTTGGCATCTATGTTTGGTTTCGATTCTTGCTTCACTGTTCGCGCCTATTGTTTTCCTACTAGCCATCATTTAAACTCCTTGTTTTTCCTCAATCGGTGTCTTGCATCTGTAAACCCTCTGCTCATTTTGTCACCATATATACAGTATTGGTTATTTCACAGTGGTTTCCAGGCTGCTGATGCTAACACTGCTAGCATTAATAGTTCACAGTTCCTGGGTCATTAAGATTAAGACATTAAAGTATTTGTCACATGTACCTTACAGCACAGTAAAAAAAAATTGTTGTTGTTGCATATACCAGTTAGGAAGCTGGAATCAGAGTGCAGGGTCTGCCAGGATACAGCGCCCCTTGGAGCAGGTAGAGCTAAGGGCCTTGATCAAGTGCTGGGACTTAAGCCACCAACCTTCCGATCAGTAATCCAGTCCCCTAACCATTTGAGCCACCTCTGCCCCTGTCATAGCTTTAGTCCTAGTACGTTTTTGTGACTGGACAGGGGCAGACTGACAGGAGACAGTGACAGGACAGGGGCAGAGACTGGATGAAAACAAGCAAATATGAAGCAAATATGTAGCAAATATGTAGCAAATATGAAGTTTAGTGCCAATGGAACTGCAAAGATTGGATGAAAGACCACACTTGAAACTCACCTTCTTATACCCTGACCAGCCAAAAACTAACTAACTAACTAACTAACTAACTAACTAAAATATGACACATACTCTAAGATTTTATTGACCGCTTCAGCTTTGATTACAGTGCACAATGTGGTGGTAGTGAATTTATGTGTAAATAAGATTCCTCTTGCCCATTCAGGTCATCAGCTGACTTCATTTTATTGCCACATACAGTAACGGTGCTGAGCCAAAACTTGAACAACTGAAACAACCCCAGATCACAACACTGTCTCCAGAGGTTTGTACAGTGGGCACTGCATCACTTCACGCTCTTCCCTTCTTACCCTGACACGCACATCACTCTGGAATAGGGTCAGTCTGGACTCATCAGACAACATGACCTTTTTCCATCGCTCCAAAGTCCAATCCTTATGCCCCCTAGCAAAATCTAAGTGTGTTTATTTTTCTTGATTTGTCTCACTAACAAGCGGTTTTCTTATGATCACACGGCGGTGAGTTCTTATAATGTTGTGCATGTGGAAATGGTCTTACTTTCACTATTAAACATAACTGTGTTTCTATTGCCTTTTTTGGCCTGTCAGTGTAAATTCCTGTTGTTTGTTCACTGGTGAAGAAAGCAACAAGAACTTAAGTTTTTCTTACTTTCCCAATCACACAATCAATCTTCATATCTTTTAGTTTAGAGTCTACACTCACAATCAATTGCATGACTCTTATGGAAGTGCATAAAATATTTTCTTAGCATATAACACATGGTGCCATATCCCAGTTCTATTACAGTTTTAGCCCACATAGACGAACAAACTTTCTGCCCAGACAATAGTCCGCCTGTTTATCTTATATGAGTTGATTTGTTACCTCTTTAGGGTCCATCTTAAGCCCTCGGAGCTCTTTCTCTTGCTGAGATTTAAGACGTCGTGCTTCCTCCCGGAGACGTGCCGTGTGCTCAGTCTCCATTTTTTGGCTCTGCTGTTCATATTGTTTTTCCAGACGCTGCAGTTCACTATCATAGTACTGTTTCTTACTCTGTAGAGGGTGACACAAAGACGTGGATGGATGGATGGATGGATGGATGGATGAAAAACTAGTTTTTGTGCACTCTTGATTTGTGTATGGTGTGTGTCTGTGTGTGTGTGTGTGTTTGCATACGTTGCATATGGTGTGTGCTCATGTGTTTGCACATGTATATACGTGCATATGTGTTTTGATGTGTATTTACGTGTGTTTGTGTTTTGACTTACAGTCATTTCCTGTTCAATATGGCGGAACATCATCTCTCTCTGTTGCTGCAGTTTCTGTTCCAGCTGTGTAAACTCTCGTTGCTCCTCTCGCTGCAGCAGTTTCAGAGCATGCAACTCTTGCCTCCTGCTCACAAACACACAAGCACACACACGCGCACACATAAAGTGTGTTTATTTTTATGTACACACACAGGGTGGTGGATAGACTTTTCCTTTCCTTCACACAAATTTTCATTTTTATATTCACAGTTACTGTGTTTATACACACTTTCAAGCAAGTACACAGAACTATACAAACACACACAACTTAATCCAATTATTTATTAATATTTACTTACTCACTTGACTCACTTCTTATTACATTTAAAGTGTAAATACCTGATTGAGCGCATCTGCTCTTCTTTATCATTTCTCTCGCTGATCACTTTTGATGTGGTGACGCTCACCTCACGGCCATCTACCATAAATTTCCGTGTTTTCTTCACTGTTTTTCGGCCTGGAGGTAAATTCTTCAGGTAAACAACAAAAGAGTGAGTTACAGTAGTGCTTAAGTTTAAAATTCACAACCAGCACGAGTTGATACAGATTTATCTTTTTCATTAATGAATACAGTAGGGTGTTTTCTGATTGGTTGAAAGAAGAACCATTAGACAGAACACAAAAATAAGCGTTTTGATACTGTTAGTAATGTACACCGATCATACATAACATTATAATTACCTTCCTAATATTAAGCAGTCCCCGCCACCATAACAGTAATGCACTGTGCTTCTGACACCTTTATATCACAACCATCATTGACATTCTCAACATTCACAACAAATTGGGCCGTGTCAAAGTTACTCAACCCACCCACTTCCAGTCGCCATCGTAACGAGATATTGCAAATGTTACAAATGTTGCTACTTTGAGAGTGTAATGGCTAGATGGCTGTAGTAGAGCAACTCCAAAACTGCAGCTCTTGTGGGATGTTCCCAGGCTGCAGTGGTCAGGACATGCCAAAAATGATCCAAAGAAGGAAAACCGGTGAACTTGAGACAGGGTCATGGATGGCCAAGGCTTATGGATGCACATGGGGAGCGAAGGCTGGCCCATGTAATCTGATCCAATAGAAGAGCTACTGTAGCTCAAACTGAGGAAAGGTTTAATGCTGGTTCCAATAGAAAGGTCTCAAACACACAGGTCATCACTGTTTTGGTAGCAAAACTCAATATTAGGTCGGTGGCAATAATGTTATGGCTGATATGTTAGAATTTATTAACATATTAGGTTATGTTAAGATTGGACATGTTAAGTACTGAACATCAGCTGTCTCTTTTTTATAGAAGACGTAAGGACTGACAGTCAGCCTCGGATGCCACTCATGCTTCATGTATCATGGCTGGTTTTAAGTCTACAATCCAGTCAAATTTTACAATCCATATGCCAACCAGTCACAATTTCATAGTCATAATTGCATCATCCATTCAAAACTTCACAATCATTACACTGGCATACAATGGCAATCATGTGGGCCAATTAAAATCTTACACCAGCCAATCAGACTTTCACAGTAATTATTACGTCAAAACATCAAAGCTATTATTATATTAAACAATCAAAGCACAACAGACAGTATTCCAACTAATGAAAAAGCTCACAGTCATTAGACTGGACAATCACGATTTTCCACAGCCAATGCAAACCTCTATCCTAATACATTGCATTCCATTCCTCATTATTGTGCAACAAACTGGGTGTATAATGGTTATTACAATAATTGCAGTTGGTACACTGAAAGAACTTTGTGAAGGGCAGGAAAAAGACAAAAAGATGAAATAAGAAAGTAAGAAACAGAGGAAATCAATGACTTATAAGATCTTTTAAAAGGTGTGATCTGGTATGAAAGATGACAAATAAGGAACTTGCACAACTAATCACAGCACAGTGTCGGAAATACTGTGTTGTGTTGAAAGGAAACTCTTCCCCACATATCTCACCGTTTCATTTTTTGCTGAACTCGCTGACTCATCGTTATGATGTAGCGAACCGTTCGACTCTGCGTCAGCTGCTTCCGTGTTCGAGTTGCCGTTCAGGATGCTGTGCGACTTTTCGCTCAATTCCACTTGCTCGGGCTCATGTGCAAAGCTAACCTGCTTGGTGGTTTTGGTAACCTTATTGTCTACAGAAACACCATTGGTCTTTTCTGAGCTCACGTCCGCTCGCTGGATATCGATAGATTTTGGAGCGTCAGTTTGAATGTCTGATGTTTCTGTTGAGTCATTTGCAGGTGATTCGTTCTGAATATCAGGCTCTGTGAGATTCCTAGGTGTAGCTGATTGGTCAGTTTTTACCTCCTCATTTTCATGTCTGTTCTCCACAGTCTGGATCTCCTCGAGGCTTTCTTCACGTCTGGACTCCTTCTCTTCCGGTGAATCTTCTTTCCTCGGTTCAATTTTAGATGTTTCATCTTGCTCGGTTTCTTCTTTCAGTTCTGATTCTTGCTGATTTTCATCTTGAGGCGTTTCATCTTCATTTAAATCAGCTGTAAGCTCTGGTTTTTCAGCATTCTCAGAATCCTTCACTGTTTCTACATCTTCTGTTTCTTTTTCCCTAACATCTACCTCTTCCTCATCTTTGCCTCCATCCTCAGCTATCTTAACTCCCTCCTCCTCTTTAGCATCATCTTGTCCTTCTCCATCCTCTTTCAAATCCTCCTGCATTACACTCCTTGTCTCGTCCTCGCTTGTCTTTTCCCCAGAACCAGGAACACAGAGTTCCACAACTGTGTGTGTCTCGTCCTCGCTTGTCTTTTCTCCAGAACCAGGAACACAAAGTTCCACAACTGTGTGTGTCTCGTCCTCGCTTGTCTTTTCCCCAGAACCAGGAACACACAGTTCCACAACTGGCTTTCTGATTAACTCCACTGTTGTTGTTGTCGGGAATTTAGAAGCTCCAGCTAAATCCAGATAGTCAAGCAAACATCTCTCTTTAGTTTCATGTTTCCTGTTGAAGTGCAAGGTTTCCAAACATAACGTGTCAATCGGAACATTTTGCAAATCAGCTGCTCCAAGATTATTGTCTTTTTCTACCGGTTCACCGAGACATCGCCAGAAAGTTTGCTCGTCTTTAGATTGTTCAGCATTTGGACTATTCTTGACTTCTTGATCCTGTAGTGTTTCCTGTGTAGATAAATCCTCTTCCTGTTCAATTTCTGCATCTTTGCAACTGTTTGCATCAATGTCCTTGCTCTCCATGTCACTCTCTGGCTCTATGGGCTTCTCTTCTGTTACTTCATTAGGTTTATCCTGGCTCTGAGGAGGTCCATCTCTTGGCTCCTCGTGTTTCTCCTCATGTTTCTCCTCGTTTTCTGTCGCTGATGCTGCTTCACCGTTGCTGACAATGGCTTCATGTTGTTCCTGATTCCCCAGATTTTTCATATCATCAGGCCAGATTCCTGATTTACGTCGACTCAGAAACGATAGCAAGTTTCCCGGGACAGATAGACGCCTGACTTTTTTCTGTGCCTTATCTAAGGCACCAGATGCTCGACGGGTCACTTTGGGGATTTTGTTTGACTCAGGAGTAGTAGGAATCTCAGGAGGTTCTTCACATGTGGGTGTCAGAGGGATTTCTGGCTCTGGAGTTTTAGCCTGATCCTGAATTACTGGTGCTTCGGTGAGGGTTGACGGTTCATCCACAGACGAATGCAGATCTGAGAGAGACTTATAGAAAGACAAAGACAACAATTAATGTTCAGTACAAGACAACCAAGTACTAATAACCCAGTAGTATACTGTATATGTATTCGTAATGTAAGATATTGTTATTGTGGATGTTTTAAAAAATTCTCATCTTTGAGAAGAAGCCTTGGAAGTTGGACCAGTCATGTTGAATGTGAGTCCTCTGACTGTAATGATCTGACTCAGATGTGAACGTTTACAAAGTAAACATTTAGCAAAGTTTTTATCGTACATAATGCAACTTAACTTAATATATGAGCTAAAATTTTCTATAGTCAGTTAATATATTTCTATAATAGCATGCTTTCAAGTGTGTAATATCTCACACATCAATCTGCCGATTTTACATCAAAAGTTTAAATCAGTTTATAGTTATATTTAGAAATGTAGAAGTCCTCAAAACAAGTTGGGTTCTGTTATCTCTTGTTATGTCAGCTATAAACAGTCATTTCCTTTACCAGCCGCTCTCTTTCCTCCCTTTCTAACTTTATAAGAATGTCATGTTACTGATAAACCAAAACTCAAACTATACTGTATCTTGACAGCTTTCTCATGGAACATTTCTCATCTGATTGGAAACTTATGCAATAAATAAACACCACCTTACACAAAGCTTCAGCATATTAACTGTTTGATGTTTTTCCTTGTTAAATTTAAGCATGCTTTTTTTTTTTTTTTTTTTTAGAAATGTAAATTATTGTAAATAATTAAGCTATTATTTGTGAATAATATACAGCTATTATTTGCCTTCTAGCTAGAATTTACTGTTATACCTGCTGGACAATAAATGAACAGCTTCAGACCAATCAGTCTTGCCAATGAGACATTTAAACAATGTTTGTTTATCAAGCAATAAATATAATATGGTTACAATTTAATATCCAGAATGAGTAGTGAAGATATTTCTGGTCCTAGTTTTGTAGTGATTTCACTTTAATAATTGTACCTCTGCCTCTATGACCTCAGTGACCTCTGCTTTAGCCTCAGCAATAAGCTCCTTGAGGGATTGTCCGTTCCGGCCAGCGTATGAGAATGGGTGAGCGAGGAGTTGCTGTGCTCCCCATCGTGACTCAGGGTTTTTCTGTAGCGTCCTCTTAAGGAAATCATGAAAATGGTTTGACCTGGTGAAAGAAAAACACAGCGAAAAGAGAAAAAGAGCATTTATTATTGAGCTTCTGTGTGTTGTATATTCAAGAATATAAAAAAAAAAAGTCAGATTTCAGTTCCAGGAGAAGATCCACATTTTGGGTGAGTGAGTAAATGAATAAACAAATGGACGGATGGATGGATGGATGGATGGATGGATGGAGGGATGAATGGATGGCAGGTTGGAGAGATGGGATGATGGACAGGTTCAATATAAGTAAAATCGGAGGCATTGTTTCAGTGGGTGGCATGGGTGACTGCTTCACCATAGACATGTGTTGGATATTGTAGGTAGTGGGTTTGATGGACAAACTGGAAAGATAACTGGATGGAGAGATGGATACATGGCCTAGTTCACTATGGGTGAAGTCAACGACAGAAACATTGTTTAAATAGGCATTGTGGGTAAATAGATGGATATACAGATTCAAAATAGGCAGGTGTTGGACATTGAGCAGATGAATAATGGATGGACAAAATTAACATTGTGTTGGACAGAAAGGTTGGAACGATAAATGCATGGATGGTCAATGAACAGACAGATTTAAGATTTTTTATGCACCGTTAGAGTAAAAAACAATATATGTTTGGACAAATGAATGGATGGACAGGTGGATGAGCAGGTTTGGGTAAAAATTAAGACAGATTTCCTAGTTTAAATGGAGAACGTGGTTGAGTGGATGGATATACAGGATCACTATTGACACAAGTTGAACTTCGTGGATAGATGGGTGGATGATGGCTAGCTAGATTTACAACTGGTGTATGTTGGACTTTGTGGGTAGATGGATGGGTGATAAATGCATTATTGGATGTATGAATTGATGGGTTATGGTTATTGTTGGACAGAATAGGTGGAAACATGGCAAGATAGATGAAGAGATTGCCCATAGTTAAGTACTGAACATGACAATGCGGTTATAGGAATAAATAAATGGATAGATGAAGAGAAAGGATGATTAAAGGAATAGATTGGTGAACAGATCAACTAATTCCAAGTGTTGGATGAGTGAGTGTAGGAATGGACAGATGAATGGATAGATCCACCAGATTGGAGTGTTGGTCAGTGGGTGTGAATGTAGGAATGGACAGATGGATGAAAAGGTTCACCATATGCGAGGATTGGTCAGTGTGGGTGGAGGAGACTTGGTGATCTTCAGCAGCACTCTCATGGGGTTCAGATTGTGGTGTGGAGGCTCCATCTCAGCTGCCTCAATCAGCGTGATGCCCAGAGACCAGATATCAGATTTATATGAGTAAGCATTCTCCTTTGATGTCTCACACATGATCACCTCTGGTGCCATCCTGGAATACACATTTATACACACATATACACTTTGTTTTCATTACTGTTACACACCCAGGAGTAGTGATTATATAATTAATACCTTGATAAATAGTGTATTCTGCACTAATTATCATATAGTTTCAACAGGATTTCCAGTAAAGTTTTATCACAGTACAGAGATATTAATGAGTCAAATAAAACTTTAGTCCACATATATTTACAACTGAATGTTTTAAATTAAAATGTAAAATTGGCTGTTGAAGCTGATGTAAAAGTGCTCACCAATATGGCGTCCCGATGAAAGTCGATCGTCTCTGGAGGGTGTAGTCATTTTTTGCTGAAACTCCAAAGTCAGCTACAAACACAGAGCATGGGAACAACTAAACATATAAATTTTTTAAAAATGTGTATTTGATGTGTATACACTGATTAGCTGTAACATTATGACCACCTGCCTAATATTGAGTAGGTCCCCTCTTTTGCAACCATGACAGATGACTCATCCAGATGTGTGTTCTGACGTCGTCCAGCATTAACCATTTCATCAATTTGATGTACGCTAGCGCTTCTATTGGATCAGACTACACGGGCCAGCCTTCGCTCCTCATGTGCATCATTAGGCCATGGCCACCCATGACCCTGTCAGCAGTTCACCGGTTTTCCTTCCTTGAATCACTTAGTACAGTAAGTCCTGACCACTGCAGCCCAGGAACGTCCCACAACAGCTGCAGTTTTGGAGTTTTTCTGACCCATTGTTGTCGTCTAGCCATCACAAATTGGACCTTGTCAAAGTCACTCAAATCCTTACACATGGCCATATTTTCTGCTTCCAACACATCAACTTTAGGAAAAAAGTTTACTTGCTGCCTAATATATCCCACCCACTTCCAGCTGCCATTGTAGCAAGATATTGAAAATGTAGCTACTGTGAGAAGGGCCAAATTGTCATGGCTAGACAACTGGGTCAGAGCAACTCCAAAACTGCAGCTCTTGTGGGACGTTCTTGTTCTGCCCTGGTCAGGACCTACAAAATGTGATCCAAGGAAGGCTGATACAATAGGAGCGTAAGGAAAAGGTTAATGCTCGTTCTAATATAAAGGTGTCAGAACACATTACCTGTTTTGGTAGCAAAGTGGGGACCTACTCGATATTATTGGGGGTCATAATGTTATGGCTGATCAGTGTACGTGTGTGTGTGTGTGTGTGTGTGTGTGTGTGTGTGTGTGTGTGTGTGTGATGTATGTTTGTGTATACCAAGTTTGATGTTGCCCTCCATAGTGAGCAGAATGTTTCCTGCTTTCAGGTCTCGGTGGATGATGTGGTGCTGATGCAGGTAAGACAGAGCCTGCAGGGTTTGGAAACAAATCTCACTGATCTGCTGCTCTGAGAGGCCACGCTCCAGCTCTGCACACACACAAAAACATATCCGTATAATGGGATCATTCAGAACAATGAGGGCATTTAGAGGATCATTAGGATCAGGTCACCCACCCAACATGATGTCATCCAGCGCTCCGCCAGGACAAAACTCAATGATGATCTGCGCACAGAGAACACAGTCGATAAGACATGATAGATGGATGGGTAGATAGATAGATAGATAGATAGATAGATAGATAGATTTTACCCATAACCATCCTTCAAAATAGATGGCGTCTAGCATGGTGATGATGTTGCCATGGCGACAGGTAGCCAGGATGTTGATTTCAGTGATGTAATCCTGCACCTGATCCTCACTGTGAACACCTATAACTTTAGCTGCTGCTAACATAGCACGTTCATTGTTTTGAACCTAAACCATGCACACACACATACAGTACACACACAAACACAAAATAAGCCCCTTTTTAGGTAAACAAACAGTTGTATGCAAAAGTTTGGGAACTCCTAGACAAATTATATATTTACAGTTTCAAAATAACTATTAAAAAACATTTTTAGAAATATTGATGTTACATGTTCTTCATATTTCCTTTAACTTTTAAAAAATAAAGAAAAAAGTGATTGACGCATAAACGTTTAGCCACCATACTAAATAAGTATTTATTAACACCCTCTTTGACAGATCCTCAGTTATCCGCTTCGAGGACCCCATGGTTGTTGAATGTTAGAAGACAAAAAGAAATTCAAAGACAGGCATGGGGGAGGAAACCTCGAACAGAGCTTTCAGAGTTTGCTTGAACAGGAAGTGAATTTAACCACAGTGTATGCCTGAACCTGTGTACACAGTTACCAAGGAACCCAAAAAAACCCAGAAACAAAACTTCTGCAGTGATGAAGAAAGAAACATCTCTGTTCTCATTAGGAGCATTGCTCATTTTCTTTCTATGCTCTTTCGTGTCCCACCACTATGAGTAACTGACTTCACAACACTAAAATTACCACAATAGTTCGGCCAATAAGGGAATGTGAACGTACATCACGCTGTGTTGTATACTGGGATGGGCGCGCCATCATGTGAAGTATGCATTCTGCATTCTACTCTATGTTGGTGATCTATAGAAATTGTCAGTTTTTTTCTTTGTTTTAGATGAAAGGGTGGTTAAATATGATGGAGAAGGGAAGAGATGTTGAAGGTAAAAGAGACAGAAAAGGGACTCTCGCAGCAAAAATTTAATTGCAATGCCAAGCAACAGTATTTAAATTGGAATTGCAATTAAATTTTTCTATAAAGGGTATAGCAGGCACCTCGGAGAACCTCCTAAGAAAACACATACAGCTTTGTCAGAAATTGGGTTTGTACAGTAATTGGAAGGTCAGGGGTTTGAACCCCAGCACTGCCAAGTTGCTAATAGCTCCATTTGTGAGCAGTGGTGGTTCATACAGTTAAGGCTGTAGGTTACTGTTTTTTTTTTTATTATCAGAAGGTCAGGGGTTTGAACCCCAGCACTGCCAAGTTGCCGCTTTTGTGCCCTTGAGCAAGACCCTTAAAGTGCCCCTATTATGCGATTTCAAATATGATCTTTCATGCAATGTGTCATGTAGCTGTATGTGAACATAAACTATCTGCACTAACTGTGACGCTGACAGTGCACGATAAATGAAGTTTTTGTCTATTAAAAAAAAGAATCGGCTCGCATTCGCCTAAACGAGTTGTTAGCAATTCAAATTTTTCTCAGTTACGGATCCACGTCACTACGTAACATATTTGCATAATGTCCGCCCACGTTCTACGTCGCGAACAACTTGCCCGCC
>JAQMYG010000009.1:21466498-21477265 GCA_030014215.1 Clariallabes teugelsi | reverse complement strand
GAGAGAGAGAGAGTGTGTGTGTGTGTGTGTGTGTGTGTGTGTGTGTGTGTGTGTGTGTGTGTGTGTGTGTGTGTGTAGAGTCACTTCAATGTCATGCATGAAAACCAGATTTAAAAAGCAGCTGTGAGACAGATGAAAGGCAAATGAAAATTGCTGATCTATTTTTTAAAAATGCACTTTATATTTGTCCGCACACGCAGTATTTATACACGGCAACACACAGTATATAACACCTGGAGCGTTTAATTAACACCCTACAGTGTTTATATACAGTAAGTCCAGCTGGAGTCAAATGATCTCTAGAAGTTTTGAATCAACACTTGGGCCTTTATTAGGTAGTTCTGCAGAAATTACATCTCCACCATACAAATTTCACCATAGCTTATGTTTACATGTGGCCTTATTTTCCAGAGGTTGTATCATTAAGATGCAGAACAAACTTGATAACCAGTATGATAATACCTTGTACAGATATAGATTGTAAATTTTATTTGACTTGGCACTAAAGATTTTATGCTTTCAGCTGTTTGTTTAGGGTTTTTCTAAATTTCTTGGCAGTCTAGTGTGTGTGTGTGTGTGTGTCTTACATTTCTGAATGATGATTACCCCTGCACTTAATGGTCTCCCTGCGCACTTGATTCCCAGCTCTGCGAAGGGTCGGCGTTTCTCTCGGGAGCTGAATGTTAGGTTAACAGCTCAAGAGTTTAACAAAGTAAAGCTGAAGATTTAACAAAGTAAACATGCGCTGACTGTTTTAAATTATTAGTTAGAGGCAGACTTAAATCAATTACCTAATGTGTGTGTGTGTGTGTGTGTGAGTCAAATGGGAAAGAAACATTTAAGAGGGTCAACAAGAGGCCCTGACCTACTTTTTATAAGAAGCTTTTATTGGTCACATCTATATGAGGGTCAGTCAAAAATTATCCGCACTCTGACTGTAGGATTTATTTTTATTATTATTACATTTTAGAAAAGACAAAGACATAATTTTCGACATTATCTTCTTGCTTTTAAATACACTGACAACAATAGCAGTCCCCTGTGTTTAATCAGCTCTATGCTTCAGCTCTTTAATAAGCTTCTCACTGTAACAAGCACTGTTGATTGTTGAACCTTTTTCCTAATAATGTTCCAATCCTGGCTCTTGAAAATCCCAGAAAACTGTAAGCATCTATTTTCCAGCTGATGGTTGACTTTTATACTTTTTCTTGCTCAGCAGTTGAAGTTGTTTTCCATAAATCATTCATGGGCAAATGCAGTTACAAATGAACTGATGTAACATGTTAACACCTGCACAGTAGACTTTAGGCGTTTTATTATAAGAGGAGTGCAGCTCATTTTTTTTTAGTATTACAACATAATTAATTTTTTTTTCTTAAATTCTTATTTTTTCATTTTATTTTTTAAAAAGGTTCAACGTGGTCTCCACTATACATGAATCGATATAGTATGAGGGGCATTCTATTCAAAAATGGACTTGTGTGGAAATTTCTGGCGAATGAAGGTGTACAACCAATTAACATTAACAACTGAGGTACAGAAGGCCTCAAGCACAAAATTAGAAAAACAAGGCCGTACATCCCATTTCGGCCTGTGGAGGCTTGGAGCCCATTGCTGTCGTTCCCATTAACATTCGGCGAGTGAAACACCTGATCCTTGAAAATCGATAGATAACTTGTCGCCAACTTGCGGAAACGACGCATCTGTATGTGGAAACTGTACACAATCATTACATCAACTCAGCTTGGAGATATTGCCCCTTCCCATGAACACTCCTGACCTTCCCATTAAAAGAGTTCCTGGGAGGTCAGGATTTCGGACATGAAGCGGGCAGTCTTAGGGCACATGGTGGACGCTTATCATGGCTTCAGCGTACTGAGAAAATCTTCTACCTTGATAATATCCAAGCATTAGCATAACTGAATTCTGTTATTCTGCACAATCAAAAGTCCCGGTTTGATGCCCTAGAGCACCCCGTAAACTTTTTTAAGAACATGCAGTAACTACAGCTCCTTTAAAACCTTTGTTTTAAATTTGTATAGATGTTTACATTTTATTCATATAGCATTTTAAACAGTAAACATTTTCACAACTCAGCTTTACTGAAATCTACTGTAGCATTAACTAAAGCAGCTTAGCTTGAATGACCCAGTTTAACTTGTACACTTACCTGAACCATATTCTGTCTTACCTTTTATCATTTGTCTTAAAAATAAATATTCACTAACAATTTAAAGGCAAACATCAGGTAGGAAAAAATGTGTTCTAACCCAGTTTTGTTAACCTTTTTTAAAATCAAAAACAGTTTATTTGCTCCATTTTATCCTGATGGTTCTAATTTATTTTCTGATAAGCTCAAGACAAAGTATTTTATTGGATATATTCTCTCATAAATCATAAATATCACTGCTGATTAAAACCACAAGACTCCAAATCTAGCTCATTTATCATGGCTTATTGCACCTAAAAATCCTATCAACGTTTGCTAGCACAGATGGATGTGGAGCAAAGACTCACAAGACACACACAGAGGCATTTTAAGTATGTTCTTTCTAAATCATTAACTCTACAGAGCAATGGTTTCATGCAAGTATTATATAACCTGACATTTTTTCTTTCTTTTCATGACATCAGTGCATTACAAAAGCCAGGGCTCAATTCCAAAATAACAGAATTCCCAATGAGCTTCATAACAGGATTATAATAATTCTCTCAATGCTTAGTCCTTTCACAATGGAATGGTTATTTATCATTACTTACACATACTTAGTTTAAAGTTCCATTTTGTAAGGCAGCTTGGTGGCGTAATGGTTACCTCAGTGGCCTTGCAACACCAGGGTGGAGGGCTCGAATCCCACCTTGGGTCTGTTTGCATGGAGTTGGCATGTTCTCCCTATGCTTAGTGGGTTTCCTTTCAAAGACATAAGGATTAGGCAAATTGGCAGTTACAAAATGCCTTTAACGTGTGCTTGTGTGCCCTGCAATGGATTGGCACCATATTCAGGGTAAACCATGCCTAAAATATACAGTATATAGGCAATGAACAGTATAAATGGTATAGAGAATGAGTGAGTTACATAATAGTAAATAATTTATGGCTGTTTTTGCTATTCTTTTTGCTAGCCAAATGCTACATAGCACTATTTTGTCCAACATTCTGACAAAGCTTACTCAGAATAATAACCAGCTGTGATATTCTTTTTTTCTACAGAACTTGTAAAAAAAAAAAAAAAAAAATGTTAGAATTTAGCTAATTATGCACCAAACATTTAAAAATAAACTCTTTAAATTTCACAGAGCTTGAAAAGGAGGCTAGTGCCTAATCAGTTCGATGCTATCGTGCTAGCTTGTGGTTAGCCTGTTTACTATGATGCTAGTTTGAATGAGCTAACTTTCACAAGTGTTTTTAATAGCAGTGTGTTTAATGTGTCCCAAAAATGCTGCACTAACATAAAACTGTGACTATAAAAACATATCATATTACCCTTGAATGCGTTTTCAGCTGCTGAAACTCTCAGTTTAATAACTTCTTTAGCAGAGCAGCTGCAACAAATGAATGTGCCATGTGTAAAAAAAAAAAAGAAAAGAAAAAAAAAGAAAAGAGGTTTTCTTCCAAATTCACTGAGGTAAGGCGAAAATTGCTGTCTGATCCGTCTGCACCGCACACAGACTGAAAACAGCCAAGACTACCAAACCAGACACTACTTCTTTTTTTTTTGTTCTTTCTGACTATTTTTGTCCTCAGGCATGTAGAAATAGGATGTTCTGTCTCGCATCATATGATCAGATCAAAAATATATTTTTTGCCAAATGTTTCTGTTGTGCAGTAGATAAAACCATTAATTTCATAAGAACATAAACACTCATCATTTAAATGATTCTGCGATTTTCCTTTCCTTATTCAGTCATATTTTGTGGCCAGAAAAAGAAATAAATACAAGGAAGATTAATGTGCATTTATCACTTGAGTCATCACCAAAACAGTTAAAAAACAATCCTGACCTTCGTAAAAGGATGATTTTATCTATTTATCTATTTAACTAAATTTAAACTCTTGTCTTAAACACATTTATACTGTAGATAGCACAGTACCTTTACGCTCTCCTTGCAATAACATATGTACAACCTTGACAAAAAGCTAATCTGTGCTATATCATTAAGTAAACCTATTTAGCATAAAGCTAAATAATATTTAGGCAGCGTGGTGGCGTAATGGTTAGTACTGTCACCTTGCACCTCCAGGGTCCGGGTTCAGTTCCTGCATGAGTGCATGGAGTTTTCATGTTCTCTCATTGTTTGCTGGGTTTCCTCTGGATACTCCGGTTTCCTCCCATAGTCCAAAGACATGAAGGCTAATTAGTGTTCCCAACGGCAGGTCCTACAGTACCTTGGGCATAAAAATGGGAGTAAATACAATGGTAATCACCATTGGCCTTCATGGTCCCCAGTTACTACAGAGGTTTTTAGATGGATGCAAATCAAGTTTCACATGGTATAAGTTAAGGTTAAGCCAGATTAGCATTTTTATGAATTTAGTTCGAGTGTTAGCATTCTCCTTTTAATGCTAGGTGGTGGACTTTTTCTGTCTAACATGCTTACTATGCTTATGTAATTTCCTACAGTATATTAGCTCGTCATACTATCAATTATTGTGTCAGTCTGTTTTTGAGTTTTTTCATTGAGTGATTTGTTCTGCATTAGCTTTTCTGTGGGATCAGACCAGAAAGTTGGCCTTTGGTCTGTTTCGTATATAATTGGTGATATTCAGTTCACCTGATTAAGGTACGGATTACACTTTCTGGTCAAAAAAGGTCACCTTTTCAGAAGAGTCAAATTATTGCGCTGCATCAAACAAAGAAAACAACTAAGGAGAAACTCCTTTAATGAAACCATTCAACAGATTGTTGTCAATAGAATGCTATGTGGCCATCAGGAAATCACTTGTTAATTAAGTTAAGCCTTTATTTGTCACATATACATTACTGCATAGTGAAATAAATTTTTGCATATCAAAGCATAGCTGGGGTGAGAGCGCAGGGTCAGCCATGATATGGCACCTCTGGAGCAGATCGGGTTGAGGCTTGCTTAAGAGTCCACCAAAAGCAACTTGGGTTAGCTGGGGCTTGAATCAGTAAATCATTTCCTTAACCCTTTGAGCTACCAGAAAGAAAAAGGCTGGAATTTGTTAGGGAGCATAAAGATTGAACTTTGAAGCAATGGAAAAAGGTTATGTTTTCTGATGAGTCCAGATTGACCCTATTCCAGAGTGACGGGTCTTCAGGGTAAGAAGGGAAGTGCATGAATCAATGCACCCATAGGATATTCAAACCTCTGGAGGTGCCGGTGTCAAATTGTACAAAGTGTACAAGTAAACCCACCTGATTTAAAAATGGTAAAGTTTTTACCCATATGTTAAAAATTAATCATCCTTGTTGTTGTGTTCAGGTCTGGAAGCGTTCAACATCACTGGAATGAGATTTATTACTTTGTAGATCATCTGGCACACAAATTCATCAGGTGAGATTTTGAAGGTTTTAAAATGGTTTTAAAATGTGAACCAGACATTAATTCATCCCTGAAAGAACTTGTCATGAGGGCTTATTATTTTTTAGCAGTGTTAACTCATGTTAGGTAGCACTGAAGATTAACCATTTACAGTAATTAGCTAAATTTACTGGACAGAGTAAAACAGCAAAGAAAGAAAGGGAAAAAAACAGGCTAACATTCATGAATATGAGAATTCCCTTTTGGTTAACTTATATAGATGCAGTGGAACTTTCCACCAAAGTACTTTATGTTGGTCAAACAAGGAAAATCACTGAAAATAAACTATGTAAGCAAATCAGTCCTAGTGATTTCCTATGTTAGTCTATAATACTGTCAATTATTGTGTTGTAAAACACTAAGTAAAGCAAACACAAATTTTTGTATTAGTATTTTAAACTAAAGATTCAGGGTCAATATTAGAATAGAATAGAATAGAATAGAATAGAAGAGAAGAGAATATCAGTAATATACACTGATTAGTCATAACATTAAAACCATCTACGTTTCCCTTGTGTATTTACATTTGAGCATTTGGCAGATGCTCTTATCCAGACTTACATTTTATCAAATTTATTTATTTTTTTATTTTTTTTACATCTGAGCAATTGAGGGTTAAGGGCCTTGCTCAAGGGCCCCACAGTGGCAAGCTGGTGGTGCTTGTGTTTGAATCTGGGACCTTCCGAACTGTAGTCCAACACCTTAATCACTGAGCTACCCCAGATTCCACTAGTATATTTATGGCATTTGGCAGACACTTATTCAGAGCCGATAAGCAGATAAAGGTTAAGGGCCTTGCTCAAGGGCCCAAAAGTGTCAGATTGGCGCTACTGGTGTTTGAACCTGGGACCTTCTAATGAGTAGTTTAATACATTAACCACTGAACTACCCACGCCCACTCAGTGGCTTCAGAGGGCCTCTGCGGGTGCGCTGTGGTATCTGGCACCATGACATCATTGACCTTAGATCTGGGGTGTGTTGGTGTGTTTTGGGATGGAGCCTCAGTTGTTCTGACTTGTTTCTCAGTGTATCCCATGGGTGATTGATTGGATTGAGCCTGCTGGGCCCCATGTCTGGTGTCTTTCTTTTTATGGTCTGCATTGAGTTTTTTCATTGAGCGATTTGTGCTGCATTAGCTTTTCTGTGGGATCAGACCAGACAGCTGGCCTTTGGACCGCGTGGTATATACTGTAGTTATTGATGTTCAGTTCACCTGTTAATGTTATGGCTGATCGGTGTAAGATTATTTTAGATTTAGACTCTTAAGTATGTTGCTAATTCACATTTATCTCATTAGGTTTTCAGGTTTAGCCTGGTTAATGAAATACAACATAATAAAGTGTTAGTTTATGTGGCAGCCCATTAGTATGCCTTAAAAGTAAGGATAACAGGATTATAAACTGTTACAGAACGCAGGCATAGAATGTTCATATGAGCACATTGTAAATAAGAGTTCTGAGACAAGTACAAGACAGTTTGACTGGTCTTTAGGGTGTGCATGTGGGACCATGTAAAGGGAGAAGTTGAAGTAGAAATACAGAAAGCTCCACTCAGAAGCAGAGTATCAGGATGAATAAAGCAGGTCTGCAGGGCAGGAGCAGAAGTGCGTCAGGGTCTGGCACTGCCATCCGGATTGTGAATTTTGTCCTTCCTGCTTCTTGAACTCCACCCTGACCACACCCTTTAACCATAGTTACCACATTTTCCATCATTAATAGCGTCTTTACTTGGCATATATATAGCTATGTCCCAAATTCTAGTATTTGATAGAAGAATTTTTATTGAATTTCATCCTAATAAGTAACAGCTGACGAGTAAAACGAACATCTGGTTTGTCAATTTCAGCTGTCTATTTATCCCTCGTTCTGTTTTATATAAACCTCCTCTTATTTAATGCAGCTCAATTTCATCAGCATACTGTAGTTAGATGGATTTTACCCTAGAGCACCAAAATCCATCTTTAAACACTTGACTTTGGACATATTTAGTTATGATAGTGATCAAGAAAAAGAAGAAACTGCAATAACAGCAAAACTTACAATAACTCTTAGATACAGTTTTAACGCCTCACTCAATCTCTCTCTCTCTCTCTCTCTCTCTTTCAGTCCTAAGCTCCGGATGTCCTTCATCGTTTTTTCGACAGAAGGCAGAACACTGATGAAGCTCACAGAAGACAGGTGAAAACAAGAGGTCCAGGTCAAAGTGACCTCACAAACTATCAGATGTGTTCTTCATCTTATTATCTGTTCTGTTTAGAATAGAGTGACATGATAGAATGGTTTAACTTAATATACAGTGTATTCTTAAATAATGTGTGTGTGTGTGTGTGTGTGTGTTAGGGATCAGATACGTGCAGGACTAGAAGAACTACAGAGAGTTTTACCAGGTGGAGACACTTTTATGCACAAAGGATTCGAGCGGGTGAGAAAGTCTCCTGTCTGTCTCTCTCTGTTTCCCCTGATCCATATCTTAGTCCTAATAATAAAAAAAATGCTTTGCTCTTTCACAGGCGAGTGAGCAGATTTACTACGCGAGTGGTGATGGTAAGTGGTGATAATGTGAAGGGGAAAAAAATGCATTAAAAGTACTTTAGTAATTTTTAAAAGTTAAACCTACAGTAACACCCAATCAAAAAGTGCCTGCTTAAGTCATTTGATGGATGGATGAACAAAAAGAACTAAAAGATTCTAACGTTCTGTCTGCATATTTACACATATTATTATACACCCATATATTATTATACTTCCTATTGCTGCATTTACGATGGGTGTTCAAGTCAAACCAAGACTTTTGATTGTGCAGAATAACGGAACTCATGATTGGTTTTCTCATGACTGGACTGCCTGCTTCCCGCCTGAAACGCTGGCCTCCCAGAAACCCCTTAATGCCCCGAACATATGGAATTGTCTTGGAGCAAGGTCAGGTCTGTACAGGGGATATATAGATACCTTGAACCTCCAGGGTCCGGGTTCGATTCCTGCCTTGGGGTCTTTGTGCATGGAGTTTGCAGGTTCTTCCTGAGCTTGGTGGGTTTCCTCCGGGGACTCCGGTTTCCTCCCACAGTCCAAATACATGCAGATTAGGCTAATTTGTGTTCCCAAATTGCCCATAGTGTGTGAATGTTGAGTGGAAGCCCTACCATGGTTTTAAAAATGGTTACTATTGGCCTCTCCGGTCCCTAGTTAAACTACAGAGGTTCCTCGATAGACGGATGGATTACTGCCATTGCATTTAAAGTTCAAATACAGTACATATATTAAAACAGTTATATTAGTAAGTATTAACAGGTGTTCTGTTTACAGGTTATCGAATAGCAAGCGTCATCATCGCGCTGACAGATGGAGAGTTACGTGAGACTCAGTTTGATCTGGCAGCGAGAGAGGTGAGATACTGTCAAGATAAAGCTTGCTCACATTTATTGTAGACAGTGACATACTTAAGAACAAATCGAGCAGTAAAAAATCAGCATTATGGACGTGTCCCAACCACACATCCCAAAATTCCCTAAAAAGGTCTGAGGTTGTTTTAAATTTATCTTAATAAGGTATTGTGTTTAACAGGCAGGACGGTCACGTCAACTCGGAGCCACGGTGTACTGCGTCGGAGTGAAGGACTTTAATGACACGCAGGTAAAATATTCAAGTTGGATTAAAGTTCCACGCTGCTGATCAGCCTGCCTCCCCAATATCTCTAAAATAATTTGATTACAATGTCAAAATCCAATCTTCTTTCGAATATGTTAGAATATGTTAGAAATGTAAATCTTTATACACAGTCGTATGATTTGACACATGAAACTCAGGCAGAGTCCGTAATATGAGGGAGTCTGAATGATTCAATGATAAAACCTTACATGACAAGGTTATTAGGTTAAGATACTCTGTGTTAAATGTTAGTGATTTACTGTAACACACTCCCTCACACACAGAAACCAGCAGAATGGGAGGTAGTACAAGAAATATCTATACACGTGTAAATCAGGACCACTTATGCTACATATTTAATAGTATCCTTTTCTTTTTGTCCTTCGTAGCTGGCTACAATCGCAGGCAGTGAGGATCATGTCTTTCCTGTGAATGATGGATTCGAGGCGCTGCAAGATATCATCGACTCAGTAAGCAGCCAAATCACTTTTCCAGTTAAAAAAAAAATAATAATAAATGCTGACTTTCCCACTGGCTGAAAAAATAGATTTATATATATCAACATATATAAATCAGGAGGAGAATTTCCACTTATAAGTAAAATATGAATGATGAAGAAAAATGCATAATGGTAAATAATGGTTAAAAATGATATTACGTTTGTTAAGCTAGTTCAATAAAATGAAGTACACTGCATACTTAATTTTAGTAAACATGAAGTCAAATAAGTAAAAGCTAGAATCTCTTTTTCGTAGACAAGCCATATTTATATATTTACTGTATATCATGCACTTCATCTACAGTTTACCCTATATCTATTGTTGATAGTCTTTTGGTACACGTCGGATGCAACCCTCCCATTTTATTCAGGCTTGGAACTGGCACTACACCCAGTGGGTGGGGTTTGGGCAGTGGGTGGAAATTGAACACAGGCCTTCAGCATGGCAGGCGAAAAACCTACCACCAGTGCCCTACAGTTTACCCTACAGTACATCATGGAGTAATAATAGTTAGCATCATAATTTAATAGCATAAACTAAGTTATCGAATGTATTAAAGCATACTAATAAACTTTAACATTTCCTTTCCAGTATTAGACATCCGATATTAAGTAGCTCACCAAGTTTTTGATAAAAAGCTAGCTAACATTAAGCTGTTATATTGCATAATTAACATAACTGATGGTGTAACCAATCATCAGTTCAACTAACGAATGTTAGCTAAAGTTTTCTTACATATCATAGTTCACTATTGTACTTATACAGTATAAACACTCGAGGTCATGCTGTTGTGCTGGTTACCATTATTGCTTTACGAAGTTTCCACAAACACCATTTATTATCAACATATAAAAATGGTTATTTAACCAATTATTTTGCTTCGCCAACACATATCCTTCCGCAACTGGTGGGAATAACAAACCCGACTGGCAGAGCTGGTGACTGACATTCAGTAATATACTTTAGAGCAGTGAAAGTATTCTTACCAGTATTATGTAGCCAAAAGGTGAGGGGATTAAAACATGGAGGTGGTGGACAGTCCTGACTTTATAGTCTCTCTTTATGTGTATATATATATA
>JAQMYG010000009.1:21434810-21453494 GCA_030014215.1 Clariallabes teugelsi | reverse complement strand
GATAGGGTTAGATGGAGGCAGATGATTCGCTGTGGCGACCCCTGAAAGGGAACAGCCGAAAGACAAAGAAGAAGAAAAAGATATATATTATTTACAACATACATATTTTCACTTTTACCTAAAACTGTAAGAATAAAATAATATAAATAACTATATAATATTAAATCTTATCTTTCGGCTATGGTAGCTGTTACAGGGAAGACCTTTCAGATTAATCAAATAAAGCCAATGAAAAGTCTGCCTCATTTATACATACAAGAAATTCAAATCATTCAACTGTAAATTGAATTCAAGGATGGTCAAATGAATCAAATCAGTTAAATGAATCATTAATACAGAAAATTCAGGCATGTTCAAAAGAATCAAGTCAGTAAATATGAATCACTAGGCATTGAGGTCATGGATGTTCAAATGAATCAAATAAAAATATATTTGAATCATTTTGACACTGAGTTTAGGGATGCTCAAATGAATGAACAAATCACTAAATTGAATCATGAGGACAGCTCAGGGAGATTCAAAAGCGGCAGATGGGCAAAATGAATCACTAATACAGTGAACTTAGGCATGTTCAAAAAATCAAGTCAGTATAACTGAATCATTAGGACAGTGAGGTCAGGGACGGTCAAGTGACTCAAAGCACTAAATTGAATCACTAGGACAGCAAGGTCCCAGACATAAATCAAAAAACCAAATTGAGTCACTGGGACAGCTAGCACAGAAAGGTTCAAAAGAGTAAAATTAATAACTAATACAGTAATTTTAGGCATGTTTAAAAAATCAAGTCAGTATAACTGAATCATTAGGACAGTGAGGTCAGGGATGTTCAAGTGACTCAATTCATTCTATTGAATCACTAGAACTGTGAGCTCACGGACTCACAACATAATTGAACGAGTAAATTAAATCAAATCAGTCAAATTAATCACTAATACACTACTGTGAATTCAGGCATGTTCAAAAGAAAGAAAGAAAAAACGTCAGTAAAAAGTATTGAATCAATAGGACACAGAGTTTGGGTTGGTTCAAAAGAATCAAACCAGTAAATTGTATCACAAAAAAAAAAGAAATTTTAATGAAAATTTAATGATGCTAATGTATTAATTAAATAATCAAAACACAGTTTACTTGTGATTAAAAGAATCAGAAGAGTAATGTAGGTCACTAATACAACGTGCTTTATACACTTTATAAAAGTGGTTAGGATTTGGACTACTGTTTAGAAGGTCATTAGTTCAAATCCTAGCACTGCCAAGCAAGGCCTCTCAATCTTATCTACTACTCAGTGCTATAAATGAGATAAATACGTTTAAAACACAATGTCCTCTCACTTCTGTAAGTGGATCTCGATATGAGCATCAGTCAACATTAATGCCATAAGTGTTACAGTAGTTCCCCCTTATACAGTACGTGAAAATTATTACAGAAATTTTAATGATGTCTTAAAAGAGTCACATAAACTATTGATAAATGACTAAAACATTGAGATTAATTTGATCCTCCAAAAGAATCAAACCAGTGAATGCATACTCATTCAGTTCAATAATGGATTTGTGGTTTGGGACGGACCCAGAGCTCATTGGGTTACAAGTTAACCATGAGCGCTTACAGTGTTTCTGTGCACAACAACAGACCCTCGTCATGCTGTAATCATACACACACACACACACCGTAAACAGAAACAGTATGAGTGTATATGAACAGTATCTAAGAAAGGATGAGTATGGCATGACTGTATGGCCGTATGTGTGTGTGTGTGTGTATACAAAGCAGTAGTGTGGCACTCCTGAGGAGTCAGATAGCCGTGTTGTCTCATCATTCATCTATCAACTGCACTGAAGCATTAGATCACAGTCATTTCAATTTAATTGAAAGCAGACACTGAACTGAGCTCAACTCTGTACAGTGACTGGACTGTGTGCTCACTACACACACTCGTCCTCCACTACTTACATGGTGGATTTTCAAGGGGATTTGATGAGCAGCTCTGAGACAGGTACAGAGACATAGGAATAGATACTGTAGATATAAGATAAGAAAGCTTATGGACGTGCAATAATCTTGAAATTTTTTGCTTATTGCCATAATTGCCAAGAGATACCTCGTTTCGTTATATAAGATTTCATGTTTTTTTTCTTGACTCAGAAATTAACTTCACTTGTCTGCATGCTTTTGAGTGACTTTTTTTTTTTATTATCATTTTTTAAAATCTCGTTAAAGATGTTCTTCGGCATAGAATTTTTTATTTTTTCCAAGTGCACATCTAGTTGTTTTGTTTTGTATCCAGTTTCCTCGGGAGGATAATCGACAGAGCACAGATGAAAGCATGCAAAATCTGGAAGTGCTCAGCATTGCAAAGGCTCTGCACCAAACACATTCCTCTTACACACACACACACACACACACACACACGAGAGAATGCTACGGTCGTCTGTCTGTATCATCGCATTGGCCTACGAACCTCACTTCAATGCAGAAAAGTTCGCTAGTGGATTTAAACTAACACGATTATGATGATGTCATCGACTATATCTGATTTTATTAACAATGCTTTATTAGCAATGTTGTTGATGTTGGTCTTTCGGCTGCTCCCGTCGAGGGGTCACCACAGCGGACCATCGGATCCGCACACAACTTGTCACAGGTTTTTACGCCGGATTCGCTTCCTGATGCAACCCTCCCTTTTAATCCGGGCTCGGGACCGGCACTGCATCCAGTGGCTTGGGTTTGGACGTTGGGTGGGATTTGAACCCGGGCCTTAGTTAACAAACAGCAATGAATAATTAAAAATTATAACATCATAGTGACTACTTCCTAATCCAATCCAGTATGTCATGCTCAATGTATTAGCTATATCCTAAGAATAGTCCTTTAATTTGCGATATGTTGATAACTGATGATAACGTTGTGTTAATGTTAATGTAGTGAATGCATCTGTTTAAAACATCTAATTGTGGTGTCTTTCAGGGCAAGCTGGACGCTCTGTTTGTCTGGCTAAAGAGAGGATACGATCGTGTTTCTGTGATGAGACCAAAACCTGGAGAGAAGGTGAGACTCTGTTACCAAATCCGATGCATGAACCATTTTGTCCCATATGATTTACTGAACGGCACAGTGGCTTAGTGGTTACCACTGTCGCCTTGCACCTCCAGAGTCCGGGTTTGATTCCCGCCTCTGTCTGCATGTTCTCCCAGAGCTTGGTGGGTTTCCTCGGGGTACTCCAGCTTCCTACCACAGTCCAAAGACATTCAGATTAGACTGATTGGTGTTCCCAAATTGGCCATAGTGTGTGAATGAGTGTGAGAGTTTGTGTATGTGTGTGTGCCCTGCGATGGATTGGCACCCTCTCCAAGGTGTACCCAGCCTTGTGCCCTAAGTCTCCTGGGATTGACTCCAGGCCTCCTGCGGCACTGTATACAGGATAAAGCGGCATAGACAATGAGATGACAATTTACTAAACACATCCTGCAGTGTCGCACTGCAAAAGTTACACTGTACATTTCTATCACCCTATGAGTCCTGTATGGCCAATGGGTAATGGTCAAAGTTTCTTTATTTACAGCATCCAATGCACTCAGGTTGTTTTTGAGGTTCCCAGACCACCAGACAGTACTGTAGGTCTCATTATGTATCCAAGTTGTACGATATGCCCGTAGGCTGTTTCTTGTTTCTATTGTTTCACGAGCATCCTTAACAATGATCTAAGGTCTCAGGGTCTTTCATTCGTACAGTCATGTATTCTTCAATCCCATTGTTTGTAGGATTTCACGTTCCCTCACAGAAAAGTTATAATAACTGAACATATCCCTATTAGCCGTAACATTAAAATCACTGACAGGTGAGATGAATAACATTGATTATGTCATTACAATGCCAGTGGTCAAAATATGGGATATATTAGGTAGGAAGTGATCAGACAGTTCTCAAAGCAGTTCAAATGGCCAAGTGTAAGGCCAAGTGTATCTGAGCAACTTCGACAAGTGCCAGATTGTGTGCCTAGATGACTGGCCCATAGCGTCTCCAAAACATCAAGTCATGTAGGGTGTCTCAGACATGCAGTGATTTGTACCTACCAAAACACCAATTGGGGTCATGGATGACCAAAGCTTAGCGATGCAATCTGTAGAGCAAAGGCTATCCTGTCTGGTCCGATCCTCCAGAATAGCTACTGTAGCAGAAATTGATTTTTTTTTTAAAGTAAATGCTGACTGTGATAGAAAGGTGTCACAACACACAATGCATCACAATGCATCAGAACTGGACCACAAAGCAATGCAAGAGGGTGGCCTGGTCTGATGAATCCGATTTTCTTTCACATCAAGTGGACAGCTAGGCATGTGTGCATCGCAGGGTGCACTATGGGAAGAAGGAATGGTTTGAAGAAAACGACTTGGCCTTAGAGTTCCCTGATCCAAATCTGTTTGAGCAACTGTGGGATGTGCCGGATAAACAAGTTTGATTCATGGGACACACACCTGGCGCTCACAGGACTTAAATAATCTGCTGTTAACATCTTGGTGCCAGATACCACAGCACACCTTTAGAAGGCTTTTAGAGTCCATGATGACCTGTTTTAGCGGAACAAGGACGTCCAGCACAATATTAGGCAGATGGTTGAATGTTATGGCGGATTGTTATATGTTCTCAGAGTCTTTTACGCTGTCCAGCCAAAAAAAATCACTGCCTGGATATAACTAGGCAATTAGGTAAGAGCCTTCCATTGGACAATTAGTGCAGTGTTTAAGCTGGGAACAAGTTATTTAACCTCTTAAACAACCAAGACAGAAGACATATCCTGTGGTCGTGGCAAAGATGTTACTCTGTTTCAGATGAGTCAAATTATTGTCCTGCATCAAGCAAAGAAAACAAATAAAGATATTGTTGAAACTACTTAATTTGGGTTAATAACTGTTCAACGCATAATTAAAACCCGGAAGGAAAGTGGTTAACCATCTATTAGGAAGAAATGTGGTTAGAAAAACATGTTGAATGATCTCTACTGGAGAGCACTGAAATACTTAATGAAATCAAGACATAAACAACATAACAGTAGAACTCATGGCTGTATTTAATAGTGAAAGTAAGATTTCCACATGCACAATGCCAAGAGAACTCAAGGGATTGGGACTAAACAGTTCTGTAGCCTTAAGTGCTAATTGGAAAAAAATTAAATTTGGTAAGGAGCATAAAGAAAGACTGTAATGAAAAAATGTCATGTGGTCTGATGAGTCCAGATTTACCCTGTTCCAGTGAGTGATTGGTGCACCAGGGTAAGCAGAGAGGCAGATGAAGTACGTATCTTGCCTAGTGCCTACCTGTGGAGCAGTGTTATGATCTGGGATTGCTTCACTTGATTACAGTAGGTCTACACCTCGCAACGATATGTGCCTAAATAATGAGGTCATCTGATGACCTGAAAATACTGGATGGCCAGGTTTTTTCATAAATGGATTTTTTCTTTTCTGATAGCCCGGCATATTCCAAGATGACGATGCAAGAATTCAAATTGTGAAAGAGTGGTTCATCATTTTTACACATGGATTGGCCATCACACAGAGTCCAGACTTTAACCCCATTGAGTCTCTTTGGCTGCATGAAGAAGAGTTTATGCAGCGGTCCAGCTCTCCCATCATCAATACAAGTTCTTGGAGAGAAATGAATGCAACTCTGGATGGAAATAAATGTTGTGAAATTGCACAAGCTTGTCAAAAGGATGCAATGGTGACTGCATGGCGTAATCAAAGCAAAAGGTGGTCCAACAAAATATTAGACTCTGTGATATTTTTTGGCCGGCCGGTGTACTTCTAGAAGTGTACTGTATATACCCAGGGACCTTCGTTACTATCATCCAGACTTCCAGGTGCCTCATTTGTTATCCAGTCAAAAACAGACTATATATAAGTTTTATCAGGTTCTGAGTTATAAAGAGAAAGAGCAGAATGTCTCTGTGACTCTAATACACATTGGGTGCAAAGTGCCTTGATATACAAGCATTTATTTCATCGATGTTTATTCCCTGCCATGACTCTCAGCAGTCTCTTATATAAAAGTGTATAAAAAGCTCTTATATAAAAGAGCTGAGGAAAAACAAGCAGAGTCAGACATAATCAAGTAATTTAGGAGTGAATTAACTGACTGTCTTCCTGACTCTGCACGAGATGAGTTTGGAGAAGTTACAGAGAAGTAAAAGATTTGCAGATGTCGGGAATAAGAGTGCCAAGGAATGAAGCAGACTGGTAATGGCACTCCTCTCTGAAGGAACGCAAATGCTTCTCTAAGGGATATCTGCTGAGAGCATTAGAGCGGAGCGCTGAAAGACAGCAGGTCTGTGGGCTGAGATAGAAAGTGTAGAGTGTAATTTTTTACTACAAATTCTAGCCAGGTTTGAGATTAGCACTTAGGATAGCTAGGTTTGGGCATTGGCTGAGATCCGGCTGGGAATCGGACCCCGGGTTTTCCTCACAGCAGACGGGAAGCCTACCATTGAGCCACCGTCTCCCTAAATGCTTATTGTAATATAATAATACTTTTGGTGGTACTGAAAGTAATGCAAAAGGGCCTAACCTTTTAGTATTATTATTATTAACTGACAGGCTCAAAATATTGTACCTAATACTTTTGCACAGTGAGTCTGTGCCCTTGTTGAACCCAACTGTCAAATCCTCTTTGAAAATCCCCTTTATCATAGTTGATGGTCTCTCACTGCGCTACAGAACGTTTACAGTGATGAAGCACCTAATGAGATCATCGTGCATTGAAGACCAACCACACAGTGGGAGACAGTGAGATTGAGAGTTGGATTCAATGGCGATGCAAACACGTGCTTGTGATGGAGACTAGGTCGAGTAGTACCTTTGTATAGAGGAAGAGTTTAATAAATTAAATTAAAAGCTAAAAGTTAAAAGTTATGCCCACTTTTACATTATTCTCAGTACAGATAGTTATATTAAATTATTTGCATGGGTGGCTTAGTGGTTAGCACTGTTGCCTCGAACCTCCAGGGTTAGGGGTTTGACTCTTCTCAAGGCTATGCATGGAGTTTGCATGTTCCGCCTGTGCCTCCATTTACTTGGTGTTTCCAGATTGCTCGTAGTGTTTGACTGGGTCTGTGTGTGTGTGCTTGTGCTCTGCAATGGGTTGGCACCCCACCCAGGGTGTACCCTGCTTTGTACCACTACACAGGATAAGCAGCACAGATAATGGATGGATGTATAGATGGATGCACACCACTGCTAACTACCAGCTTACTCTGACGAAAGCCGTAACACCCAAATTTGCAGTCATATATTCTAAACTTGCAAATATTTAAAATGTATTATACATTTATAGACATTAATTAATTAGAAAATAATTAATTAGACTAGAATTTAAAAATAGGGATGAACACAAACCCTAAACTTGTCTTTTTTCCACTCAGGGTCGCTGCATGAACTTCACCAGGGTGAAATCGTACCCACCTCCTCGTTATCCACACAACAACAGCAACAAGAACAAAGACAGCCCCAAGCCCATCTACAGTTTGCCCCTCAATTCCACCCCACCAGCCCCACAATGCAAACTGCCTCCCACCCCAAACTGCAATTACTCTGCCTACTCTTCATACCCTGACCACTTTTCCTACAACTCCTTCCCTTCTCAATCCTCTCTTCCTCCTCTCCCATCCACTCCACCCCCTCCTGCCACCACTCCTCCTCCATACTCTCCTCCACCTACTAGATCCCCACCCTCCCTCCTGGCCCCACCGCCATCCCCTCCACCTTCTCCCCCTCCAAGTTTTCAGACTTCGACGACTTCCTGTCCGGCTCCACCTCCGTACTCGTCTTCATCCATGCGGGCTCCTCCTCCATCCCGTCCACCACCACGTCCCTCCATCTAAAAGGAAGGGGCTGCTAAAGTGAGGCGGAAATTGCGACATGGGCTTCTTTTCTGTTTCCACACGATGAGTCCAGATGAACAGCTTGACGTCATCACATAAGTGGAGCTTATAAACAAGTTCATCCACCGTTTCAAGAAGGAAACTGTACCAATGCATCCTGGGTATGTTTTGCTCTTGATGACGACAGGCATTTAAGCTGGTTTAGAAATTAAACAGGAATTAAGCGTAGTGTACATGAGATGATTTTGAGAATCACAAGATGTTCCCTGCCTTCCAATCTTGTTCTGATGGATGACTTTTTGGGGAAAAATGATTGCACGATCATTGCGTACGTGGAAGTGTGGAATGGAGAGCCACCTGGATTTAGGAAATGTGGAACATTTCCTTTAATGGAATGGAATTTTCCTTTGATGGAATTTTGGAGTGCTCCCTTATGGTGTCATAGTGCTACAACAGCTGACCAATCATCAACTTCACATAAATTCATATGAAGTAAAACTGCACCAACATTACAGTCTTATCTTTCTAGCATTTAACTTCTCTTTCGTTCTGGCCTTCATTCATTTTCATTTCTTATGTAATTGTCCTTCATTCTCTCAGCACAGCTTTGTTTTTCTCCATTCTTCATCTCTGCATTATTTTGTCCCAGCATTTTTACTTGAATCCTGTTTTTTTTATCTCTAGATTTTATCTTTTTTCCCATATATTCCATCATTCCTCTATTTTTATTTTCCCTTCATTTTTCAATATCTTCTCCGTTGTTCTTTCAACTCTGCATCATTTTTGTCTTTACATTATTTTTCTTACTTGAAGTAAGAGAAAGAGCCAATCCTCTGCATCCCTTTGCACTCGACTAGTATCACGTCTTGTTTTCTACTTTCAGAACAATAAGCATGTATTTGCACAAACATTTGCTTTAAAGTAATAAAAATGGGAGAGAATGATGTAAAGGTGAATGAGGTTACATTTGGGTGTTAATTCTGTAAAAAAAAAAAAAAAAAAAAAAAAAAACAGACTTTAAATGTGTATATACAGCCCTATTGTATTTTGGACAGAAACGGAATAAACGTTGGCAAATTTTGCTTTCAGCTATTGATAATTTTTTGATGACGTAACATTATTGCATTATTTCTGATATCCTGATGGCATGTAAGAAATTGCAGGAATAATTACATGGTCTAAAGGGCTATTTCCATTTTTGTGAACATTATCTGTATTTTCTGGATGTAAACTTTATCTTGCTTGTGAAAATACAATAGTAGCTCTTTTTTGTGAAGACCTTTTTTTTGTTGAGGCATTAATGTAATCACAGAGCATGTTTTGTACATTCTTACTTAACCTGATCACACCCTAACCCTAACCCTAACCATGTAACTCTACAAGTTTTTAAATAAAAACATAAATAAAACTTAACCAGCCTGTATTTTAGCATGTTTTTCTTTAATATTTTGCCACAGTTTTACAGTCAATCTTGAGCTGTCCTACAGAAACAGGTAAACAGAAAACGATACATACGTAGAGAGATGAAGACAAATTACAGATATATGTGATTATCATTCACTATTCTTAATGTTTGGAGCTTATTAAGCTCCACTTGCTGCGTTTACTCCCAAAAGAAAGAAGAGGAGACAAAGGGACCTCTCTCGAGCCCACGATGACACAGCAGGTTTCACTCTGAGACACTTAAACTGTAAGTGACATGAGAGTGGAAATGGAAAATTTTTAAACGCCAGCAGACGCTGACAGCTGAGGCTTATAAACACCGCAGGCGAAGAACAGCAGAAGCCAAAACTACTTCTTCATACTACGATTTAACTCTCAGAAAAGATTATACATTTCCCTCATTCTTTAAACAGTAGTGAGGAAGAACATACCTCATAACTCCAAATAATAATATGAACTTAGAGCTGTCCATGTGATAATTTACAGCAAAAAATGTACCATGATCTTAAAAAAACAAAACAAAACTAGAAGTTCCTTTAAACATAGTGAAAACGCTGACCTTTGACCTATACAGTATAACTTAGTTAGCAATCTCAAAATTATACTTTTAATGCTGTTCTCACTGCTTTCTCCTCATTACAATGTCCTCATTATTTACGGCAGAGGTATCAAAGGCTCATTTTCTTTTACACAGCACCTGCTAATGAGAAATTAATGCTACAGTACCGAAACGCAAAATATTCTCTGAAGAAAATTTGAGACATGATTTTATCAGCCTGTTTAAATATTCGTATAGAAATTAAACAATGAAACGTAACCTTGTAAAATGCAAATCTGTAATCATATCTGTAAACCTGCAGCTGAACTTTGTAAGCACTGAATCCCTATATTAATATTACAGCTACATTTCTTACAGCTTTGCATAATAATTGGCTCCAAAAAGCTCAGAAGCAGGACCAGGGGGATGGCTCCGGGAAGATGAGGGGTGGAGCCAAGGGAATTAGGGATGGACATAGGAGAATAATGTTAAAGGGGCCAAAGGGAATGGCTCTAATAAGAAACGGGGTGGGGCCATGGGAATGGCTCTAAGGACTTCAGGGGCGGGGCCAAGGGATGGTCTCCAAAGAACTGAGGGGTGGGGCCAGGGGAATAGTTCCAAAAAACTGATGGATTTTGCTAGGGGAACGGCTATAAATAACTGAGGGGAGGGGCAAGGGAATGTCTCTAAAGAGCTAAGAGGTAGGGTCAGGCAATGTCCCTTAAGAACTGAGGGGTGGGGCAGGGGACCATCTCTGTAGAACCGAGGGATGAAACCATGGGAATATCTTTAAAGAACTGAAGGGTGGGGCCATGGGAATGTCTCTAAAGAAGTGAGGGGTGGGACAGGGAGAATGTCTCTGAAGAACTCAAGGGTGAGGACAGCGGAATGTCTTTAAAAGAACTGAAGCGCGGGACCAGTGGAATGTCTCTAAAGAAATGAGGGCTGGGACAGGGGAAATGTCTTTAAAGAACTGAGAAAAGGAACCATGGGAATGCCTTTAAAGAATTGAGGGGTGGTGCCAGGGGAATGTCTCCAGAGAGCTGGATTTATAATCATTATAATCAATGCCTATGATTTTGATTTGATGTATGGCATCACAGGCAGTTTATGAATGAAGATGTAAAGAAAAATGAAAAATTTTACATTCTAATTAGCATTTTGAGTTCTATATGCTTAATTCACATTCTCTTTCGTTTACGTGTTGAGTATATATATCTAAATACTGTTGTGGTTATATGGATAAGTCATAATTTACTAACGTAAAAACATAAAAAGTAATATACCGGAGGTGCAAGGTCTAAAAATGCTTTACTACTTCATACCTTGGAGCGTTATGTTAGATGTATAGAGGAAATAAAGTGCTGCACAGAGGAGGCAGCTAGTCGAGTCCTCCTACAGTCCCACACATTTCTGAGATAACGTTGTGCCTGAATTGTGCGGTTCTGTTAGTCAATAATCACTTCCCCATTATTTACTTCTATGACCAAACGTGATTTTTTTTTTTTTTGCAGGATAAAATTTTAAACAATGCACCTGTTGGAACAGTTCACACCGTTTAAAATGTGCCTGTTAACCAGGTCATATACTGTAGATCCTGACAAACTGAACAAACTCACTTCGGGGAGAACCTGACGCTCAGCTGGTGCCATCTCTGTGAAACAGATACTATTTTAGTTGCATGGTGTTCGCTCTAAATAGGCCTTTACTACTGCAATTCTTTGTTAAACACGTGTTGTGTGTGTTTGTGTGTGTACAACGTTAAGGCTTCTCCTGATGACACTTGGGCTGAAATGTTGTTCTGACATCTAAAGTCCAGGAATAAAGTGGCCCAACAGAGACAGAGCCAACCGCAGCTTGCTGTCCCACACTGGACACGACACGGTGCGCTGTGATTGGCTGCTGTCCCACACTGGACAAGACACGGTGTGCTGTGTCATGCGGCTGAGGATTGCCGCCAGACAAGACATGGTGTGCTGTAATTGGCTGCTGTCGGACATTAGATGTGACCTGGGGGACTTTGACTGTTTGCTGCCTGACAGCAGAGACAGCCTGGTGCCCTGTAACTGCCTGCGAGTTGACACAAGGCGCTGTGATTGTCTGCTGTCCCTCACTGGATGTCTCATAGTTCACTGTAAATGGCTGGAGCACTGGAACATTTTTACGAGGCCCGAATGGAGCCTGAAGGAAAACATCTTGTTGCCTGGAAGGGAAGGGAGCGAGGGAGAAAACGTCCACAGATGAGATGCTAACGAAATCTTCTTCCTTCTCCTGGTCTTGTTCCGGAGCTCCAGGTGTGTAACCGTTCATACTGATTGGCTCACCTGCACATAGAACAAGAAAAGAATCAGGTAATAATCAGATGAATGATATTCAACATGGTGCGACTCCACAGAACCTGCAGTTGATACCATCATCTTGAGGTTTTAACGGCCACCAAATAAGACATGCATTAAATTACCTGAGATGGAAGAACTGAGTGCTGAACTGGCAAATTTGAGTCAAACGTTGGTTTAAAATAGAAGCGTAACTATTCTGTTAGACATGCATGAAGTTGTGCAGATGAGGAAAAAATGCCCCATTGTTAAAAGATCAGGAATCCGAATCACGAAGACGCCACAGCCAGAAGTCCCGAAGGGCACGAGTGTCTTGAGCTTTGGTGTAAACTGTATTTCTCAAGGCTGCACCGTTGTTTCTCTTAATCCTTAATCAAGCACCGAGTCCTGGTCAACGCTCTAGTTACATCTTGCAATGACCATTGTATCTCTGTTTTATTTGGCACCCCCCTAAACCCCCCGCCAAAAAAATAAATAAATAAACATTTACAGCTGTTACAGGTTATTCATAATTCTGCACCAAGAGGTGTTGCACGATAAAAAATAATGAAATACATCACACCTTTAATTCAGCTTCATTGGCTCTAAGTATCTCATCGTGTTCATTAAAAGATTTTACTGACATTAAAAGCTTGGCGTAACACTGCTGCTGGGTCGGACGCTGCAATCTGCTTCACCTCATAATGGTGAGACTCATCAATACAAAAGCTTCTATTTACTAAGGAACATAAAGAAGGTCATGTGATTTGAAGAGAGCAAATCTTCCTGATTCCAGAGCGATGGGCACATCAGGCTCAGCAATGTTATGTGGCCAACAAATGAAGTCAGCTGATGGCCTGAATGTATTGAAATGACCAAGTTACCACATCTATAGAGTTTTTCTTCACTGATGGCACGGGATATTCCAGAAAGAGTGGTTCTGGGAGCATGAGAAATAATTTTCACACATTAACTGGACACCACATCTGATTACACCACATGTAATCAAATCTAAAGGTGACTGAATGAAATCTTACAGTGCGCTACTTTTTATTTTGGTCTTTTTTTTGTCTACCCTTTTTAGGTAGTGTGTTTAGTACTTGTTTTATTTTCTACACATGGATTATCAGCTTTTACTGATTAATTTCATTTTAAACAATACTTAACCTTGTTTATTTTAATTGTCTACCATCTTTACTTTTAATGACTTGTTCTTAATACCTTTATTAATTGATATTTTGAGTGTTCGGCCTTTTATGTTCAATGTAAAGAGTCCATGGGTGCTTAAAAGGTACTTTTATGCTCTTATATTTAACAATTCAATTCGATTCAATTTCCTGTCATGTTTTCAGCTCAAATTTACCACTGAAATGTTTGTGCTTCTTAGAAGAATGTATTTTAAAAAATAAAATGCCGGCACAACGGCATAGTGGCCATTACGTGGTCCATGGTGCAGTGAAACCTCGGATTACGAGTAACGCGGTTTGTGAGTGTTCCGCAAGACGAGCAAAGATTTGTAATGAATTTTGACTTGGAAAAGGAACAAGTCTTGGTTTACGAGTACCGAGTATCATGTAAAACGCATGTGCTTCTTGTTTTGATGACGAGCGTCACATGATCACAACTGAACCAACGGTTTTTCTCTCTCTTGTGCTGCGGAATTGTGGGTAATCGTCTCCCCTGCTGGGTCTTAGTGCTCGTCTCTTACTAGTATAATCAACATTCGTGCACGTGTGTACTGTTCACTATAACACTGACCACGTGTGCGTAAAACATATTTTATTTTGTGTTTGTATGCACGTGTGTACTGTTTATTTTACACACGTGTGCGCGCGCGTGTAAAGCAAAAAAAGTCTCGTTAGAGAGGTTAAAGATCCATTTTCTCCCTCTCTGTCGTTATGTGTGCGCGCGCATAACTTGACACGGTGCCCCTTCACACACACACTCTCGCCTTTACACTCCCCCCACCCGGCTTCAGACACACACACACAGACACTCACTCACACACACACACACACACTCTTTCTCTCTGTTCTATACAGAAACACTGCTCTGCCGCGATTCTTTTCAAAGGTAAAGTGCATGTTCATTTGTTTGTTTTAGTTTACAGCAGTGATTCTGTTTGCGCTCACATGTGTGACATCAGTGATGTTCCAAATTTTTCTGACAAAACAGTCTTTCCGTTAATGTGTGCGTTTGTGTGAAATTCAAATAAGAGAGGAAAAAGATTTACTGTGTAAGATGAGAAAGGGGATGGGGGGGGATTCCTCCTCTTACTTCATACACACACACATACACACACACAGCGCCTGCGCACATAAACGGAAACACTTATCTGTCGGGATTTATTTTTACTTTTTTTAAAGGTAAAGTGTAGGTTAATTTGTTTTATTTTTACTTAATATTTTGTATTAATTATTTTTTATGCTTTTTTTTGGGCTGTAGAACGAATAATTTAAGTTTCCATTATTTCTTATGGGAAAATTTGCTTTGATTTATGAGTGTTTTGAAATACGAGGCCGCTTCCGGAATGAATTATGCTCGTAATCCGAGGTTCTATGGTATGTGATTATATATGCGCTTGTGTGCCCTCCATTCCAGGTGTAGCCTAGTGTGTCTCAAGTCCCCTAGGATGGGCTACAGGCTTCCTGTGACCCTGTACAGGATAATGTGGTATAGAGAATGAGTAAGAGAGTGAATAAATTATTAATAGTTGTAAATCAGTGAGAAATAAATCTTACCTGAAGATGACGCAGAGGTTGTTAGCCAGAGTAGAACCAAAGCAATTTTTACTTTAATTTCTGAGTTTGAGATTGTTAGTGATTTCTTGTCTGCACTTGCAGGTGCACTGCTATAAAATAAAATAGCACTTTTTTCATGGCTACATATTTTCCCTTAATTACTTATAAATGAACAGAACAATGAGACTGCCTGCTACACCATATGTGTTCAATATTTTGGCATGTTGCATAAGTGTTTATACCACAGCTATGCTGCATTCTCAGTCCTGACTGGTCATAAGGTGTTGATTAAGTATGAAACACAAACACACGACAGACTGTGGAGATATACGGAAATAACCCCATCTAAGGAGTTGCACATTTTAATGGTTTATAGTTAAACTTAATTTTGTAAGGCCTGAGAAACTTTTCCCTGTTATCACTAATGATATAATAGTCTTTCTCTCACCAGTCTTTCTCTTTCCTTCATTTGAGACTGTTGAAATCAAACCATAACATTTGATTGTGCAGGATAACAGAACACAGTTGTGAAAGTAAAAACTCCCTTCCCTATTTCTCTATATAATCCCATGCTTCACTAATGCTTGGATACCATCAGGGGAGAAAATTTTCTGAGTACACCAGGGCCATGATCGGACTGTGTATTTCACGTCTAAAACGCTGGCTTCCCAGGAATTCCTCTAATGACCTAAACATGTGGAAATGGCTTGGACAGAGGTCAGGACTGTATGGGGAATGTGGCAATAACTGTAATGTGCAAGTGGTGTTCATGAATGAATGTGGGTACAGTTCCCGCAGACAGATGCGTCGCTTCTGCATGTTGGCGACAAGTTTTTCAAGGATATGGTGTTCCACTCGCTCAATGTTCATAGGTTGACTGCAGTGAGCTTCGAGCCACCTCGGCCAGGATCATAATTCACAGATGTACAGCCTTTTAAAAAAAAAAAAAACGTTTGCACCATTTGTATGATTTACTGCAGCTAAGAGTCTCATCACCGTACTGTACTTCTGTAAACGTCAATCAGTTTTAAGTCTTGAGTTGATCACCTCTTGTATTTTGATATTTCTGAGTGGTATTACTGATATTTTCTGCTCTCTCTAAACCAGAGGCTTCCATAGTTTAAAAGAAATGGGTTAGAACAGTGGTCCCCAACCTTTTTATCACCGTGGACCGGTTAGTGTCCAAAAATTTTTTGCGTTATGGAGGGGAGGGGCTTCTCGATACGCATTTCCAGTCCGTCCATGCTGGAAACTCTCACACACGGGGAAGGGAACCACCAAGGAAGGGTCAGCACCGAGCTTCAACAGTCTCTCCTGGTTCCTTGTCTTTAGCCTCTGTCATCCGCGACCTCCAGTTCAGGACGTCCACTGCCAACTCTTGAAGCCAAGAACCTGCACCGTCCTGTTTCTCCCCTCTTCTTTTCATCCTACCATGATGTGGTGCTTTAGGGTCTCTTTGCACAAGACAGGGTGCAGGTTAACAGATGTGAAGCCGCCAACTTTTTGAACCGTCATTCACACATCCACCATCGGAGGACACCGCTTTCCGATCGTGTGAGCTCAAGGACACCCATGATTGGCAAAATTTTTTTTTATAAACAAATAAAAAGTATGTGTCATTCTTGGTTAAATAAAATGAACAATAATCACTGGGAAATGTTCCACTGGAACCATTAACATGACATTGTGTAGTGTTTCATTCCTTGTTGATGCTGAGAGAGAATAGTGAGGTGTTTGCACTAATGAACACTACTGACCACTTACGTTTCACATGTACATGTTTATTGAACACGCGTTCTTCATTGTTTTTTTTTTTTACCTCTTTTAGACAAAAATATAGAAGGTGCACATGGAGTCTCTGCTCTTACACACGGGTTCGGGATTTTGCTACGGTGACAATTCGAACCCCGACAAACAAGAAAAACGACATCTGAGCGCATAAAAGGAATTGTGGGTAATCTCTGCACAAACACACAAGAAGTCTTAACTGTGACTGCAAGGCGACTGAAGGACAGAGGTGTGTTCTACGCTGAAACGCTGAGATTGCATAGGGGTTAGCGGCGTTTTTCTACACGCGACTGTACATGGCAGGGAAATATGAGCTTGGGCTTTATCGGGGGAAAAAAATAAATAATCATCATTATAATAGAGCGCTAAATCAGGATGGACCTGCGTGTGAACTGTGACAGGTTCGGTAATAATCCGTGCACACTACAGCAGAGGGAAACCGTTTAAACAGGCAAACACTCAATATGGTCATTTACATTAATGAATCGATAATGCTGATTAGCAGCGCGACCCATGATTAAGTTATATGTGTACAGTTCAGCATCGCTCGGGAAATCATTCACCTGGTTTATCGAGGGAAAAGTAGGATAGAGGGGGAGTCAGATGACACTTTAAAGAGAAAAAGGAGAAGGATGAGATTAACTGAGGGGATAAAGAAGGGTGGGAAAGGATTGAGAAAGATTCAGAGAAGGGAAGGAATGAAATATAGGGGAAAAGGTGGTGAGGAAGATGAAAATGATAAATTGTGAAATTGAAAATATGACGAAGGGAGAAAAATAATTCACAAAAGAGGCTCAAGAAATCTATGAAAGAATGGGAGTCGGAGTAAATAAGGAAGAAAAAATATAAACAGAGAAAAGAGAAGGGTTTCACAGACGAGCCCTCTCTGGCAGTTAGGAACAGACAGAAGGGAGAAAAAAGATGAAAAGAAGAGAGATTGTGCTTTTAACAGACGTGTTTATACTGGACCCAACTCTTAGAATTGCCATTTCAAAGAGAACACACACACATATGAAGACACACACACACACACACACACACCTCTGACTGAAATCTTTGTCACAAGCACTTAATGTAAAAGTAATTCATGCTGAGATGTGTGTGTGTTTCTAGGCATCAGCTTGTCATTATTAAATACACACATTTGTATAGGTCTAGATCTTTCTCTCTCTTACACACACACGCATACACAGACACACACAAGGAATTGCTGCAGAAATAAGACGTCAGACTCCAGGAAACCCGAACAATTTTTTTTCCACATTCGCATCAACACACACACACACACACACACACACACACACACACACACACACACACACACACACACACACACACAGGGCTCAGAGACACCAGGCGTGTGCCAATATTTCTTTTTCATTTCATGATCATTGCTAAACTTCATATCATGGCTCTGCAAGATCATCACAATACTGAGTTCAGAAACTCAGACTCTGCGTATGACTGTGGACGTCTCCGCTGGGCAGCGTCTGGCTCTGGTGGTGAAGGACACGTTCACTGCTGAATCACAGATCTCCATATTGGGCCCCTAATGACATACAGACTCCAACTAACTGTGTGACTGAGTGAATGAGTGAGTGAGTGACCAAGTGACCCTGACACTGACCGACTGAGACTGAAAGTGCCTGACAGAGGCGAAGAGATTATGTGACTGAGTGACTGACAAGTACTGACTGATTGCGTGACAGGGGTTAAGTGAGGCTGAGAGTCACTGGCAGGCTGAGTGAGTGACTGAGGCGGAGAGTCACTGACTGAGACTAAGTGAGTGACTGAGGCTGAGAGTCACTGACTGAGACTAAATGAGTGACCGAGGCTGAGAGTCACTGACTGAGACTAAATGAGTGACCGAGGCTGAGAGTCACTGACTGGGACTAAATGAGTGACCGAGGCTGAGAGTCACTGACTGAGACTAAATGAGTGACCGAGGCTGAGAGTCACTGACTGAGACTAAGTGAGTGACCG
>JAQMYG010000009.1:21397239-21413045 GCA_030014215.1 Clariallabes teugelsi | reverse complement strand
TAATACTAGTCCGGTCAATGTAAGCCAATATACTGCAGTAATTATTCTCTAATTTATTAGGAAATGGGGTTAACACCGAATCATGCATGGGGAAAAAAATACCGTCAAATACCGTGACATCTATATAATTTTGAAAAATACCATGATATAAATTTTTGGTCATACCGCCCAACTCTAGTTTTTTGTTTTTTTGTCGTTGCTGTTGGCCAGACAGTGTAGAGAGATCCGTTGTGAACAAATGACCTCAACAACAAGCCCTTTAATTCATTCACAACATAAAATGAGCCGTACGTTATGTGAAGGGATTTACTATGACTTTGCACACGTTCTAAGGACAGGAGGTAACTCGTACCTAGACTACTTCTCTGATTGATGAAGTTGAATATACTGTACATATAGAGCAGAGAGTCTGGTGATCTTAAATGACCTTCCATCCTTCATCATACAGAATGAATCCACCGCTCAGCTGGTGTAATGTAAAACAGTTCCATTAATAACGTTATTCTTTATACTGTGTAGTAATGTAAGGCTCATAGTGCTAATCTAGAACGAGTCAAATGAGAAAAGTGAGAAATTCAGTGAGAAATACTGCCATCATCCTCTCATTATAAGATGCGCAGAAAAATGTGAGAGCATTTAGCTGAGAGATGTGTTTTGTATTTCATGTCACATGACCATGGTGGAGATGATGTATCAAAAATGCCATGGTTGTTATTTAGGTATCGCCGTTATGCGTGAAGGAATGAAAGGGGATTGGTTAATAAAATAAAATGAATAATCTTGGCTTTAATATCTCTGCAATTTTACATTATGGCATTTGGCAGGCACCCTTCTCATTATACATTTGAGCAGTTAAGAGCTTTGCTCAATGGCTCAACAGAAAGGGAACTTGAACCTGAGACCTTCTGATCAGTAGTTAACACCTTAACCACTGAGCTACTCAGGGATTCACTCAGGATGTGGGGTTAATGAGGCAGAGTTTCAAACCCAACTCTATGTAATCAGAAAGTATAATGGAAAAGTAAAAAAAAAACAAAAAAACAGATTGTGTAAAAATGCCCTGAATAGATCAATATGATTTATTATATTTGCCTTGCTGTGTTTTTAAAATAAAATCCATAACAGGGTCTTGGCAATTTTTACTCAGTGAATGGTAAAGAAAAAAAACAAAAAAACAAAACACAATTTAATCACAAACTCGTTTCAGTACTGACATCATCTTAATGCTGTATATACCATCTATGAAACCTGAATATGAAATGTGTATATTCGATATGGGAATTATAGAGACGTTCAGTGATGTATCGTGATTCATTTGTGTGGCGAGTCCTGTAGCGCAACACAGACTTTAAAATCAATTTTTTAAAAGATTTTTTTCGTCTACATATATATTTGCATTTTAGCTGTTGAAAATGTGCCATTTTTTTTATAATCCTACATGTGGTGCGATCCAAACTAAGAAGATTGTCAGGTGGCGCAGCATCATGTGGGGTAGAAGCAAGTTATTTGATATATTTTTTTAAAACTGTAGAAAAAAAATCTAAAATAATAGTAATAATCCCTGCTATATTCCAGCACTGTTGATTAGTTTTCTATAACAGCATCTTTGACCACAAGCACTAAATTACAGCTTTATATATGAATGCACTCATTTTAATTCATCATCATTTCTCTGGTAACACCTACTGGACTAGAATTTTTTAAAAACGTTATCATTATGATGAAATATTCTGTAAGGAGATAGTTATAAAAATCTAGGCGCGTACAGTACTTGTACAGAGTCTCAGGTGTCAGAGATTCGCAAGGCTCAGAAATTTTCCATCAGTAACGGCGTTCGCACTTTGCAGTTCCTCCGAAACATAAAAAGCTGCATTTTGTGTCTTAATTATCCCAAGAGGTGCTTTGTGAGGGATATATAGCTATCTAGATCTAAACTTTATTAATGACATCAAAGCTGATTAAAAGCATGGTGCATCATTTCTTTAAGAAATAAAAAAAAAAAAATGCCAGAAGTGTCTTATTGGAAACTAATCAACTCTCAGAGTAGTCATGCTTCACATCCTAAATTTTTTTTAAGAACTTTGTTTTTTTGTTACTCCTCACAATCTGATCAGATTTTCGATTTGAGCGAGACGGTCACTAAACCGTGAGCTCGGGTGACACCCCTGGACGATCATGCTGACCTTCGGCAAGGGTCTCCTCCACGGTGACCTGATGATGTCCGATGGTGAAGCTCCTTCCGATGAAGTTCCCACCGACTCCGCCGGATCCTCCTCCACCTCCAGAACCAGGACCGACACTAACCAGCTCCCTCCGAACATCGAAAAACTTCTTCATTCTGAGATCCTTGATTTAAGATACGCTTTCTTACAAACTGGGTTATCACAAATGATCCAATGATGAAATAACAGGGGTTTCTGGGAGCCCTAATGAGAGATTTTTTTTAAATATAGAATTGAAGCCTCTTTTAATGGGAATGAGAAACTGCCTCAGCTGCCCGGGGTGACATTCTGTCTATAGTGTTATATAATCCTATAGAAAATCACGGTGTTGTATCTGACAGCATTGATAAACATCTGTTTCCAGTTATCTGCTGTTAGCTATCTCTATAAACAAACCAGAAAAAGAAAGTGACACTCAGATAAGCCCCTGAGAAAAACAACACCACATCTTTCCCGACCTTAAACCAGTCCTGTTACACTGAGACACAGAATGTTTTTAGCTCGACTGTGATTTCGGTCATTCAGCGCGCGAGCGTTAACGTTAATGCTAACACTAACGGATGACAGGCTGCAGTTAGCCAGTTAGCACCGCGACATTAAACACAGCCATACAGCGCCATATCACTGTACAATATTACCACGCATTACGGACATTACTTATAAACGCACGTTACATTAAAACAACGAGCAAAAATTAACAAATAATCTGGCTAATCTAAACCAGCTAAGCTAACCCGCTACAGAACGCACTGGTCTCAACTAAACTAGCATCTTACTAGCTTAGCCTGTTCAGCTACCCCGAAAAAATCATAACATAACGTAACATGATATGTGCAGCGCTGACGATTTCCATCAGCACACGCGATATTTATTGATTTTTTTTTTAACTAAAGGATCATTTTAGGATTAAGAGTCTCCATCATTTCTATAAGGGGGGGAAACCTGTGTCGCAAATCCAGCGACAAATTGTAGCTGTCAGTACGCTATCCGCGTACGCATGCGCAGAGACACTCGGGTCGCCAGGACGCCGAAGTTGACGTGTGAAACTCGTGCGCATGCGCAGTAGTTGGATTCCCCACCGCCCCCCTTTCATTGAAAAGTTACTTGTTGTTTGCCAGTGTGACGTCACAGAGGGAGCACATTCGACTGGTGAGTACACAGTTCTTACCATTGCAATGGTTTATAAAGTAATTATCGCTTTATAGTTAAATATCGCTACTCACTCACTCGAACGTCTATATCGGCCTGGAGCCTATCGCAGGAGACTTAGGGCACGTGGTGGGGTACATCCTGGACGGGGTGCCAATCCATCACAGGGCATACGCACATATACACACTTACATGCTCATTCACACACTATGGGCAATTGTTTTGGATATTTGAAAGTTCCTTTGGGATCAATAAAGTATCTATCTATCTATCTATTATAAATTATTTTGGTTGAAAATTACCCTTCAATATGTCAAGTAAATTTCTAGAGCTTAAATGTGGTGACATCAGTCGTGAAACCTAAGATATTACATTAACGCTGCAGTTGTGGCTCAGTCGGTTAAGGCTGTGGGTTACTGGGTTACTGATCGGAAGGTCGGGGGTTCGAGCATCACCAAGTTGCCTTAACCCTACAGTATGTGCTCCAGGGGTGCTGTAACCTGGCTAACCCATATCTCAATTAGGACATTGGGGTCAGAGCAATGTCCTAATTGAGATATGCGAAAAATAATTTCGCTGTAAAGTACATGTGACAAATAATTGAATATCCTATCCTATTTGAGGAACTCGTTCACTCGAAAGAGCGATCAGTTATAACCAAAAGCCCTAACCACTCTCGGTCGAATGTTATTAGTCTTTCAGCTGCTCCCGTCAAGTGGGCCATCCAATCGGCACAGGTTTTATTCCAGGTTCCTTTTTGGATACAACCCTCCCATTTTATCCATTTCTGCAAAAACAAAGGTTACGACCCGCAGAGCCCCATGTGTGCCCACATTATCCTATCTGACTCGGTACAGGAGGTGAGAAAACACACCAACACACATTCACAATTAGGACACAACCCTGACCATGACCTCATTAAAGCCTCGCCCTGACTGATGGTACACTGGGTCATACAATCGGATGTGACACTGATTAATTAACCACTTTAATCCTTAAAATGAAGCAGTACATCTTTAAACATTTTTGTTGACTTTATACCTTATATCTATATTTACTAACACTTTATGCTGATATTTAGGTTTTAATTCATGAATTTGTTTTTGCAATTATTGCATACATGAAATAAATCCCGATGTTGGATCAAGACAGGTTGCTGCATTTGTCACAAAACTACCTAACTAACAGCGAAAGCGAGACTACACCTGAAACGAAATCCTAACCAAGTTATCATTTTTATAAGCCAATAATTTTAACAGAATTTTCTATTGGATACCTGGACACTCAGGAATCCCTGGTAATGAGAAAGCAGACAAAACTTCCTTCTTTGGAATTAGCCTTATCTGCATGTTTTTGGACCCACCAAGCATGGGGAGAACATGCAAACTCTTAAATAAATAATTATCCCTTCCTTTTTATTACACTATACACGACTGATGATTTGAAATGTTTATTGTCTATATGTTTATTGTCTATTATGTTACAATCCTTGCTACTGGATATTTGAAAGTTCCTTCAGGATCAATAAAGTATCTATCTATCTATCTATCTATCTATCTATTATAAACTATGTTGGTTGAAAATTACCCTGCCAATGCTGCCATTTGAGGAACTCGTTCACTCGAAAGAGCGATCAGTTATAACCAAAAGCCCTTACCACTCTCAATCGAATGTTATTAGTCTTTCAGCTGCTCCCATCAAGCGGGCCATCCAATCTGCACAAAAACTTGGCACAGGTTTTATGCCAGGTGCCTTTTTTGATGCAACCCTCCCATTTTATCCAGGCTTGGGACCAGCTCTGCATCCAGTGGCTGGGATTTGCGCACTGGGTGGGAATTGAACCTAGGCCTTCCTAATGCAAAAGATGACATGGTGGCGTAGTGATTTGCACTGTGGTCTTGCACCTCCAGAGTTGAGGACTTGATTCCCATCCAGGTCTGTGTGTGTGAAGTTTGCATGTTCTCCCAGTGCTTTGGTGGGTTTCCTCTGTGTACTCAGGTTTCCTCCCACAGTCCAAAGCCATGCAGAATAGGTTAGATGGCGTTCCTATAATTGCCCGTAGTATGTGTTTGTGTGCGTGTGTGTTAGCGTACCGTGCAATCGATTGGCACCCTGTCCAGGGAATACCACGTCTTGTGCCCAAGTCTCCTGGGACCCTTCACCGTTTAACTAACAGCTTCCTACACACAGTGTGTGCATTTCATGACTCTAGGACACAAATCACTTATGCATATGTTACATGTTATAATGTTAATTCTCTGCTTCACCACAGTGCTTGCACTATAATATCTCACATCGTTTTGTTGAGTATATAACTTACAGTAGTGTTCAAACAACATCCAAATCGCATCCATTTCACAGAACATATTGCAGACATTAAGCGCTGCGTACCTGTCATTTATTACTGCTGGAGTCTGAAAATGGTGTTTATCACATTATGCTGTCAAACTGTTCAGATAAGGTGTTGCATTTTCCTGTTTCCCTGATCTGGGTTATATATCATGCATGTAGGGTAATGGTGACTGGTACATGTTCTGGGATATTGACTAAGAGAATTATTTAAAAGAAATCCAAACTTTTGTTGTAGTGTACATATGTGTATGTATGACAATAAAAGTTGTATGTAACATGAAGTGCACATGCATATTCACCAAGTTGGTGTTTATTGAGTAGGGAAGTAGAATTTATTGAAGTAATGAACTATATTTGAACTATGTTTGAATTTTCAATCCTTCAGTCCTTGTATAAAAGAATTGGTCTATGTCCAATCAGCTGTGTAAAAGCAGAGGTTCAAAATTTAGTGAAGTCTGGGGAAAAAATGACTCCTTAAAGTCCACCCCAATTTACATAGCTGGAATCGCCTTCCCCTTTTTGTATCCACCACCTCTTGTCTGATTGCTGCATCAATAACTCATTTGCCCCTTTGGGACAGATACTGTATGCCTGGCTGTCTAGCATAAATCAAAGTTCTCTGTGAGCTTGCACAGTTCTCACACATTTTCACAATATTTCCCATACTGTTATCAATTAAAGATCTAATTCATACCCTGACACAAGCATATCCAGAAACCAAAGGATTTAGAAGCAGAGATTGGGGAATCTTCATATCCTACATGTATTTGGACAATTTTTATATTATATGTGTAGAATTTCTACAAAGGCAGTATCCTATCTAACTTGCATTTTAAACATGATATTACAAATACTTTTCATTGAAGCTTTACTGTAGCTTTACTTTTTAATCTTATCTGGTATGTCATTGGCGATGATATAAGTTTGTTTGGGCAAAGATAAACACTACCAGATAGATAACCAGACAGATGAACTGATTACAGCATGATTATTTAAACATGCTCATCCATAGGTTGGGTTTCATAAATATAGTATAATATATTTTTGCCAGTAGAATTTAAAGCCTGTCACCTGCGCTGATACTTAGTCAGTGGGAGCTTGACTAGGAAACAATGTAAAACTCAAGTTAACAATAAACATAGTGGATAGACACAGAACCAATAAAGCATAAAGATATATGGCATTGGGGTGTGTGGTAGAATAGGCGCCCTCTGGACTGCAGGTATAAACAAACACAACAACAATGTGAACACCTGCCATCATGCAACACATGAACTCATCCCTTTTGAAACAAGCAATACTATAACTAACACACCAACACAATAGGCAGCCAATAGGGAGGACAAAGCCCATGACGTTATAGTTATTAATAGTTCTATTATACCACTTAAGCAAAGAAATCCATAAAATGAAACTTTTTTTTTTTTGTATAAGGAGACATACAGTATTTTGCCAAAAGTATTCGCTCGCCTGCCTTCACATGCATATGAATTTACAATTCATAATTCCAATTCTTACTGTAATCCATAGGGTTTAATGTGATGTTGGCCCACCCGTTGCAGCTACAGCAGCTTTAACTCTTCATAGCTTCAACGCTTTTCACAAGGTTTAGGAGTGAGTTTATGGGAATTTTTGACCATTCTTCCAGAAGCACATTTGGGAGGTCAGACACAGATGTTGGACGAGAAGGCCTGGTCTCTGCTCTAATTCATCCCAAAAGTGTTCTATCGGGTTGAGGTCGCTTGTCCATGTCTTCATAGGCCTTGCTTTGTGCACTGGGTGCAGTCATGTTGGAAGTGGTGTGGGGTTGTTTATCAGTCATTGGGCTCGGTCCCTTACTTCCAGTCAAAGTAACTCTACAGTGAAAGTAAATGCTTCAGCAAATCAAGACATTTCATGCTCCCAACTATGCGGGAACAGTTTGGGGACAACCCCTTCCTGTTCCAACATGACTGCACACCAGTGCACATCCATAAACACATGGATGCGTGGGTTTGGTGTGGAAGAACTTGTCTGGCTCTTGTCACAGAGTCCTCTCCTCAACCCGATAGAACACCTTTGGGATGAATTAGAGCAGAGATTGTGAGCCAGGTCTTCTCGTCCAACATCAGTGTCTGACCTCACAAATGCGCTTTTAGAAGAATGGACATAGGTTTTCTCATAAACACTCTCCAAAACCTTGTGGAAAGCCTTCCCAGAAGAGTTGAAGCTGTTATGGCTGCAAAGGGGGCGGGGCCAACAGCATATTAAACCCAATGGATTAAGAATTTAGTGTTACTCAAGTTCATCTGCATGTGAAGGCATTTGAGCGAATACTTTCAGTAATATTGTGTATTTATAACATTATGAAGTAGGCTAAAGAGCCAATACTTTGTAAGAATAGTAAGATTTCTGCTGCACAAAAGTCTTCAGGCGGTAGTACTGTAGTTTATGGTGTATGGCTTTTCAGTAATATTACAAGCTGTAGGAGGAAACAGGCACTCATCTGCAATCACACTTCACACACTTATGCCTCCCTAACGGCCGTTAGCCGGAAGTCAAGTCAACTAAAATAAAAACCTGAGTCAGCGTTGCCAACTCCTCAGTAAGGAAAGTAGCCATTGGCTGTCCTGAAAGTCGCTAAATGACGTCATCGCGTAATTTACATAATGTAATGACAAAAAGGGAGGAGGTAAAAACACCCTAAATATGTTTAAAACTATACAAATGAACTTTTTATATAAAGAATATATATATATATATATTTAAATATATATAAATAAAAAATGTAAGCACTTTAACCAAAAGAGCAATGATATGCAAGTGCTATAACAAGTCTCAGTTAGCTTAACACAGTGCATATAGCAAGGTTATTATTATTATTATTATTATTATTATCCTCATTATGTAATAAAATAAAATGAAATAAGATAGAATAGAAAAAGAATAGAACAAGCTAGTGTTAGAGGGCTGATTTGCTTTTGTTAAATGTATAATAAAGAAAAAGAAAATAAATAGATAGGATACAAAAGGAACATAGAAGCTAGTGTTAATTAGGTAATGTTAGTTTTTTTTTTGTTTGAAGAATTAGTTTTTATTTTTATTTCATCACAATCCCAAACCTCCTCCTTTATCCAGGCTTTTGGGACCGACTAAAGTGACCCAAAAGAGACACTCTGGCGGAGTTAGTTTTTTTTGTTTGTTTGTTTGTTTGTGTTTTATATATAATATACAGGCGGCCTGGGAATGCGGCGGCCGGAGCGGCTGCGGCGAGTTGAACAGGACGGACACATCAAAGTCTCCAAAAGTCTCCAGTAACACCAGAAAAAAGTCGCTCGATTTGCCGCTAGTCGCTTTTTTAAAACTGTGTCGCTAGAGGGGTCTGAATACTCGCTAAACTGGCAACACTGACCTGAATAAACACCAACCAGATTAAAGCATTACAGATATAATACACATGTCGATGCGGAAGTAAATCCCTGTCCACACCCATCTACATAAACCGAGTCAACTCCCTTCTCCACACACACACACACACACACCACCACCACCTTCAGGCTCTCAGAAGGATCAACTCCACTGCACTGTTTTTCCAGGTAGGAGGACTCTCCTGATCTCTAAACTTTATATAATACTATAACACATGTAGGATAGTTGCTCATTTAATACTCTGTAACACGGGTTAATGCTGAGATAACCTGTAATAATAACAATAATGATGTGTGTATTTAGTGTAAACACTCTGTAACGGACATTATCCTGAACAAAGCAACATTTCCATTACGTTCTAACCGGCTTCATGTGAACTCTGTGTGTAATTAGATCGAAGTCTGTACGGAAGTGAAACAGGAAGTGTCATGTATCTTCAAAACTTCTCGTGTCTTTCCATTTGTTTGTTTTCCTTTTATTCGTTTATATGTTCAGTCTGTAGGCGGCGGGAAAAGAATTCCACCAGGATAAATGAATTTCAGCTCCGAGTCTGTAGTATCCGGACACGCCGACAGTCAACACCGAGTGTGTCTGAAGATCAGTGGGAAAGTCAAAGGCTACATATTAAACGAATGCAAAGGCTTGGGTCGGGGTCACGTGATGCAGTTTCGTTGCGTTTCGTTGCATTCGTCCATTTCGGTTTGGCGCGTGACTGATAATAAAATCAAAACGATAATAGAGGGGAGCGCGAGGCCGAGCCGCATTTGCAAACCATCACCCGATTTAGTGAGCAGACGCAAAGTACTGAATACACATAAACCACATCTACACATGTACTTACTTACTGTTTTATATTCTGTATACATTACTGAATTGAATGTTGTAGCACTGAAATCTCGTGCATTATTGAATTGATCAAACAACATTAACACTAAAGTACTAAATTACCACTTGTAGCTAAAAAAACATCTACAGTACTGAATTAATGCAGCTCTAAAAAACATCTACAGTAATGAATTAATGCAGCGCTAAAAAACATCTACAGTACTGAATTAATGCAGCTCTAAAAAAGTTACAGTAAAAACCTCAAAGTTCTGAATTAAGGTTTACGTCTCTTAAAACACCTACAGTACTCACTGAATACTTACAGCACGAAAAACACTTACAGTACTTTAATTAACTATTGCAGCTATAAATAAATCGTCTTCAGTAGCAAGGCAAGTTTATTTGTATAGCACATTTCATACACAGTGGTAATTCAAAGTGCTTTACATAAAAGAGAAGATAATAATCATAAAATTATGGAAAATAATAGCAACTTTTTAAATGGTTTAATATTTGATCTAAAATAAAAACAGTTTGCGATGAAACTTTTAAAATTACTTAATTTGATTTAGAATCCAAATAAAACAGGTAAAAAAATATATAAGATAAACATAATATACAGTGCAGTCCGTTTGGATGTAGCACCGTGATCATTCAATAAATGCACAGATGAGTTTTAAGTCTAGATTTAAATATGACTAATGTTTTAGCACATCTGATCTCTTATGGAAGCTGGTTCCAACTGCGGGCAGCATAATAGCTAAAAGTTTTGTTTTGTGTGAACACTACACTTACAGCTCTAGAAACACCTACAGTATCCAATTAACTCTTATACCCCTAAAAACATCTCAGTAATGCATTCAGTTCATTTCAAGCTAAAAAAAAATTCTACAGTAATAACTTGACACTTGCAGCTTGAAAAACACTTACAGTACTGAATTAACTCTTGCAGCTCAAAAACCACCTAAAGTAATAAATTAACACTTATAGCTCTAAATAAAACATATCCTGTACTGAATGAAAACTTACAGCTTTAGAAACTTTGAATCGACTCTTACAGCTCTAAAAAATACCTATAGTACTGAACTAACGCTTAATTAACAGCTCTAAACAAAATCACCTAAAGCTGTGAACTACTTAGCGTCAAACATCACCTTCTGTATCGAATGAATCTTTACAGCTTTAAATAAATAAATAAATAAATCTCATAGAACTGAATTCGTCGTTCTGCTTAGTCAAAAAGTGATATTAAGTTTCCATAACTGCAGGTATGATCGTAGATTCAGCTGTAATTCAAATCAAAGGTTTGGGTTATTTAAGTGATTACAGGTGCTAAGTTGCCTCATGGACATCCAGTGGCATTAATCTATAAACAATGAAGAAAAAAAATACTAATTGTATTCAATTCTGTACAATCAATGTGTTAATTTATTTATGGATAAAAAAAAAAATCATCCTTTTTATCCATCCATTCATAAAAAAAGAAGAGCAGTAATATTCATCTGTCATAGCTGGAACTAGTGTCAGAGCTGCTGTAAAAGACAATTAATCAACAGCTTTCTGAATTTTTTATTTTGAAAGAGCGTTGTGGTATAATATAATAAAATGTCTTTGTGTGTGTGTGTGTGTGTGTGTGTGTGTGTGTTGATATCCTGCACCTGCCCAGTATCACACGCCAGACACATCGACCTGATCATCAGTCATTAACAACCCATTTATCTTAGCAATAGGACAGTTGCTCAGGCAGATGGCGAGCAGTGTTTAGCGTAATAACATCTCAGAACGGTGTTCGATCACTTCATTCCTGTTTCAGGTTAAGCCCTGTTCATATAACCTTGCTGTGATGAATGATTCACGTGGGTCGAACGGTGTGTCTATGTCTGTGTGTGTGTCTGTGTGTGTGTGTGTGTGTGTATGCGTTTAGGGACATCCCTTTTGTTTTTGTGCGTAAGGTGAGGCAGGAGGTAATTACAGGTGTGTATATGTGTGTATGCATGCACGCAGTCCTTAGGGAGAGGTAAGCTGAGCCGCGCAGAGAGAAAGAGAACACTAAGAGTCTTGATATTCATTATCTTCTTCTTGTCTTCTGCAGTTTTTTTTTTCCTGCATCTTTGCTGTTCCTGCTTGAACGTGTAACATCATGGCAGCCGTAAGTATCAGTTATTCATATAACAATTAAAAACAACAATTTTTCTTATTTTAAGTACTTAACACTGTTAACATGTTATTCCTCATACGGTGCAACAGTTCTATTTGATACGTTATACACGCTATCATAAAAGTATAGCATTGGCATTGTGTTTTCATTCAAATTCACCAACGAATAAGACAATGAGATGGTTGTTCTCGTGCTGACGTCTGAGTTTGCCGAGCGACAGGCATTCCCGGGATGCTTCAGATGTGTGGTGATTAAGTTAAATCTTATCAGTCAGTCACTCATTTGTGATGATCATATGACTCTATCACTTAAGACTTTAATCCAATCTTCGATAGCCTGATAGTGAGCTTAGTAAGATGCTTAGACACTAGTTAAGCCTAATTAACCTTAACTATTGTTTATGCTTTTATAATAATTCGTACAGCACAATGAAGAAGGACTTTTAAAGGGGTTTTAGAAACCCCTTTGGTTATTTTTACGTTAGTCAGGTCAATAGATTATATCTAATGTTTCACCATCCAAACATATCATCGTAATCAAAAAAGCAATGTTCAGGCGAACATCCTGATTATTGTTACAACCAAGTATGTGCACACAATAAGTACACGTACAAGTGTGCCTAACATGTGCAGCGTTGTTACTGTGGATGGAAACGGTATTTATTTATTTATTTTTTTACTTTCTTTATTCACTATATAGACAATGCTACAGTATTATTCACTCATCTGCTCACCATTTAAATGCTTCTACGGAAACCTGTTCTTAGCTGTTGCTTTGCATAAAATGTGTTTTACTGTCAGCTAGAGATGGAGGGAAAATCATTTCAGTTACATATCATGAAGCGTTCCTGTTGGAGTCCTATCCTATATAATAGTTTTCATTTATATGTGTTTGCATATGAGGTGGTGTAATCTGTATGTAAAAACTGTGCTGCTCTAAAGTATTCACACATTGGCGGGCAGCACAGCATCCTGTGTGCGGTCTGAGCAAATGATTTGGTTTAGAATTAAAAACTAAATCTTATAAGAAAATAATGGAAATTGGGATATTTATAAAAATCTTGATTATTACAGAATCACGAGACAGCCTAGATATCATATCAGGTGATCCCCGGTGAGACTGTCAGCTACTGTATATGCCAATTATTATTTATGATCCAGTGGATGATGGGAAAATTCCAATAATTCTTACATTTTAAAGTTCCTATTCTTCTTTAGCAAGTTTGAACATGATTTTTTTTCCCTCTCATATTTTTGGTTTGTACATGCACAATGGAGATTAGAGCTGCACAATTTGATGAAGGAAAAAATCGCAATGATTATTTTGCGATGTTAAACTATTATATTGTAACATTTACGTATTAAATATACAATCAATGTTGTATTTAATCGAATTTAATCAAAGATAACAGCAATTAATAGCAAAAATGATCTCATTAAGAGGTTTGTAAATAGTTAACATCTCAAAATTATAAAAAATATATACAAATATTTTAATTATTGACAAACACTACATAAATTCCTAACTATGAATATATCACCTGTAATAAATATCATAAAATAATTGGTCTGTATTGCGATTTAATTGTGCAGCACTACGAACGCCTATTTAAATGAATAAAAAAATAAGTACCTTTTAAATAATGGGTCCCTTTAAATAAAAATGAAGCAGCAATACATAGGACACAATACGTGTAGAGATGTACATTCTCTGTTTATTTCATTTTTTTTAAATCAAGTAAATAATGATCCTAAACAGAAGATGTACATATGTTGTGAAGTACAAAGTGATGATGTATTATTGTATTGTTCGATAAATAATAATTTAAGATTTTTTTCAATATCACAGAACGTCTTGGACATATCTGCATACTGGTGAGCTGAGCTAAATGATCAGACTGAAAATTCAGAAAGAAAAAGGTCTAAATTATCCATCGCTTATAATAAACTCTTTAGATTCCTTTAATGCCCATACTGTATATCCCAGCTGGGAAAAGGCTGACTCTGTAGGTGGTATTTTTAGAAGCGAGATAAAGTGTGTGATGATGTCCGCATGAAGTTTACAGTACACAGTGCCAGATTAGAGACTTATTCAGCTGCAGTGCAGACAAAAGAAAGAAACACACTAAACATGTATTAACTGACTGAGTGCATTAATCATTTTCTTTTTTTTGTGCGTGTGTGTTAGATTGGAAACCGTGGTACCATCTCCCAGGCGTCTGATTTCGACGCTGAAATCGATGCAGAGAAACTTCGACAGGCCATGAAGGGAACAGGTGAGGAAAAATGATAAAATATTGTTATTTATGCTATTTTATTCATTCATACGAATCTTTCGGAAACTGTTCTCTGTATTTTTATATAGTATTTAACACTTTCACCACAACTCAATTTTGCTATTTTTCCTAATGCTTTATTCTGATTTCTTTTTCCTTTGGGATTAATAAAGTACTCTATCCGTCTATATCTGTCTATCGTAATATTGAGTAATCAGAAGGTGTTGATTAATTTCCTGTTGACTGTGACAGTGGTTCTGACTATAAGGTTCATTTCCATTAGTGCTCTCGTTCTATAATTTCTATAATATCAACTTACACAGGTACAGTACATCATGAATGCTTATAAACAGATTTAAGATATGCTAATGATATGCTAATGATTTCTGTAAGGAAAAGTTTGTTTAATGTTGATAAAATAAGTCTCACTTTCCAACACAGACTGCGATTTGTTTTATTAACTAAAAAAAAAAAAGTGAGGAAATGACTGTTTATAGCCGCTATAGAATTGTTGGTGAGCCATGACATTACAATGCAAAACATTATGCCCAGTGTTGTATTGGTTCCCCTTGAGCTACCGGGACAGCTCTGGTCCATTGGAGCATGACTCCTCGGGACCCCTGGGGACGTGCTGTGGTGTCTGGCACCATGACATTGGCACGATCTTCTGGTTGCTGTGGGTTGTGAGGTGGTGCCTTAATGGATCAGACTGTTTCTCTGGTGCATCCCATGTGGTGCACCATTGGATTGTGATCTGGGGAGTCCTTTCAGCTGTAGTGGTAGAGATGATGCAGTAGGCAAACACATGCACTTGTCTGCTATATCAACCCACCATCTATTACACCACTCTGTGCTTATTTCTGCCATGCCCCGTCGTGAGTAATTCCTCATGCAATTAACACTGCAATCCATTTTTTTGTTCTTCATTTCTTCTGGGAAAAAGTTCAGCGGAGACAGTCGTGACAGAGGTAACCTTGTGTGGTCTTTACTGGAACGTTAAGGCGACAATCGCATCATTTTTGAAGCAACAACACCGAGTCAAATGTTGTAGCATTAATTGCGTTAGAGCTCCGAGCAGAACAATGTTTCAGTATCACGGGACATGTTGTTGAGACACTGACGAAGTTAGAGTTGCGTAACTGGCCTCAGCTGAATCCCTTCTGAGGCGTGGAAACAAAGCAGTGTACACACACATACACACAAACACATGCATGCATACACACCCACGTACACACTGAGAGAGCTAATATACACTACCGTTCAAAAGTTTGGGGTAACTTGCAAATTTCTTTGTTTTTGTTTAGTGATTTATTTTCTACATTCTACAACAATACTAGGGGTTTCAAAACTATAAAATAACACATATGGAATTAGGTAATTACGTAACAACAAGAAAAACAACAGTTAGTTGTTATTT
>JAQMYG010000009.1:21376734-21388489 GCA_030014215.1 Clariallabes teugelsi | reverse complement strand
CTACTACTACTACTACTACAGGGCGTCCAAACAGTCAGGGTTCAGTCACCAAGAGTAAAACTACCCATACATAATTATGTATTTATTCATTACAACCTATGCCATGCGTGTTCATGTTCCCATTTGTAGAACCAAAATCAGGTTGAAATAAGCGACACTGTTAACCGTTTTTATTCCCTTTACACTGTAATTCATCTTTCGCAGGCCGGGAGAGACGAGAGCACCGTCGTGGACGAGGCACTCGCTAAACAGGACGCCAAGGTGAGCATGCAGAGTTAATGCCATTAAAAAGTGCGTTATTAAACACTATAATGCTGTGTGTGTATATAACACACTGTTGATGTGCGGTATTCTGTAGGAGATCTTTGAGGCGGGCGAGGCGCGCTGGGGAACAGACGAGGTCAAGTTTCTCACCATCTTGTGTGTGAGGAACAGAAACCACTTACTTAAAGGTGTGTTTAACATGTTAGCTTATAATACACACTCGTATCCATTTCCCTTATCAGATATATAAATAACAATTCAGATTTATCAATTCATTTCAAATGGAGCGTTTCAGACAATACTAAGCTATAACGTCTCAAGTAGATAAAGATGACGGTCTGTAGTTGCTTAATTTTCCTAATATTTGTATTACTAATTTATATTTGGGTGGATTTTCACTAGAAGGTGTAACACTCTTTCACACCCCATGTAGTGCACTGATAAAGGGTGTACAGCCAATTAGCCTAATGTGCATGTAGCACCTGGTGGAAACCCACCAAGCATGGGGAGAACATGCAAACACTATGCACACAGACCCAAGGCAGGAATCGAACCTTGACCCTGCAGATGCAATGCAACAATGCTAACCATTTACGCCACTGTGCCACCTGGCTCTTAAATAACAGTATTAAACATTTGAGACTCAGCACTGACTCCTAGTGGTAGAAAGCTGCATAGATTTTTTTTACTGTATAATTTTAACTTTATAATTTAGTAGAACAAAAATACTACTGCATTGATTTTCATTTCTTGCTATATTGTGTGAATATATTACGGTAAATCTAATCATATTTTATCCTCCTTTACTGTTGCAGTGTTTCAGGAGTACCATCAGATTTCAGGCCGAGACATTGAAGACAGCATTAAGAGGGAGATGTCCGGCTGTCTGGAGGATGTTTTTCTCGCTATAGGTCTGGCCTTTTATTATAATTTTTTTTTAAATTAGCTATTTAAATGTCATATTCCATGAAACATTCTTACAGTATATGAAAGTATGCAAATTTTTTTTTTTTTTAAGTTTTATTCAGCATCCATTTATCAGCTTCATTATTTTGAGCAAATTTTGTAAAAGTATTGTGTCTAATTGTGTAGTCTAATACATTTTTTTTCCATTACCAACAACAACAATTAAATCCGCTACAGATTGGGTGTCAAAATTTAGCCACACCATCAAGATGTGTGATTTTCAAGATTTCGCCCAGTATCCCTTCAACCTTAATACTAGATCTGTAGTATAGCTGTGCGAGAACTCCTAGTTTAATACTGACAGGGTAATGACTGTACATCGTGTTTCTTTGTTCTGCAGTGAGGTGCATCAAATGTAAGCCGGCATTCTTCGCCGAGAGACTTTATAAATCTATGAAGGTAAAACCACTAGAGCAGAAATAATATCAATCCATGCATTATATTTGGGAAATTATGTTTTAAAAGGAAACTTATTCAAGTGTGTGTGTGTGTGTGTGTGTGTTTGTAGGGTCTAGGCACCACTGACAGCATCCTGATCAGAGTGATGGTCTCTCGTGCTGAGATCGACATGATCGACATCAAAGCTGAGTTCCTGAAGATGTATGGAAAGACTCTGAACTCCTTCATCAAGGTGAGTAACTAACACACACACACACAATGTGTTCTCTTTTATACCTATATCTAGTTTGCCGATTTAATTACAAAGTGTGTTCTAATTGGACTTAATCAGCCTTATATGAAACCTGTTCCTGCTTTTAAATGAACTTTATGTATTTCTTTGTGTGTGTGTGTGTGTGTGTGTGTTTGTTTTTTTTCTTTTTAGGGGGACACATCTGGGGATTACCGAAAGATCCTTCTGGATCTTTGTGGAGCAGAAATCTAAGCTGAAAAGGCCACTCCATTTACTATAATATGACATTTATTAGGAGTTTCTAATGTGTGTGCTTAGCTGACTGACTCCAGTTCATTAACATGTAGCTAGTGTGTGTGTGTGTGTGTGTTCGGTCCAAACATTTATCAAAACATTGTCAAACATTTCCTACTTTGTAATGCCAAATAACCAGAACGGTGCTTTAAAAACCTCGAATTAAATTGTAACAGTTTCTCTCTCTCTCTGGCCTCTTATTCTAAAAACTGAGCTAAAAGACTAATGATGGTTTTATTGTCCAACTGCATGCCACAGCTACACCATTTCTACATAGACAGATTATTTGTAGAATTAGTATTAGAATAATTAAATTGGAACCACATTATAATAGAAAGTACACATACTGAACATGGTGTTTACCATTTTACCATGGTATCGGTACCATACATGGTATAGTACATGTAGCACATATTAATGCATTCCTCCAAGGTACCAACAATACTGTATGTATGTACATTGTTTGTGTAGCACAATGGCATTTGGTACAGCCATGTTATAACCAATTGTATGTGCCATTCTGTATGCAATTATATGCACCTGTATCTTTGAAATGTAATTTCCATTGTGCAGTGTAATACAGTACATTATATGTAATACTGTATAGTACTGCCTGTAATATACCATACCGGTAATATGTACTAATAGATCTAATATGGTACAGTAAGGACAAACATGTCATATTAGATACTGGCTGAACTTTAATAGTAATTTTGGTTCCCAATAAGTACCATGGTATTTAGCCAAGTATGGTGGTACATACCATAAGTACCTACTAATGTGCCACAGTACCTAACCTGTTTACGGCATTTGACAGATGTCCTTATCCAGAGCCACTTACATTTAATCTCTTTATATATCTGAGCAGTTAAGGGTCAAGGGCCTTGCTCAACGGCCCAACAGTGGTAGCTTGGTGGTGATGGGGTTTGAACCTGGTCATGGTAATGTCTGACATTCAATGCTAATACTCTAGTTTCTAATTTTTATTTTTCTTCTGATCTTCAAACCTTAATCTTCCCATAAAAATGCTAAGCATAGTTAATCGCTATTTTATATAAACACTGCAGAAGAAAAAAAAGTGTCAAGAAGATCAGTCAGTCCATAACTACACAACGATGGAAATTATAGCAGGGTTCCAGTGCATAAAGGTCTTACTATTCATTTGTGATGGTTCAGTAGTGCAGAAAAACACACGCATGCTGGTCTGCAGACTGGTCTGTTGTTATCTTGGTAAGCAGGTGAGTGTATAGCAGCATACAGCATACCAGGAGAACAGTACACGGTTTCTCTGTTGGCACATGGTTTATGTCCACTTGTCCATTATGGACCAGGCACAATCAATCACATTGTTGTGGAATTACAATTTGGACCAGATACTGTCTGTAGATCTGGAGCAACTAGAGGGAATCCAGATGTTTCTAGTTTTACTCTGTTTATAAGATTCTGGGTCAGCAGTCCGCCATGACTAACTCGCCAGCAACAGGGTGTATGTTCAAATCACACGCGAGTAAATCATGTAATATATCCTTAAAATCATATAACTACCCAAATATCCTAATGAATTGAAAACTCATGGGAGATTTTATGGGTGATGTGTTAGCCAGAGCTCTCCAACCAAATCTAACTAACAGAATACAGTACATAACAGTACAACAAAGGTTCAGCGATTTGTAAAATCTATGTTTCTAAACTTATGGCAGCTTGTTGCTGCCCAATATCTTAATTATTGTGTTTGTTTGGGGTAAATGTGGGTAAATGTGAACTTATTTTTATTTTTTTACTGTTTCTGCCTCCTGCAGCTGGTACTGCACTAAAGGTTTTCATTAGATCATTAGAACTGAGACGCAAAACTCACTTTATTTCTCTATATATTTCGCCTGCTTCACATCTGAAATGCTAGCCTCCCAGGAACTCCTTAAATGACCCAAACATGTGGAAATGATTTGGAGCGACGTCAGGACTATACAGGGGATGTGGCAATAACTACAGTTCCCACACACAGATGCAAGTTGGCAACTATATATCTGTTGATTTTCAAGAATCAGGCGTTTCACTTCCTGCCTGTTCATGGGAACAAATGCAGTGGGCTCTAAGCCACCTTGGCCGGGATCGTCATTCACAGACGCACAGCCTACGTTAAAACATTTGCACCATTAAAATGTTTAACTGCAACTAAGAGTCAGATTATCCTACTGTGCTAGTCTTGAGGGAGAAATTTCATCACAAGTCCCAGGTTGACTTGAACACCCCTTGTACAATTGAATAAATTAAATCTTCTCTCCCTCTAAGACTGGCCAAAGCTATGTATCATGCTCTTATTAAACACACTTATTCATATGTGTCATACAAATAATAGAAATAACGAGATGCAAAAATGCTTAAGATTTGCTGGTTTATTCATTTTTATTAATTACTGTTTGAAGAATATTATTAAATACTGTGATGCTTCCATAGCTCTTAATGGTGACGTGAGATTATTACATGATATCTTTGCACTTTGGGATAAATCTCTTGATCTAATTAGGTCAAAAGCACCTTCTCATTATTCATCATATAAAAACACTCCATCGTTCAAAACTCTCAAAACTGTTGAACATATTTTCTAGTTTATCATTTCAAACATTCGATTTTTGCAACAAAAATACAATATTGTGCACTGCCATTATATATACGTAGGTATACCAGTATACCTTGATGCTATAACGTGTATAATATTTGTATAACATTATATGCTACACAGGTGTAGATGGTGTGAAAAAATACAACTTTTAAAGCCCTTTTTAAAATGTTAGTCAAAAAAGTGGTTCCAATATTGGTCTGATAAACTACTTAAGGCTCAGACAATCCACAACTGAAAAGTCTGTAGAAACCTGACCATCACACCGCAACAAGCTCTTCCCATAAAACTGAAAGCACACAGTTTGGAGTGGATGAACCCAAGTGGCCTGCACAGAGCCCTGACCTCAACCCCACTGAAAAACTTTGGGATGAACTGGAACACCAACTGCTCCCCTGTTCGCTTTGCCCAACACCAGTTCCTGATCCTATTAATTATGATTCTAGCTGCTATATAAGCAGAAATTCCCACAGCTACAATCCAAAATCCAGTGGAAAGCCTTCCCAGAGTGTGGAAATTCCCAAGAGTGGAAATTGGTATAGCAGCAAAAGGGGCCTGGATCTAGAAATTGATATTCAAAAAGAACATACGGGCATGATGATGGTCAGGTGTCCACAAACCTTTCTTCATAAAGTGTATAATTCAGATTCCTGCTACATATACATACATCTATTCTGTAAAAAAGTGTTGAGTTTACCCTCATTTCTACATATAAAATTACATTAAATTAGGCAGATTAAATGAAAGAAATGGGAACAAATGTTGTACTCACGCTGGATATGATATACACAAATATAAAATATACAATCTAAACATTATCTGTTTATGTAACAGCAGCAACCTGTGAATCCATCAGCATTCAGCATTACCAGTATACTAACCATAGGCATCACGCAACATGTTTCTCACTGGATCGTGCCTTAAGATAGATGCTTTTCATGCTTTAATGATGCATGGCTTAGGTACAGGGTGTGGACTGAAAATGAGAGTCTAAAAAAGTCCTTCAGGAAGCTTGGAGGACTATTACTCAAGACTACATTAAAATAAGTGAGTCTAAAAATAAAATATGAAGAAATGAGGGGTGGCTCATGATTTTAGACAGTATTTTCTCTCTTCCTCATACACACAGTATACAGTGGGGAAAATAAGTATTAGACACATCATATTTTTATCAATAAGGGGCTATTGACACAAAATGTCCACCAGATGTAGCCATCAACCGAAATATTGAATTCATACAAAGAAATCAGAACATTTAAGTACACAAGTTTAGTCATAATAAATAAAGTGAAATGACACAGGGAATAAATATTGAACACACTTTATTTAATACTCTGTATAAAAGCCTTTGTTGGTGATTGCAGCTTCTAGACGCCTCTTGTATGGAGGGACCAGTCGTCTGCATTGCTCAGGAGTGATTCTGGCCCATTCTTCCACACAAACAAACAGTCTTTAAATCTTGAAAGTTCCTTGGGCCTCTTTTATGAACTTTGATCTTCAGTTCTGTCCATAGATTTTCTATGGGATTTAGGTCAGGTGATTGTCTGGGCCGTTCAAGCAGCTTGATTTTCTTTCTTTGAAACCACTTCATCGTTTCCTTGGCCTTGTGTTTGGGATCATTGTTTTGCTGAAATATCCACCCTCTTCATTTTCAGCTTTCTGGTAGATGGCAGCAGCTGTTTATCCAGAATGTCCCGGTACATTTCTTCATTCATCCTGCCTTCAATACACAGTAGCCCTCCCTCCTTACAAATAAGAGTTTATTATTATTATTATTATGTTTACATTTTGTACTTTTTTGTAAATTTTTAAAGGAATATTTTTTCATTGTTTCTATTTTTTTTTCTTTTTTATATTATTTCTTTTGTTTCTTCTGTTATCTGCACAAAGTAGGAGCGGTTCAGGATACATTTCACTGCGTGTTGTACTTGTATAACTATGCATGTGACAAATAAAGAATCTTGAATCTTGAATAATATGAAGTCTGCCAGTACTCCTTCCTGAAAAGCAACCCCAAACCATGATGCTTCCATCTCCAAACTTAACTGTTGGTATGGTGTTCTTGGGGTGGTAGGCAGTACCATTTCTTCTTCAAACATGGTGTGTGGAATGACTTCCAAAAAGTTAAATTATGCATTCATCTGACCATACTATAGTCTCCCAATAATCCGCAGGCTTCTCCAAATGCTGTTTTGCAAACGTTAACCGAGCCTCAACATGCTTTTTGTTCTGCAATGGAGTCTTGCGTGGTGAGCGTGCATGGATGCCATGACGCTTCAGTGTATTGCTTATGGTTTTCTTTGAAACAACAGTACCTGCTGATGTAAGGTGTTCCTGGAGTTCTGCCCGAGTGGTTCTTGGCTCTTGGAGAACTCTCCTGATTATTCTTTGGACTCATCAGACAGGGATTTTACGTGGAGCACCTGATCGTGGCTGGTTTATGGTGAACTGATGCAGTTTCCATTTCCGGATAACAGCCCCCCACAGCGCTCACAGGAACATTCAGCATTCTGGAAATGCGCCTATAACCATTCCCATCAGAATGCGAAGATTACGAAGATCTTGGGAGAGTTCTTTGCATTTACCCATCATGAAGTCTTTCCTGTGTGCCTCCTGGGTAATGAGAAGCCTTTATAGGCCATCAATTATGACTAAAGCGGCTGATATGAATTACAGTAGTACTGATAGGGGCGGGGTTTCTCTCTCAATACTGACAGATTTCAGGTGATCTCCTGGCAAGACTTATTCCCTGTGTCATTTCACTTTGTTTATTATGACTCATCTTGTGTACTTAAATGTTCTGATTTCTTTGTATGAATTCAATATTTGGCTTGATGGCTACATCTGGTGGAAATTTTGTGTCAATAGCCCACTTAGAAATCCCCTTATTGATAAAAATGCTGATGTGTCAAATACTTATTTTCCCCGCTGTATATACAGTGGAACCTTGGATTGCGAGCATAATTTGTTCCAGAAGCGTGCTTGTATATCAAAACACTCATATATCAAAGCGAATTTCCCCCATTAGAAATAATGAAAATATGAAGATTATTGAAGATTATTCATTCCACAACCCCCAAAAAATAAATATATAAAAATAATTAATACAAAATATAAAGTAAAAAATAAAAAAAATCAACCTGCACTTTACCTTTGAAAAAAGTAAAAATCCTGACAGAAACACGTGTTTCCATTAGTGTGCTATGGAAGTAGCTGTGTATGTGTGTGTGTGTTTGTGCATGCACGCGTTGTGTATGTATGTGTGTTAGTGCGCGCACGCACTGTGTATGTGTGCATGTGTGTGAAGATAAAGTAAGACGAGAGGAGGAATGACTCCCCCTCTCCCTCCCCTCTTATTTGTAAGGAGGGATGGCTACTGTGTGGGACGACTTTCACACACACACAACGGAAACACTGATTTATCGGAAAACTTACACTAACGGAATCATTGCTTTAAATGAAAAAAATGAAACAAATTAACTTGCATTTCACCTTTAAAAAGAATCGCGACAGAGCAGTGTTTCCGTTAGAGAGTGTGTGTGTGCGTGTGAAGGCGAGAGGAGGAGGGAGGAGACACACACACACTAAAGGAATCAGCGCTTTTTGACAGAGAGAGAGAAACAGGATCTTTAACAAGGAAGATCTCTACAAAACACTCACACAAAATAAAAGATGCTTTACGCGCATACGTGGTCACAGTGTTATAGTAGACAGTACACGTGTTAAATATACGAGTGACGCACGCGCACTGAGACTGAGCAGGGGAGACGATTCCCCAATTCTGCAGCGCGCGCGCGAGAAGAACCATTGGCTAAGTTATGTTCATGTGACGCTCAACGTCAAAACAAGAAGCGCAGGCGTGCCACATGATACTTGGTACTTTAACTCGCTCGTTTAACAAGGCAAAATTTAATTAAAATTTTGCTTGATTTCTCGCAACCCGAGGTTCCACTATATATGCACACACACACAGTGTAAAAATACAAATATATATATATATATATAGTAAACATAAATCAGCTTATTCACACCAGGTCCAGCCTGGTGGACATTAAGGTCTAAAAGTCAAAGAACACTAACAGTTCAGACACAATGTCATTTTCTGTGACATGTGAACAAAATTTTCTCGATGTTATGGAGAGATGTTAAGTTATGATGCAGTAAAGCAACAAGCCTACATTACTGCTTTTAATAAAAAAAAAAAAAATCTTGGATCACTGAGACACCAATTCTCTATTCTCCCTTTCACCCCTTGTGTGTAATTCCCACCCAGCTTCCATGTTTCCTTCCAGTTAAACACAGAAGTATTTCTTGCTCCCTGGATTTTTATAACAGAAATAGACAAATCCTGGAACGTAAGCAAATTCTGTCTCCCTGTCTCAGGAATGTCTTTACTTTACATATATAGTACATAATCCTACTTTATAGCATCATCTAATTCAATCTAAGAAGGTTCAAGACACGCCAAAAAAAAAAAAATCCTACTTCTGTATATATTTCTCTCCCACCCTGGTCCCCCCCCCCCCACCCCCCAATTTAGTCTTAGCCAATTTTCACCCATCAGGCAGCTCACATGTATCACATGGCAGCTACCAGCCAGTGTGGTCAAAGTCAATCACGTGTTTCCTCCAAAGCTTTTGAAGCCAGCCGACCACATCTTTTTAAAACTGCTGCTCATGCAATGTCTGGAAGTGGCGTAACACACTCGGGGTACAGCAGTATCAACGCCCCCTTTTGCATGCACAAACTCCAGACACTCATGATTGGTTAATGTTGCTTTGATTAAAAGGGTTGAGAAAGCATCCCTTCCTGAGAGCATGGTCACTCTGTCTTTCTTGTGCTCCTGACCATGGATGTTGAATGCTGTTCAATGGAATCAAAATGAATGAGAAAAAACATTCAAGACGTGATCAGGTGGCTTCATTTTAAATGAGGATTCATCACAACATTAAACTATGCACCCACGAAAAATAGCACACTGAGAAGAATGTAGCATTTGATAACTGCCTTGGTAGTGCACTCAAGGTTTTGCACCCTAAACTACACTCATTTTAGTATTAGCACCAGATTCAGGCTTATATTTTGGGCATGAAGACTTTCAGTGGCTCGTTCTCATGCACTTTATCCAGAAAGCCGAGGTTGAAGTAAGGATAGAGCGTCTCGTTAAAGGTGTCCCGGAACGTATAGAGGTGCGTCATGCTCTCAGCGTTGTAGAACGACACAAGACCTCTCTTATAGTCGAGGTACACACCAATGCGCTCCAACTGCTCAGACAAGGACAGGACAGTGGGAGGCCATGTCCCCGCCATGTACTGCACACCGTAGGAGAGCGAGACGGTCCAGAAGCCGTTGGACGGTAGCGCTTTGATCACACCTTTCCTGCCGACAGATTCTCGTGCCACGCCCACCGTCCACACAGCGCTGCTTGACACTTCGATTTCCCAGTAGTGGCATCCATGGGTGAAGCCTTGACTACCGAGTAGTGACAGAGCAGCGTCGAAGCGTTGTGGGTTGTCACGTGCTGAGCTGTTGAAGGTCTGGTAGCGCACGCAGGTGAGAGACGGCGTCACGCTTAGCCATGGGTTCGCTGTGCTTGAGTTGAATGTGATGGCTGATGGCACTGCGCAGAATTTTTAAAGCAAAACAATTATGATTTTTTTTTTAAAAAGGGGGTTCCATCTTGCATGCTAAAGAGTTCATTGTTTTGAACCATATGAAAACTTCTACGTGGGCTGCTTTTAAAAGCTAGAACAACAAACTATCCCAAAAATCCATATTGAATTTGTTTTCTAAAATGTGGCTCATTTTGTAATAGAATAATTTATGAAAGGACAAAAGACAATTAACTAGACAATTAATTATTATAAATATTTTATATAATAAATCAATCAGTAATAAATTAACATCACTGTCAGACCTAAAATTTGTTCAGCTAATCAAAATCACTGGCCTTGTCACATCATCAAATTAATTAAGCATACACTGAGTAACTCGCTAGCTAATTTGGCAGACTGATATAATGGGACAGAATGATATGTGGGAGAAAATTATATGACATAAGAGGTAAACCTGGATAGAGGCTGCCTTTGAGAGATTTCCAGACACGGTACTGAAGTGGCCCAGCGAATCGACCCTCACACAGCTGTGGCGGTGTCAGAGACGGTTTCTCAAACTTCAGTGGTTGCCTAAGACAGAGGAGATAATAAAATCATGGAAATGACGGATACAGTGGGGGCAAATAAATATAGACAGATAGGAAATACAGACAAATTGAACGACACCTACAGTATAGGGACTGTTAAAACATCAGACAGAATGTCCGATAGACTCTTAGATCCACTGTTTGCAAGTCACTAAATAAAGAGGGTTTTCGTCAAAGAACTAACCAAGTGGCCGAGAGTAACCTGGTTCTCCCACCACTGTGATTCACTGCAGAGGGGGGTTTCTCTGGGTAATAAGCAGTGCTGGGATTACACCACCTGTAGCACTTTGATCCAAGGTAAGAATCTCCTCAGTTTGGTTTCAACAGACCACAGTTTGGTTACAACCGAGTCTCTGACCTGCCAGTTGACAAATCCTAAATTATAAATAATATGATTTATTATGCTTTGTGAATTGTCCAGGCTATAGTTGCCCTGTAAACAGCTTACACAATCTGAGCTTTGGCTCTCTCCTGCCTCTTTAGATCCATCTAAAACATCCTATTGGTTGCTTCTTTAATGCTCTTCTTACAAAATCACTGACTTTTCTTGAATGGCCACCTTTAGGCAGACTCACCGCTATGCCATATTCTTTCCATATTTTAATAATGGATGTAATAGTTATATAATGAAAGTAGTACATTAATTCCATCCATCTCTGCAGTCCAACTAGAGACTGTGGAGGCCAATGGTGATAGCCACTGTATTTATTCTCAATTTACAACCACGGTAGGACCTCCAGTCAACATTCACACGCACATCACGCGCAATTTGGGAGGAAAC
>JAQMYG010000009.1:21359336-21374514 GCA_030014215.1 Clariallabes teugelsi | reverse complement strand
TGCGATGGATTGGCACCCTGTCCAGGGTGTACCCTGCCTCGTGCCCCAAGTCTCCTGGGATAGGCTCCAGGTCCCCGTGACCCTGAATACAGGATAAAGTGGTATAGAAGATGAGTGAGGACAATGGGTAGTTCAGTGGTTAAGGTGTTGGCCTACTGAATGGATGTCCCAGGTTCAAACCCCAATAAGTTGCCAATTGCTGTAAATGTAATGGAAGGGAGCTGTTTTCACAAAGTTTACCAATTAGGAATGGAAGCAAAATTAAACTCCCAGAAATATTTTTATTCTGATAAGAGAGAAACGATCAGATCAAGTGTTTAAATGGCTAATATTTACCTACTGAATTATCAAAGCCCCATCCTGTTCATTCCTGTTGAAAATAAATTTTCAGATCAGACTGTTGCGATTAAGGTGTTTACATTATCCAGATTATCAATCAAGTATTAGGGTTCATGTAAACACATCTACTGAATAGTTTCCATCCATCCATCTAGTTGGACCATGCGTAGTCCAACTAGGAACTGTGGAGGTCAAGGTCACCATGGTATTTATTCCCATTCTGTATGACCGTGGTAGGACCTCCGGTCAACATTCACACGCACATTTAACTGAATAGTTTGATGAACTGAAAATTATACCAATTATACGATATGGCCTTCACACTCAGCAGATCTCAAGGGAAGTGTTAAACTCACAAATCACAATCATCACCACCAACCAAGATGCTGACCCAATACTTTACTAACAGACTTTAATTTGTTTTTTCCTTTAATTTGTCACCTATCCACAAGTCTAAAGCAGTGCTCTTTTACTGAGTGAGCATAATATGACCAATTATTATCATTAAGTGACTGATAATTAAGCTCTGTATTTTAGCAACATTAAATGTCATGTGGTTCTCATTATTCATCATAGTGGCTAACACCATATAAAGACTGACCCTAAGCAGTGTGTATGGTTCATGCTCTCTCAGTTTTTCCTCGATCTCTGAGAAAGCACGCCGCAGCCGGGATATCTCCACACACAGCAGGGCTTTGTGCTCGTCCAGGCGGATCAGCTCCCTCCGCTCCTCTGTCTTGAGCTTCACCTGCAGCATTTTCTCCTCCTGATACAGGAACTGGTGGAGGTCACTAAACTGAGCCTCGATGCGCTGCTTGAGGTCCGCAGTGTGTTCCTGCAACACGACAGAACAATAAAGTTCAGAATCATGACTAACCATAAAGTTCTAATACCACCCATGTTTAAAAAAAAAAAAAAGGTGCAAATTCAACTCTAGGGCATATTTTTAGTATTTTTTTTGGTCAGCTGTGAGTGTTTTGAGAAATTATTTTATTCTTGAATTACTTACCTTCAGTTTCTTTACCTCATCCTCAGTGTCCCTCTCACACTCCAGCGCTGTGTTCAGCTCTGCCTGAAGTGCCGTGGACAAGCTGCTCAGTGTCTTCTAATAAAACAGAAAAAGAATGATAAAAACTCCATACAGCAAGAACGTTTGCTTACTTACCTGACGCTTGCCAGACTAGCGTCTCGTTAATTAAAGCATGGCTTATAGATCACTCTTTTTGCTAAATTTTTCATGCCATGATACACACTTAAAAAACAAAAGACACTTAAGCTTGAATTACCTATAAATCATGTTAATACTTTGCAAAGGTACTGAGATAAAACATGATATAAATAGAAAACTACTCAAGAACTGGCAAAAAAACAGATGAACACAATCAGATAAGATACCAATGGAAAATCCGGAGCAGGGATGGGACTAAGCAGAAACCAAAACAATACATGGCACTTGTTATGGGAACCACACTGCAAAGGGGTATCTACAACAATCTCTGATATGAGATGTTCTTTACTCGAAGTTTCTCGTCTCTTGGGTTTGTTCTTTACTTGTTCTACACTTTGAGATTTCTATGTTCTTAAAAGAATGTTTCTTCAAGTGTTCTTCATACAAATGCACCGACTGCAATTTTCTTAGCTGATATCGATTTCTGATTTTTTTTAAAGTCAGACTTGCAAATCCCAATTTGGGACGATTCCAGTGTTCCTTTTTTTTTTCTTCTAAGAACTATATTTGATTATGTAGTGCTTCCTCCAAAACACAACTTCTTGAACTGCTGCCCATGAGCCGTTATGGGCGGGGAACAAAGCACAGACACACATGGGTTTAGCAGGATTGAAAGTAACAATGCCCAGATGCCAGAGCAAATGCTTTTTGTGCCACCCAAGACGCACATGTGTAGCTGGCACATAATGCATTATATCCGAGGCTGATCATCTGATTCCGATGTGATGAGTCAATCGAGCGTTGCATATCTAGCTCTATATTAGGTTCTAGGTAAGGGTTCTTAGCTTCCTAAAAAAGTTTAAGTTTTGGAACCCTTTCTAATAGATAAACACTCTGGTTTAGACATCTGCAAAGCATTCCTTTAGATGGACAACTGATTTGACCTTTGTTCTGATAACCCAAATCTGCAGTGGAGTCTAACACTGATAATTGAAATGGCCTAAAGAAAAAGGCTTTGAGAACACTTCTTACCATGTCATGGCTCTTTCAGCATAAGTACATATTATATTCATTTATTCGGTCATCTTCGGCTGTGTATGATCTGACTCAATTATTAAATGAACTTGTGCTGCAAAGCAAGTCAGTGTGTAACTTGATTCCCATTACAGAAGCATTATATTTATATTTTACATTTCTAGATCACGTGGCTTTAAGGGTTTTATGTTAAATATTTCTTCTAGATACAATTTCCACTAATTGTGTTGTTCCCGAGTTGCCTTTCAGTGGTCCTGTGATTCTCACCTAGGAGTCCTAGTGCAGTCTCAGCCCAGTAAAGTGAAAGGCCGACCCAGGCTTGCTTCCTAGTCATTTGGTAAACCCAGTTCCACCTTCAAGTGCTTCTGCAGCATCTGCCCCAAATTCCAGTAGTCTTCATTTGAATTACTTTTGCATCTCTGCTTCCATCAGGTCCTGGTTATATTGTTGCAATGTTGTTCATTTGTTGCAAATGTATTCCTATAACATTCTAATACATGGACTGATGTAATGGGCCAGAGTGTAATTGTGAACAGGGCCATGCTGTAAAGCAGCCCAAAGATAAAAAAAAAAAAAAGGGAAATTTGGCCTCTCTAGGGAGAATTACAATAACCACCCACTCACTCTGTAAACTCTTTAAACATTCAGATGTAAACTCAGATGTGGACTTGCTTAAGAGTCTTGATTAGGTTCTGTCCACATGTATTTAAGCAAAGTCAGTGGAATTTCTGAACTTTTATGCAGTTCAAGCAAAAACCCTCTCTGGGCCCCACTACCAAAATCCCTCTAATCACCAACCACACCCCAAAAACCCTCTACTATTACACGATACAATACTCTGACCTAATTCCAGTCATGAAACATTCCTTCAGTAAATGTTGCTGTAATTTACTTGATAGTAACAGACTTGGCACACAGTAATTATCACCTACCTATATTTGTATTTAGGCAGTATCTCAGTCATCTCACTTGCATCAGCCATGACTTGTTCAGGCACATCCTCAGCACATTCTGAATCTGCCTACACATTCTGATTTTATGGAACCATATACGTATACCAGCAGTTAGTTGCATTCAGTCATGGCCTGGAGCACCGGCATTCTTCCCAGTCATTACATTGGTTAAAATCAGAACAGACAATAGTTTAGGAGAAAATGCTAAAAACTGTATAACAGTTTCATCAAAGCCTGTTTTAATCACTGTTTCATAATCTCATTTTCATTTTCACTTGTGATTCTGTAATGTGTCCTCTCTCACATTAACTGACTAATGTGTGCTTTATAATGTGTCACAGGCAAGTTTTTGTTGCAAACTATTAGTTACGAAACATTTCATCATGCTTTCAGACAAGTATTATCTTGCGTTTCCGTGCAAGATCAGCATCATCCCGGTCAACATGATGAGTTCATGGTTAAAAATACACCAGTGAATCAGACTAAATAATGGCATTTCAGGTCAATTGCAGTGCAATGCTGATATTCATCAGCTGTGCTTTGATAGCATCAAGGTTGTAAAGAAACGCCACCAGGTGTCATGCATACATCTTTCAGTAAGTGCTTTATCCTGGTCAATGCAACGTAGACATATACCCTCATTCCCACCTAGGGGTAATATAGGGTCTCCAAACCAACTACTGGCACAGTGGCTTGCAAAGTTGTGATAAACTTCCAGGGCCTGGGTTTGATTCCCGCCTCAGGATCAGTGTGCATTTAGTTTGCATGTTCTCCCCTGGCTTGGTGGGTTTCCTCCCACAGACATTCCAATTTGTGTGAAAGTTGACTAGAGGTCCCACCATGATCTTAAAATGGGAATAAATACATTGGTAAGCACCATTGACCTCCACAGACCCTAGTTAGTCTACAGATTCTTAGATGGATGGATGTGAATCCAGCTACTGGCATGTTTTTTTTGGAGGTAGAAGTAAACCCGGAAAACCATAAGGAAAACAATGTGCACGCAGGGAAAACATGTAAGGATGGTAACCTTAAGTTCAGGACTGAACTGGAAACCATGAAGTGGTGGTTTCTGGGGGCAATGTAATACCAGGGTGACGTGTGGTGCAGACCGTGCAAGCTCCTATTCCAGCTTGTAAACACAATACATCAGATAATAACCAGCAGTTCAAAAATGTAATACACTCACTCATCGTCTACATCACTTTATCCTATATACAGTGTCATGGGGGGCCTTGAACCTATCCCAGGAGATTTAGGGCATGAGGCGGGGTACACCCTGGACGCCAATCCATCACAAGACATATACACAATACACTACAGGCAGTTTGGAGAACGCCAATTCGCCTAATCTATGCAAACGTTCATTCACACACTACGAGCAATTTAGAAATGCCAAATAGCCTTTGGACTGTGGGAGGAATCCAGAGTATCCGGAGCAAACCCACCTGAAAAACCATGCACAGAGGCACGAGGCGGGAATTGAACCCAGACCCTGGAGGTGCAAGGCAACCGTGCAAAACATAATTCCGTCCATCCATCCATCTAAAAACCTCTGTAATCCAACCAGGGACCGTGGAGGCCAATGGTGACCATTGTATTTATTACCATTGTATTTATTCCCATTACAACCGTGGTAGGACCTCTAGTTAACATTCACACACACAATTGGGATAATTTGGGAACGCCAATTAGCCTAATCTGCATCTCTTTGGACTGTGGAAAGAAACCGGTGTACCTGGAGGAAATCCACTAAGCACAGGCAAACAACATGCACACAGACCCTCAGGCGGGAATCGAACCCACACCCTGTGCTAAACATAATTAAGTTCTGGCAAATTCCATTTCTTTAAACAAGACTCAATCACTCATTAGTTATGTGAAGTCTAATACAGTGTGTTCTAGAGTAGTATTTTAATACTGAAGTATTCTGAGAGCAGTAGCTGTGACTGCAGTAACACTGTATGCCATGAGAATGAGAGGATTTATTTTATTAGATTTTTGGTGCTCCTGCTCACCCTGTACTTCTGCTCCGCCTCGTCGACACACACCAGCGCGTGAGAGCGGTGCTCCTGCGACACGGCGCACACGAGACACACGAGCTCGTGCTCCTCCTCGCAGTACAGCTTGAGCTCCTCGCGGTGTCGCGCGCAGCGCGGCGTGGCGCTCAGCGTGCTGATCGCGGCGCTCGCGCTCTCCTCCTCGATCTCCCGGGTGTAGCTCTCGACGATGTTGGCGACGATGCGGTTGGGCCGGTACGCCTGACCCGGGAAGACTTTGCGGCACTGTGGGCACGAGCTGGACGAGCCGGTGCCGGGCTGACCGGGTACGCGCGCGCCTCCTCCGCCGCTCCAGTAGTTAGTAATGCAAGATTTACAGAAGGTGTGATCGCACGGGAGAGACACCGGCTGCTTGAATAAATCCAGGCAGATCGAGCAAGTCAGATCGCGGCTGAGTCTCTGCGCCATTTTTGGCTTTTCTGTTTTTTCCGGTTTGGGACGCTTGCTAGACATCGGGTTGATTGGGAAAGAAAAGTTTTTTTTATTTTTTTGCGTGCACAAAAAATCTGGAGATGTCGCAAATGTTGTCCCTGTCTCTGTCTCTCACACACACATGCAGCAGGTCTCTGCTCTCCTCTTGAGTTTTTGTTCTTGCTGCAACCTGTAGTTTGGAGTTTCTTGTCCCCCCTCTCTCTCCTTTTTGGCAGGCTCAGCACAGTCTTCCTGTTGACTGTCAGAAAGGAAAAAAGGGGGAGAGACTGTGAGAAAGAAAGAGTGGGAGGGTGGGCGTTTCGCATCTCCTACTCGTTTCAGTGCTCTGCTTAGTCAATGCTTATTACTGTACAAACCAGGGTTTAATTACAGGGCAAGTTTCGTCCAAAAAAGTTAACCCAACTAAGTAAAGCTTGCAAAAATTAAATAAATAATTTTAAAAAATATTTTTAAAAATTGCATAGTGGTTAGCAATCACCTTGCACTTTCAGGGTTCGGGTTCGATTCCCATCTCGGGTCTGTGTGCATGGTGTTTGCATGTTCTCTCCATGTATGGTGTGTTGCAGGAGCGCCAAAAATATTCTCCTTCTCATGGCATACAGTGTTAATGCAATCACAGCTACTACTCTACTTTATTACAACACATATTAGACATAACTAATGAGTGATGGAGTCTTGTTTAAAGAAGTATACTTGAATTGAATATGTTTTGGCAGTGCGGTGGCATAGTGGTTAGCACTATCACCACGCACCTCCAGGATCCGGGTTCGGTTCCTCACTCGAGTCTGCGTGCATGGAATTTGTATGCTCTCCCTGTGCTGGTGTGTTGCAGTAAGACCAAAGAACTCTCATTCCCATGCATACAGTGTTAATGCAATCACAGCTACTACTCTCAGAATATGCTACTATATTAGACTTTACATATCTAATGAGTTAGCACTGTCACCTCCAGGGTCTGGGTTCGGTTCCCGCCTCGGGTTTGCATGCTCGTCATGTGCTTGGTGTGTTTCCTCCCATAGTCCAAAATCATGCAGGTTAGGCTAACTGGTGTTTCCAAGTTGCCAGTGTGTGTGTGTGTGTGTGTGTGTGTGTGTGTGTGCCCTGCGATGGATTGGCACCCCGTTTAGGGTGCACCCCCTTAGTCTCCTGGCATAGGATTCAGGGCACCCGCAACCCTGTATACAGGATAAAGGGGTATAGATGGTGAGTGAGTGCGTGAGTAAAATTAACTTTGCTTTTTAATCAGCTAAATTTGTTGTATTTGAAATTTGAAATCCACTGGGGTTTTCCCTACACAGGTTCGAACCCTGCTCACACTGAGATAACAGGTTTTTGGCAGTGGTAGCTCTCAAATAAACTCTGAAATAGGTCATGAGTTCACATGTCTGCACCACCACTTTAGCAGTCCTTCAGCGAGCCACAATTATAAAAATTAGAAAGAAAGAAAAATTGCTCCATATACGTATGTCTGCCAACTCAAATTTTCAGACGGCAGTGGTAGCACATCATTTAATGCTCTGGGGCGGTGATCAGAAGGTCAGACGTTCCAGCTGCCACTGTTTTGAGCAAGTTGCTTTGTGCAAATCAAATCGTCATCTCTGCTCTATGGCTGACCCTGTGCTCTGACCCCAGCATCCTAACAAGCCATGACATCAGAAGAAAAGAATTTCACTGTGCTGTAGACTATATCTGACAGAACAAAGTCTTCTTCTTTTACTTCTTCTTCTTCTCCTAAGAGTACATGATACATATTAAAGATCTAGGCAGCAAACATAGGTTTATAACTGACTGACCACAGATGGATGAAGTCCAAAATGCTGTACAGGGCGTTTACTAGTGCTGTTATTCTACATAAAATCTCTTAAAACCCTCTGGAGTGACTCTGCATGTGTCAGCACTGCAGTCCAGTAAATCGAGCCACATGTGTCCTACTTTCACCCGCTCCATCATTCTAACTCTGCAATACTCCAGCAGAGAAAGTGATTAGTACTCGGCTAATGCAAAACACTTTTCCCATTATGCTCAGGTTATGTGTTGGCTCTGTTTTTTTGCTGCCTTCCTTCACTGCCTCATCAGATCATTTGATTCACATTTGTGAAGTCAGCATTGGAAAATCCTTGAGGCTAATGTAAGCTATTGTTTTCATTTAACATTTTGCCATATTGTAGAAAATTTACAAAATGGCTAATGCTGTTTTTAAAAAAAAATAAATAAATAAAATAAAATGTATTAAAATGTAAATCATGTTTGCATATTGTGGTGAAACTGGGGGAGTGGGGGCTCAGTTGGCTAAGGCTCTAGTTTGTTGGTTTGGGGTTCTGGGAATCTTGGTTTGAGCCCTGACATCAGTGGGTACCCGTACTACCCAGCTCGCAAGTTTTTATATTATGGTGAAACTCTCTGTAGGGAGGTATTTAATAAACATTTACGTCAGGAGTGTTATTAACATCAAGAGAGAGGAAAAATAGAGGTTGGGGAATGGATGACTTAATTGATAATATGAAATAACTTGATGTTCAACAACATTAAATGTCATTCTAAATGCATAAAAGTATGATGTGTCATTCTTTTATAAATGTAAAAAAATGATGGAAAAGTGTAGCGGTATAAAAAGAAAAAACAACACTTCAGGATGTGGTGTGGTGGCGTAGTGGTTAGCACTGTGGCCTGGTCAGGGGTTCAAGTGCTGTTTTCGGGTCGGTGTGTGGGTCTGTCCAGTTTAATCATGCAGTCCAAAGACATGCAGATTAGATTAATGGGTGTTTTCTATAGTAAGTGCTTGCTTGTGTAGTGAGATAGAGTGGTGTACCCCACGCTCCCTGGAATAGGATCCAGGCTGCCTGTGACCCTATACAGGCTAAGTGATTTAAAGGATAATGCCCATGAGAATGTCGAACGGAGGCCCTATAATGGTTGTAAAATGTAAATAAATACAATGGTGATCACCAGTGGGCTCGCATTAGTCCCTAGTCCACTGTCCCTAGTTGGACTACAGAGGTTCCTAGATGGATGGATGGATGGATATAAACGATGAGAGGATGTGGTGGAAACACTTGGAGCTTTACTAAGTTTAAATTTAAACTTTGCCTGTCTTTTCTTTTTTTTTTGCTTATATTTTATAATTAATATAATAAGTAATAAATATAAAATACAATACTTATATCTTATGTTTGTAGTTTCACAGCAATGTTAAGTAATCTCCAGTTACTGGTTTGAGCACAGTATTTATAAGTATATTATATATACACAACAATATATCTTTGGTTGTTTTTTTCTTTTTCTTTTTTTTTTTTTTTAGAAATCTTGCCAGCTTCATGGACTGGGATCCTGCAGGACAAAAAAGGGTCATGCGTACATGAGGTTTATCCTTTCATAGGCAGTTTGGTTGCCAGGTTTCAGCCCCAACTACAACTCAAAAACCTCATAAAATACTTGAATCTAGCCCAAAGTCTTAATGCATGGGAAAATAAAGATTTATTTTATTTCTTTTTCTCAGTTGTTTCAGGAGAAATGATGATAACAGCGGTACACATTTTTGGTTTTTCAACACTTGGCCATTACATGCAGAACCTGGCAGAACATTCATTGTTCATTGTCATGATACTAATATGAGGCTAAACACCACCATTCTCCAATTAGATATTCAATTCATTCATTTTTAAATAATTTTAAGACTTGTTTATTGCACATGTTTTATATGCCATGTAAACCTTAGAGGTATACCTCAGGGGAAAGGGGTAGCTCAGTGGTTACCACCACCAATTTGCCCCATATCCCTCAACTGCTCGGATGTATACTGAGCTAAAAATGTACAGTAAGTCGCTCTGGATAAAACATGTAAATGCCATGTGATCTAGGAACATAAATTCATTCATTCATTCATCTTCTATACCGCTTTATCCTGTGATCAGGGTCGCGGGGGGCCTGGAGCCTATCCCAGGAGGCTTTCGGGCACAAGGCAGAGTACACCCTGGACAGGGTGCCAATCCATCGCAGGGCAGGAACATAAATTACAATACTTAATTTTTAAAAGATTAGTATTAAAAGAAAATGTCCTATAAAATGTACTATAATGAAATGCTGTTTAAAGGATCCTATTATAACTTGCAGAAGCACTCCATCCTAATCTCATAGTAAATTCTAATTGCATGTTAAGAGAATGTGTCTGATCTTTCTGGAATGTGACAAACCCCAAAAACTAAATTTGTTTTGGAGAACAGTTTTCCTAAATAGACACCTAAGATAGAAGTTGCAAAATTTGCTAGAAAGATCCACATCAGGTTTAGGTGTTGAATAATGTTACATGATATGGTCAGATGGTATGTAGACACCTGACTATTACATCCATGCTTGATAAGCATCCCATTTTAACGCCACAAGCACGAATATGGAATTATCCCATCCATTGCTGCCTTCACTGTTCTGGTCGTGTATATTTTTTACTTTCCATTAAATTTTGGAACATGTCTGAAGGGATTTGTGTTCATTTACCTCTAATGGCATTAATGAAGTCACGCAAGATGCAAGTCTGGTACACAATTTGCATCCCCATTCATCCCAAAAGTTGTTCAGTGGGGTTGAGGTCAGGACAGTGCGCAGGACACTTGTTTTCTTCCACTCAAACATTAACACACCATGTCTCCATGGAACTCATTTAGTGCACAGGGGCATTGTTATGCTGGAACCTCTTAGATCCAGGGAAAGAAAATTGTAATGCTACATCATCTGAGACAAAATGATTATGTCGTTAAAACTCTTTTTTGCAGACTCTACCTTTTTGGACATTGCAGTGACTAACTCTATAATGACTGATGGTGAGGAATCGTTTGAAACCACAACAAAACTGCACGAGCAAGAAGACGTTTACAAATCATGTTGTGGCCAAACCTAGTCATAGGGTTATTATTTCTCTTCTGGACTGCACATAAAGGTTTTTCTAACTTAAGAACAACGCTCAGACCTTTTAATTAGCAGATCTTTTACTGACTGTAGGAAAATACCAGCAACATCTGATTCACAGTATTACAAAGTGTATGAGGAATTTCTCTTGGAGAAAATAAGATGATAACCAGTGCTGTTACAGGAACATAATCAAAAGTGGAAACCAGTTACAATTGAATTTATATAAGCAAATACAGTACTTAAGGAAGAATTATGGCAAAAATGATTGGCCTGAAATTAATGAGATTGCTGAAATGACTCGAATTCGGTTAATACCTCTCCAACACTCCATTAAATCAAAGAATGCTTCAATAATGCTTCAATAATCAGCTTTGTTAATGAAAATGATTGTAAGACTTTTTTATTGCACATATTTTATATGCCATGTAAGCCTTAGAGGTATACCTCAGGGGCAAGGGATAGCTCAGTGGTTACCACCACCAATTTGCCCCATATCCCTCAACTACTCAGATATATAATGAGCATTTTTACATGTACAGTATGAGGAAAACTCTCAGGATTAGGACTAAGCTGTAGGTCTATAAGAAAACCACTTGTTACTCAGACTAATAAAAAAAGTTTTGCTAGGGAACATAAACATTGGCCTTTGGAGCAAAGGAAAAAAAAAGTCATGTGGTCTCATGGGTTTAGGCTGAGCCTATACCAGAGCGATGAGCGTGTCAGGGTAAGAAGAGAAGCACATGAAGCAATGCACCTATCGTGCATAGTTCCCACTGAACAAGCCTGTGGAGACAGTGTTTTGATGGGTTGGTTTAGTTATCCAGGTCTAACTTTTATGTGGCAATAAAATGAAGTAAGATGATGACCAGAATGACCAAAGTATCACATCTATGAATATAATATTTCATCATATTCCAATCATATTAATGGCTGAAATTGAGAAAGGTAGAAGCATGAGGAATCATTTTCATACATGAATTGGCCGCCACAGACTTTTGGGTGCTGGAAAAACTTAACAAAATTGGTTGCGTCTTCCATCATCATTACAAGATCTTGGCCAAAACTTAATGCAAGTCTGAATGGTTGTCAAAACAACTCCACTGTGAATGTGCGCCCTAATCAAAGCAAAATGTGGTCCAACAAAATGCTAGCTAACTATTAAAGTATGAGGCTTTTTTTTTTTGTCTGGCATTGTCTGGCAAAGTGTATTTTCCTACAACACCAAATGTGCAAAATGTTTTATCCTTGAGATCCCACAGCAGACTGATAGCAAATGCATTTTATTATAATTACCAAACAACACAAAATGCCTATAGTAACATTTAATGTTTTGGAACATCCGCAATAATCGCACCATATGTTACTAAAAACTGCAGAGTACACGGTCCTCCATCCCGATGCCTTTCCTATGGAGGAACAAAATTACGAAGTTTGATGGTTGAAAAAAACTGACACTGGAGCGTTCTCGCATACATTTCCAGTAAATTGGTCCTTACTGTACATTTATGCATTTATATACTCAGGCAATTATATCATGTTTCAGGTAATTTTCACATTATTCATGAGAATGGACGGACAATATGATCTTAGTGCCTTTGCCCATGGTGTAGTTGTTGGAGCATAAGGTTCTTAGGCTTAGACCCTTTGGGTGCTAAAGGTCTTTTAATAACTGCTTCTTTTTAAGAACCTCTTGACAGCTACAACTGTATCATAGCTACTGTACAGTACAATGCAAAACTAAAGGTACAAACTAAAGACAAAACATGACTAAAGGTTGGAGTAGCGTGATAGCTCTGATTTGAGGAATAGAAATGAAACTGGAAGAACAGTTAATGTTGAAGTCTTTAGAATGAATAGGATTAATATAAATAACTTATGAAAACATTCATTCATTAATTCATTCTCTTCTTGTATGTACTGTAACACTAAATGGCGACAATATGTTCATGAAACTGTTGTGACTCTTGAATATCGAGAGACTGTTATATAACTGATTCTTTTTTCCCACTGTCCTTGCTTAAGAAAGCAGTATGATCTCAGCTTCCTCTTAGCATTGTCTCACTGTAAATGAAATTTCCTGCTTTTCTCTCCAACATCCATGAAGTGATAATAAAAGGCTCAGAGATTTCCAGGCAGCACTGTAACACAAGAAACTGAAATATATACATTTCGGCCAAGATTAACATTTATAGTTGTGTATGATAACATTTTTGTTTTTGCCTTTTTACCGGTTTAATTTAACACCGCTGAAACCTCAGCCTCATTCTCGAGTTCTTGAGAAACTTTCAGAAAATGATTAGGTGGGTAAGAGAGAATGTTTAGTCTGCAGCTCATCCAGCACAGAGTAGAAATTATTATCACGCCACTAGTTATTCATATGAGCATAAGGCTTTAAAAAAGTGCTTTTGTAAATTCTTTTAATCAAAATCTTGCGTGACATTTTGGTCATTGTGGCCATATGTGATGCTAATTTCAGTTTCTTTTGGAGAAACGTGGAATAAATTAGTTTGTAAATTTGTAAATAAGGTCATGATGCAACTAAGTAGAAATTAAAACTTTGAAGTAATCTCTGTATTGGTTAGTTTTTTTTTAGTTCATGTTAATAATAGTTTGTGGTAAATAATCTGATTCTGTGATTTTGGGTGGAACATTTCTACATTAGAAATGTTTCTACCTTAACAGCCTAGTGAATAAACTTTTACATATAATGAATGTGTTGTGAGATACTCTTATAAGATATTCCAAAACACAGGAAACCAGAATTTCCTGACCTTCCACTGCATAAGTATGTTTGAACTCATCCTTCCACAAATTAGAAAGTGGACTTTCCCACAGCTGCAGAGAGTTATGGAGCAGAGAAATCCCACTGAGGTCATCAATAAACTCTCAGCATGGGTTAAGTTACAGCCTCTGACATCATGGATGAAATGACAAAGCGACCGCTGTGATGGCACGCCTCCAAGTGGACTGGGGTGAAATGTAACGAACTCACGTTCATTCCTTATGTGCTCACATCTCCATGATGAATATCTGCATGCTATTTCATGAGTGTTGGATTGTTTTAATTTTAGCCTTTAAACAAACCACAGCCACACAAACCTTTTTTTTTTCTTTTTTTTTTTTTGACTGTACAAGAACATGTTTTTCTGTAACTTCAGAATTAGGGAAATTTGTCTTTGGCTTTGACCCCCCCTTCAGCACATATTTATTTTATGAACTTTATACTTTACACAAATTTTTGCCTTGTTATCAGAGGTCGAAGGTAACTAAGTATGCTTACTTTGTTACTGTACTTTAGATAACAGATATCTGTTGTATGATGTGGTGGAGTAAATATAAAAAGAATTCATTAATAAAATTGATCAAGTAAAGTACATATATGTTAAAACTGTACTAAAGTACAGTAACAAAGGTTGTTTTTAGGTTATTGAGAATTGGAGTAGATCAGTCAAGATATAGTTTACAAATAAACATAATATGTGGAATTCATGAATAAAAATAATATAATTCAAAAACTCACAGTCTCACTGGTGATGCTTTACAGGCTCAACTTTCAGGAGAACTGTCTTAAATAATGCATACAGGGGATGTGTGTCAACAGCAAATGCTCTGGATTAGTGAGCTGAAAACCATGGGCTCAAGCTGCAACTGTAGGGTCCTTGAGAAAGGCTCATAACCCTCTCTGCCCTGTCATGAAATGACCCTGCACTACAACACATTCCCTCCGTTCCTCCAGCACTGCTCGACTGGTCACACCATCTCTCAGTGATATAAGAAGAGATGCGCCTAGCCTGTTTTCTGTCCTGGCTCCTATGTAGTGGAATGAACTTCCTCTGGATGTCCGTACAGCCGAGTCACTGGCAAAACACCGGTCTGTTTCTTAGAGATTTGGGTTAACTCTACCCCCCTTATAGCACTTTTTTAAGTCGTTCTGGATAAAAGCATCTGGCAAATGCCTAAATGTAAATGTATCATGAATACCTTGTGCTGTGACCCCAATAATTTTACTGTACCTTAACGGTATGTATATACAGTATGTCCCAAATAAAGACATGGACCTAATCAAAAATGCAGCTGCCTCATTATTGTTGTTCTGGTACTATGTAAACAGCTAAAAATGTGCATTATATCAAGTTTATAAAACCCTCGATCTCAAGCTTCAACATTTTCTTACCTATTCTTATAAGCCTAATATTACAAACCGGATTCCAGAAAAGTTGGGACACTTAACAAATTGTGAATAAAAACTGAATGCAATGATGTGGAGATGGCAAATGTCAATATTTTAT
>JAQMYG010000009.1:21306917-21319423 GCA_030014215.1 Clariallabes teugelsi | reverse complement strand
AATATTTTTCATTGTATAAAAAAATTAAGTGAAGATACACAGAATATCTTGTTAAGCTCATAAACTTTTATTATTAATAAAATTTTAATTTAATATTTAATAAAAAAAAACATTTAATAAAACATAAACATCTTTAAAGATTTCAAAAATAGTACCCTGGTTTAGAACAGGAGTGTGTCTTTCCCTTATAACGTGTTAAAGGCATTAATACACATCTTCACCATATATTTTAGAAATATATTTGCGTTTATTTGTATTTATTTATTTACTTATTTAATTATTACATTTGTAGATTTGACATAACTCCAGGGCTAATGCTTTCCTGTAATGCCCATGACAGGAAACCCCGCCCCAAATACAGGCCTTATCCTAAATACTTTCCTCTGGGACACCGCGTTCAATAGTTTAGCTTCTTCCCTATAAAGTGCACCTACATAGTGTTCACAGAGCAGACTGAGATTCAGCCGGACGTCAGAGCAACAAAACAGCTATTTTCAGTAACGGGGAGAGGACCGAGCTGAAACAAACATCTTTAAGGTAAAAATAATAATAATAATAAATAAAATAAATGTATATATGTCTATTTTAATAGAGTGTAAAATAATAACTGCTTATGTGGATTCCCTGCGCTGAGGACAATATCGATGATTCTGTTGATGATTGTTGTATTAATGTATCACATGAGTCTCTCTGTTCCTCCAACATGTCATCTGTATATCAGTAGTGCATGGAGACAACAGAGGAACAAACATTACAGTGTTTGTTATTAGTGAATGGAGTGTTCCAGGAGTGCTTGTACACACACCCATGCTGATGATGGAGAGTGCAGTGCTGAAAGTGTTGAAATTACAATAGATGAAACACTAGTTAATGTTCCAGACCAGATATTATGCATGCACTGAACTTTTATTAGATGGGGATATAAATGCTGGATATTTCTGGAGAGCACCGACTGTGGATCAACTGACCAGGTCCATGCAAAACTATTTCAATATTTCAATGGAGTTTGAAGACCTAGGATGACATTTAGTAATATTTCGTGCCAGTGCAAACTCTCTTTTGGCTTTAAAGCTTGAATGTGAATGAAACTAAAGAAGGATTGTTTGTACACACACAATTCCAAATGTTTGTTTAGATTCACTATGGGTGTGGCATATCTCAGATGAACTCCTGAGGACTCGAAAGGAAATACATCATGATACAGAATAAAATCCTGGCTCTCAAGCTATTAATGCGTCTCATAGGCACTTAAGGAACTGTACAGTACATGACTAGGGCTTTTAGTGGCTAATAACATTACTTTTGGTTTATTCTTACATAAATCCATTTAGATTTTATTTAGGTGCTGAATAGGCAGACACCTTATTGATTAATATAAATGTTGTAAAAGATGTTTATTTTACAACTGCCACATTATTGTACTTTATTATAAATAAAAAGATATTTTATATTGTAGTTTGTGTATGCAAATGTGTGATATGTGATAATCAGAGTCTCCAGGAGAATAGTTTTTTTTTATAGTTTTCTTATAAAACTGCTTAATTTGTACATTACTGAGATTATGCATTATAAATAGACAGAGGGTCAAAACATACATTTTTTGTCATAACTTTTTAAGGGCATATTTGTTTTAGAGCATTTCTTTGTATTTGCATTGGGATGGTGGGGAAAAATACGAAGGGTATTAAAGTCAAACTTTATTTCTCTACATAATTCCATGCTACACTAATGCACTTATCCCAGCATTTCACTAGTGCTTGTTTTCCGTACATCAGAGCCATGATCAGACTGCCTGCTTCGCATCTGAAACGTTGGCCTTTCAGGAGCTCTTTTAATGGCTTAAAGGTCAGAACTGTACAGGAGATGTGGTAATAACGCCTAGCCGAGTTCCTGTAATGGTGCTGGTGAATAATTGTGTACAGTTCCCACAGACAGATACTGTATGTCTCTTCTACAAGGTGGCAACAAGTTATCTATCGATTTTCATGCATCATGTGTTCTGCTGGGATCGTATGTCCCGGACATAAAGCATTTTTTAAATTGTTTGATCATTCAAATGCTTTATAGTGGCTAAGAGTCTCATCACCATACTGTGCTTTATCTCTTCTGTAAATGTCAATAAGTTTTAAGAAATCTTAAGTCCCGGCTTGACTTGAAAGCCCCTCTTATTTAAAAATTTTATTTTTCTCTATTTATTAAAAACATAATAATTTTAACTTCTCTGCTACCCAGTTTCTTAAGTGTTAGGCTTTAAATAATTCCTCTTAACAATTTATACATTTTTTGTTTTTATAAATTCACAATAAAATGAACAGTTTATTTCCTAGTTGGATTTACTGTATTTCCCTGTGTAACAAATTTCTACATAGCTGTGAGGGAAAAAATCAATTGGCCTGGAGGAGAGGATTATGAGTGTGTGGAATGGAGAGTCATCACCCTTATTGCTGCTGGTTTTCAAAAGTAAAAATATATTTGCATTTACTTCTGTAGTAGCATTGCTATTTTCTACAAATTATTTTTCTTTTGAAATCAAGTGTAAATTAGGTGAAAGTTAGATTATAATGTTAGCTTTACTATTATCCAGTGTACTTCTTATTACAGTAGAATTGAAATCTTAATCTCATCTTTCAGTTGAACAAACCTTTCTTGAAAAGGTAACCAATAAAGAACCAAAAATAAGTCTTTTGAAAAAACTAAGTGTTAATACAGTGTCCTCCTTTGATTACAGGATGGGGCAGCTGTGCATCTTCATAATTGTCTGTTTGACTTTAATACTGTTGCTGCATGACACATCAGCAAACAAGAAAACATCAAGCAGCAAGAATCCTACTAACACTAAAACTTCAACAACTGGAACATCAAACAAGCCGCAGCAGGGGAGCAAGACACAAGCTAACTATCCCAGGCAACCCAACCAATATCCCTCTGCAGGCAACAACCCTGGGGATCGATACCCTAACCAGCAGTATCCTGGTAAAGGACGTGTTGGCTCAGGAGGACATCCCACACAGAAGCCTGCAGGAGGTAGATATCCCACACAGAAGCCTGCAGGAGGTAGATATCCCACACAGAAGCCTGCAGGAGGTAGTTATCCCGCAGGAGGTAGTTATCCCGCAGGAGGTAGTTATCCCGCAGGTGGTAGTTATCCCGCAGGAGGAAGTTATCCCGCAGGAGGTAGTTATCCCGCAGGAGGAAGTTATCCCGCAGGAGGTAGTTATCCCGCAGGAGGTAGTTATCCCGCAGGTGGTAGTTATCCCGCAGGAGGGAGTAATCCCGCAGGCGGTAGTTATCCCGCAGGAGGTAGTTATCCCGCAGGAGGTAGTAATCCCGCAGGCGGTAGTTATCCCGCAGGAGGTAGTAATCCTGCAGGCGGTAGTTATCCCGCAGGAGGTAGTTATCCTGCTGGTGGGAGTTATCCTGCAGGGGGTAGTTATCCTGCAGGTGGAAGTTACCCTGCTGGTGGTAGTTATCCTGCTGGTGGCAGTAATCCAGCAGGTGGAAGTTATCCATCTGGAGGACAATATCCCAACAAGTACCCAGCTGGGGGACAGTATCCAGGACAAGGGGGATCTAGTCCTGGAGGGTATCCAAATCAGTACCCTGCAGGTGGAAGTTATCCTGCTGGTGGCAGTAATCCAGCAGGTGGAAGTAATCCATCTGGAGGACAATATCCCAACAAGTACCCAGCTGGGGGACAGTATCCAGGACAAGGGGGATCTAGTCCTGGAGGGTATCCAAATCAGCACCCCGCAGGTGGAAGTTATCCAGGTGGAGCTCAGCATCCAGGACAAGGGGGCAGTAGTCCTGGAGGGTATCCAAACCAGTTTCCAGGTAGAGGAGGTGTGAATCAAGGAAGGTATCCCAACCAGTCCCCTTCTGGTGGTAGTTACCCAGGAGGCCAGTACCCTGGGAGAGGAAGTGTACATCCAAACCAGTATCCTGGATCAATTAACCCTGCAGGATATCCAATGGGTAGTGGCTACCCAGTGAGGACAGGAGGACAGCCGGGAGGATACCCTGGGGGTTATCCATCCATGGGAGGACCATATCCTAACTGGAATCCTAACAACAAAATCCTTAGTCCTCGTTATGGCAGTGGAATTAGGGGTCCAGGATATGGAATCGGTGGCTCCCCTTTCTCAAAATCGGTTGATAATATGGGCTATAAACCATCAGTGAAGTCCAAAGGCTTTGCCAAAAAGGCAATGTTGGCAGCTGGAGTTGGGGCTATGACAGGGATGGCTGTAGGGTATGGCCTGGGTCGATTTCCTCGACCAAATTTTCGCTTTAGCAGCCCCCAAGAAGAGTATTATTACAACCATTACATGCACCGCAATTATGGCATGAAATCTACTGATACAAATGACTATGGACGTGACTACAAATTCAAGCCACCTCCTAAGGCCCAGACTTATGAAAAATACATGGAAGACTGCATGAAAAGAACAGACCTCTTGAGAAATCAAAATGCAAAGATTAGCAACATCCAGGAGGATAACCACATGGCTAGATCACTTACAGTTTCTAATTCTTCCACTTCTGAGAGTGTTGGCACTCCTGAGAATGGCACATCCGAGGTTGTAGTGCCTGCTAAGTCCCAAGAGAGCGATGATGATACAGTGAGCATCACAGAGATTGGTTACCCTGCGCTCATCCAGCAAATAAAAGCTCGGAAATGTGTAGAGCTGTACATGGCATACTCTGTGAGCTTCCTGCAGAAGCAGACGCAAGAACGTCCCACCAGCCGCAGCGACGCACGTGGACGTTCTATACCGCTCGTACTGCTCACGACTGCAATCATGGCTTTCAGCAGCACCCTCTTGCTGCAGTGAAAGCAAGGCTACTGCCCTACTCTGTGTGGTAGATCTGGAGACTTTTGGGCTCATCATAAATTCTCTGGCATAGAAAGTTTTACATCACAGTCAGCGCCTGACATATCATTATTTATAATATTATCATGTATGAAACAATACTGCATGTTTTACAGTACCCGTTATTCATGTGCAGCATTTTAACCAACATTAACACCAACATTCCATAATTTATTCTTAGTAGCTCACAACTGCTTTATAGCTTCTCAGCAACTAAACATATATCAAAGAATAATCTCACTAATATGGCTAGCTAAGTAACTTGTGCAATATTCAACATTAACCAACAGTTATTGGAAGCCATTTTCGTCAAGCGTCAATGGATAATTATTTCATGAAGAAACTGCTAGGATTTTTGATTATGCATAAAATGCAGTATATTATACATTATTGTTGTTTTCATTTTAATTTCTTGGTGACTTATTATTTCTAAATAAACTAACATAACATTTATTTCTAGAACACAGACTGTTCTTTGATGTTCACATGATACCTAATTTCTTTCTTACTTAAATTATCATTTTATCAGATTCCTATCTGTAGAGCTTAACAACTTGGTATAAGTGTTAAAGATATTACATCCAAAATTAACATATATTATTTCAGAAATCTATCAAGGTCAGAGGGAGGCCACAGTCGAAAGTTTACAAATGTTTTATTGACAATTAAAAACACAACGAGAAAGGGACAAATATGATATTTAAACAGATGGTCAAAACCCATTGCAGAAACCCCAGACTGTTCGTGGTCCGATACAAATCCAAATATCTGTAATACACAAAGTACTTCTTTCTTTATTTTTAAAGCTTGTATGTGTTCTTAAGAAGGCCAGACCTAAACCTGGACTTCAAGGTCTTGCACTCACACTCACATATACACATACTGGCAGCATCAGCTTAAGGGCTGTGAATGAGGACATGTCCATCACACAGTTCAAGATTAAGAATCCCTACAGCGGCAAGAGGAATCCTGTATTGGCTTGCTTGCGATCCTGTGCTGAGGGTTTTAAGTCTCTGAACCTCAGGGGTTTATGGGAATCAGACTCGGTGAGTGACGGATAATGTTGCCGGTAACACAGGTAGGAGAAGGTCAACCCCAGCAGCGATCCCACTAACACATCTGAATGGAAAAGCAACAGACAGAGGAGACAGGCACAGTGTCAAAAACAAAATTAATATGGTAATATTTAATATATATATACACTTTATATATAAAAAGTTTTGGTTTGTGGGGAACCCGTGTATGAAGGTGAAATCTTCTCCACTCGTTTTTAATCACTAATGTCTATTGTTTTCGACCTGCTTGCTCACGCACCATTTTGGCCGCGTAACACACTCGGAGGACAGTGCTATCCGCTTCTTCTGCTCCAGGCCCCCTGCTGCGGGAAGCTACAGCATCATTTGGGAATCAAACTAACGAGTTTTGGTATCGAAAGTAAGGAAAACTGAGGTTTTTTATTTATTTGAAATAATTTATTTGGGCTGAAATAATTTGTAGCACTTCAAAAGTGCATTATGAAGAAAATGTATTATTATTATTATTATTGTATTGTACATTTCCGTCCAAGGTTTTTTTTTTTTGATCATGAGTATAGTTACTGGAACTGAGGGCTGCTATTTACAGGAACACAGGACACAGTTAACACAGTACATAGCTTACAGATCCTGGTGCTGTGATTAAAGCAAACTGAAGTGTAACTAATTATTAGGGTATGTATTTCTCTCTATAGGCTGAAATGCTCCAGTAGATCACGGTGTTCCTGCAGAAAGCTAACAAAAATTTCTAATAGTGAAAAAAACACCACTATTGACACATCATGTGTAGTTAAAAAAATGTAAATATCATATGTCACAGTGTGTAATTTTTTTGCATAATCCAATTGTGTGGATGCTCGGTCACCTTGCCAGTGATGTTTGTAGTCGCAAGTTCTAGAGATGGCGATCAGGACGGCACAGAGTAGAGGTGTGAGGAAGGCACACAGGCGCCATGCTTTTCCCCGACCGGCCGGACTGAAACAGTGCAGCTTCCCAGCCAGGAAGAGAGCCGTAAAGCCCAGTCCGGCAAACGCAACTAATGTTTTGGGGGATAAAATGCATAAAGAACAGAGAAATCTGTTAATATTCTAAACATATAATGCAATAGCAATTAGATTTTGGATTGTGATTGATTTCCACCTGCAGGTGTTGATTAATCTGAAAGTTTATATTAATTATACATGATCAGAAATAACATTAACAATGATGCATTTTGTGTTCTGACAACTTTCTATCCGAACCAGCAATAACCGTTACAGTAATCTGGGCTAAAGTATCGCTTCCATTGTATCGGACTACATGGGCCAGCCTTCGCTCCCAATGTGCATCAATAAGCCTTGATTTTCTGTCCCCAGGTCACCGGTTTTCCTTCCTTGGGTGACTTCTGGTAGTTCCTGACCACTTCAGACTAAGAACATCCCACAATAGCTGCAGTTTGGGATTTGCTCTGATCCAGTTTTTTATACATCCTGCTTCCCAACCTGCTTTACAAGGGGACAATAATATATATATAATATAAAATATATCCCACACACTTCCAGGAGCCCTTGTAACATAATATTGTAACTGTAGATACTGCGACAAGCCGCAAATTGTACTGTAATTTAATTACTTTTCCTGATAATGCAGTAATTTAACGCATTACATTTTGAATGCATGTAATTTGATTACAGTTACCGAAGTCAATAACATTATGTTATTAGCGTTACAAATGTAGTGATTAAAAATGAATCAAAATGCATTTAAAAATCACGTTTTGCGCTTGAATCAATCGTCGGAGAGCTTTGTAGTTTTACATTTGATTTTGTAACGGGTTCTCTCTTTGTGCACGGGCGGCACCACAGACACACGGACACGAGGCGAGGTCTTACAGGAAAAGGGGTCATTTTATTTAGAAAAAACGTGGAAACGAGGTTAAAGGAGGGAAAAAAGGGGGGGATTTTTAACATGAAGAAAGCCAGAGATCCGTTAACATTCATTATCACCAGCCAACCCGAACTAGCGGCTGCGTCCCTTCGCGCACTTGCTGAAGATGCCTACGCAGGAACCCTACAGAGTGAGCGCGGAGCTACAACAGGTTGAGGCACACGCCGTGACAGATGTTTTCAAAATAACTAAGTTAGTAATCTGATTACTTTTAATAATCAGTAATGTAATCAAATTACAATTTTAAAGCAATTATTAGTAATTTATATATAATATTCATTATCCTATTTGACTCTCATGGAATCTCTGGCTCAGATGACTGTTACATAATCTGAATGTTATTTGTTTTTTTCTCAAAAGACCTCTAATAGGTACTGCAAATGTGTTTCAGACATTGATACAGGATGTTTGGGAGAGTCATCTTCACTCATGAATCGAGTTCTGTGCTGTAGGGTAGATTTTAGAGACATGGTGAGGGTCACATGCCGACCACAGTAACGTCACGACTCTGCTTTGAGGCTATAAAACGTTCTGCAGAACTCTTTCCAACTCCAATTTAATCACTGCTATAAAATTAGGCCTGGTCGTCCTCAAACACTTTATAGATTAATCATGACGGTGGGCAGTTCATCACACACACATGACTACAAAAGACTACGAGTTGACCTGACACGCATTTTCATGAGGTGTGTAAGAAATAATGTGCACGCGTTCGTTTACGTAATGACTATGAGCATAATGAAGATTAGTTTTACATGATGAGTGCCCGCTGGGGAAACTCTTCCTCCCGTCTGTGACCACTTCTGGGTCGCCGTTGCACTGTAACTCCTCGTTCATCTGACCATCCGGAAAGCAGCGGTATATGAAATCGGGACGCGGCCTACAGAAAGAGACAGGTTGAAAGAAAGAACCAAATAGTCTTATTTTAATTTACCTTCTCTTTAGATGCTTCAACACCACACAGCAATTTAAAGCGAAAAAACCCATTGCAAATGTCCTTATGTCCCTAATTTAAAAATTGATTCCTTAAACTGTTACACTGCATTTGGATATCATCTAATTTATAGTTAAACATGGTCATGGAATGGTGCACTATGAGCACGAAACTCCATAAAAGAGCTCAAAATGTCCAGATGATGAATGGCTGAACAGTGAAAGAGCGCCTCCTAAAGTTAGACTGTGTTTAATCTTTCATTAACGTTTATCTTCCACCTGGGATTTAAAGATGAGTGTAAGGGAACATTTTCAGCTCATGACCCACCTTCCCACAGTGAGCTTTACTGCGTTGGTGAAAACTCCATTCAGGAGAAGAGTCAACGTCACAGCTGAGGACACACACATAACACACACACACACAAATCATGCACATTCCAGAAATCATGCTGCGTGATTCATCTTGGTAATGTCAATTCTTATCTTATGTACAAGACGTACACATACAGTACAGTGCTGATGGAAAGTTTTCAGACTCTTCCACACGTTGTTTCACACTCATCATAAAATGGATTCAAATCCTTTTTGACCTCGTCATTCTGCACATAATACTCCATAATGGCAAAGTAAAAAAAAGTGTTTTGTTTTGGTGTGTTTTGTTAATTTACAAAAAAAGATATATAAGAATATATTCCATATATTCCATTTGGCCTTGGGATGCTTCTACAACTTAACTGGAGTGCATCTGTGCTGACTTGATGTCAATAGACATCATTAGGAGGGCACAAACCTGTCTATATGGAAGAATAACCATATTTGACTGTACTTGGACTGAGACTTAGAAAAGGACAACCACCAATCAGGACTATATCAGGACAGGACTTTTGGACCATCAGAAGCAAAATCTTCTGGTTTGATGACAGGAAGTTTGAACTATTTAAAATCAGGCACTTTGTATCCCATGATTAAAAGATTCCCTACAGTAAAACATGGTGATGGCAGCATTATGCTCGAGGGACGTTCTTCTGTAACTGTGACTGGACGAATACTCAGTATAGAGGTTAAATTGGATAAAGAAAAACAGAGTAATCCTGAGTAAAAACCTTTTCCAGAGTGCTCATGATCTTTGGGGCGACGGTTTTCATTTCAACAAGACAATGGTCCGAAGCGGCTTCAGAACAACTATGTGAAAGTCCTGAACCCAATAGAGCATCTATGGAGAGACCAGAGAACCTCCATGCACTGACCCTGACAGTTCAACCTGGTTGATCGTAAACGATTCTGCCAAAAAGAATGGAAGTAACTTCCAAAAGAAAGGTGTGCGAAGCTTGTAGCATCATTTACGATCAGACCTGAGGATGTCATTGCTGCCAAAAAGGGCTTTAGCCAAGTACTAAGTGATGGATCTGAACACTTATGGAAACGGCCATTTTTTAAAAAAATTTCTAGTACTGTGTGTAGAATCATGAGGAAAGGAAGGATTTTATGTGCATTTATGATGAATGTGAAACATAACAAAATATGGAAAACTTGAAAGCATCTGAAAACTTTGTCTGCACTGGAAGTACATACAGTGTTTTTTGACAATAAATAAATAAATAAATAAAGACACTTGTGTGTGCTGTTTATTTGTTTTGCAAATGTCCCTTCCTTAGAGTTTAAAAAGGCATAAACTCAATCACATGCATGTGTCAGGATCTTTGGAGAAATGCAAGCATAATTAGAATTGTCTATAGTCTTTAAAAAAAAAAAAAAAGAGTATGATTAGTCAATCTGTTAGTTTTAAAGTATTTCAATCTGATTAAGGCATTGACATCTCAGTGAATGCAAGACTCACCTAATGAAGCCTCCTTAACCTCGCCTTTTTCAGTTCTTTTCAGGAACGCAAATAACAGAACAGTGACCAGGGGTGTAAAGAGAGCGATGCTCTACAGAAGACAGAAAGAAAAGTGGAACCAAAGTTACTCTCTGAGGCACACCCAAGATCTGTCAAGTTTAGCCCAAGTTTGGGCAAATGCCTGAGCAAACTGGTTTTTATCACAATGCTTCATCTAAGCACAAAGATTCTTAATGCACTGCTAAGCTTAACATGGAGCTTAAGTTCAGATACTGTACATAAGCTAGTGCTAAGATGAAAGGGGCAGCGAAGCAGTGCAAGGTGACATGGAAAAAGGCTGCAAGTTAACAAGCAGCCTCTCACACACTCGACAGGTCTTTGTTCATTCAAATGATTAGTCAAATTCTAAACAAATATCTGGTTTTGTATCCAACCCCTGGCAGAAATCTTTGATTCTTTAATCAGGCTTTAAGAATGTACACCTAGTTTTTTGTTTGTTTTGTTTTTACCTCGTCGCAAAGAAACTAAATCAGATATTACACTGAACAGCTTGTTTAATAGCTGGACATTAATTCTAATTTTACATTAATAATTACAAGTGACTTTTTTTCTGACTCTAACATGGACGTGTCCGTTCTATGAAACGGCACATATGCGCACATGGACACAACCATTTAAGCTAAAACACAACGTGAATTCATGCAACTATTCATTCATTTCAAAATATGTATGCAATTTTGGGTTAAAAAAAAAAAAAAAAAACATTCAGGTTTTGCTCTGGAGGACAGCAAGCTGCTATTCGGCTGTATTTGATGAGGTCCCGAAGAAGGAAGAAAGCCAGACACTTCACTTTAGCTGTTTGAGCGCTGTGCAGAGGCTAAAAGTCGCATGAATTCTGATCTGCGTTCTCTGTTCTCATTCTGGTCACATGACCCCGTATTGGATATGTATCCGATCTAGGACTCAGATACGTTCAGACAGTTAAAAAATTAATCAGATCTGTGCCACATTAGGGTAAAAAAAAAAGTTTGAACTGAGTCACTTCACGATTGTAACAGACAGCACGCAAATAATTAGGATCGCAATCCGATTAAATAATTTACATCCATTTAAGTCCATGCATGAAGAGGAGCAACAGTGTAGTAATCTTTAGAAGATTCCATGATTTTTCCCTCTAAATGATCTGGAAAATAATAAAGCGTTAATAAATTAAATAGTATTTAATTTTATGTGTTTGAGTTTTTAAACATATAAAAACTCAAACAAAAAAATATTTCTGTCATCTGTGATTTGTTTCTTTGCAACGAAGTAAAAAAACTGGGTGAAGATCATCTAAGTGCGCTGATTCTATTATTTTTGCTGGTGATTGTAACGCAGGTGACACAAATCACTATCATCTTCATTTTATCTTATCTTTGCACCTCACATTTAGGGCTTATGGAAACTGTTTTGTTCTGTTTAATGTCAGCCCTGACACAAACACTCGTGATTTGATTTCCCACCACGACCAACGTGACCCTACAGAAAGTTATAAGAATATAAAACATGCACTCCTACTCTCTGTGTTCATTTGTTACACACTTACGAACATGAGTGAGGTAGGAACATGGTCACTCTTCACATGGTGGAACCTGTAAAGCCAGATTTCCTCAGGCTGGATCTGTCGGGTAAACGGTGCCAGCTGCTCAGTCGCCCTGAAACCAGACACAATCATCTTAATGTCTCAATGCAACGCCATTTTATTATACAGTGGTGTTCAAAATAATAGCAGTGTGTTGAAAAAAGTGAGTAAAGCTCCACATCCATATAATAACTTTTAATTTAAATGACATAAATGCATTGGACTCCCTGTACATTCTATTCTGAATCACAACATGAAGAAAAATGTGCTAAATGTATTATTAG
>JAQMYG010000009.1:21257205-21267828 GCA_030014215.1 Clariallabes teugelsi | reverse complement strand
TGTTTTTTCTTTATTCTCAGTTTGTGCTTAAATCAGAGCACAGTGTGTGTGTGTGTGTGTGTGTGTGTGTGTGTGTGTGTGTGGGTGTGTGTGAGCCTCTGGATGCTAGCTAAGGAATGTTTTTGCTTTTTAGTTGAGCGCAGGCTATTCTATTGTTTTCAGTTTCTTTATACAACACTTGAAATAAAACGAGAATGGAATATGTTGCCTTGCAATAAATATAAGTTTTATATTTCAAACTTTCTCAGATCTTAATCATAAGGTGTGCGCTGCCGTTTAGACCAGTATGATTTTTTTTACTGCTATAAATAATAAATAAACACAATATTACAATATAAACAATATATCTGATTTCTGTGATCGGCCCCAAAAACCCTGACCGGAGCACCCCATGTCAGATGTACTGGTTCACGATTTGTACATTAACGTGGGAGGATGTTGGCTTTGGGAGGGTTCGGTCTCTGCTTCTTCCTGATCAGGGAGGGTCACTGGAGTTTACATGAATAATTGCTCGATATGTTGAAACATATGTAGAAAATATGTCAAAAAAGAAGAAAAAAGAAAAACAGCTAGTAGGAGTGTCCATCAATTTACACTTTGCCAAATTAAACAGAATTTGTTAAATAAACACAAACATAAGACACACACACACATCAGATTCAGGACTTTCCTCTGAAACACCCTGTTTCTCAGTAAAACTTTGCGTACTGTTTTGAAATCTTACCACTTCTATATTTCTTACTACAACACACCACTGAAACTTCCCACATTATTTTCATAACATGAGATTTCTAACAGTACCTTAATCCTGTTTCGAAAAAAAATAAAAATAAAAAAAACAAAAAACAGGCTTCATTCGATAATTCCTCTATAATTATGTGATATTAAATTTTTTTCATAAATAAACATTTCCTCCTTAATTTTTTTCCCCTTTACACGTCACTCACCCGCACCTCCTTGGGTTCTGCTTTGGGGCTTTTGAGCCCTGCGGTTGGGTGCTGCTCTTGTACCGCAGCCTGGCCATCGCCGAGCTTCACTTCCTGTTCAGGGAAGGCCCCGTGTCGGCTATTCTTCTTTTTTCTCTTCTCCTTCTTGTGCTCGTTCCTTCTGGTCGACTCCTGGAACTCGTGCAGCAGGTCTCCACACAGCGACGACTCGAACAGCTCGCGTCCGTTCTGATACGTCTTTATGATCTTGATCTTGATTTCCGGGGAGTTGGTCTTCTTCTGGGCGACGGGCTCGGAGGCCGCGTCCTGAACGGACGCTTGGAGGGGAGGCGGCGGGGACGGCAGGTGCAGGGGAGGCGGTGGGTAGACCGGCTGCAGGTGATGTGAAGCCGAGGAAGATGACGGCGGAGGAGGGGGAGGAGGAGGAGGAGGCGGCGGAGGAGGAGGGGGGTGATGAGGTAAAAGTTGAGGGTTGGGCTGCTGCGACTGATGATGTTGAGCGTGAGGATGAGGGTGAGGGTGAGGGTGGTGATGGTGGTGATGAAGATGAGAATGAGAAGGAGGAAGGGGTGGCGACGAGATATGAGATGAGGCTTTCTCCTGGACGACGGGCGACCTCAACACCGTCCCCTCCCCCAGGATCAACCCGTGGTCGGCGTGATAGTTGCGGATGGCGCCGTAGCTGTTGGCCGAGCCGTTAGGGAACTGTGAGTAGAGCGCAAACTTGGCCTGCTGCTCGTAGGCGCCGATTCCTGCCTGGTAACCGTTAGCGACGACCCCTAGGTCGTCCGGAGGGTAGGAGAACCCCGGATCGAGGGGCGAATCGTAGGAGGAGGGGCCTCCCTCGTCCCCGGGGTCGCTGATGGCATCGTACACGTTCTCCTGTCTGATGTTAGCTGAGTCAATGAGCTGAGGCGGTTGCTGGATTGTGTTTCCCATGATCCCTTGCATGAAAGAGAAGGAGAAATCCATTGTTCTGCTCCAGCATCCTTAGGTTTCCCTTTTTCGTACAGGGTCTGGAGGGGAAACGTAGAAAGAAAAAAGAAAAGAAAAAAAAAACATGCTAAAGGTCACAGTCGTATTCTTAACGCTTATTGGTCAGAAAGTCTTGATGAATTTTTCACAGGTTAGTTCATTCTGAAAATTTGGTTCTAATACATTACGGTTTCTATAGCAACTCGTACAGACGCCCTACACAAACCATGGTACCGGTGTTTCCATAAGGAGGCATTTAGTCTCCAGCGTCAATGTACTTTGTACAGTCGGAGGTCGTGAAGTGGTAACTTTACGACGGACGACTTTGTGGTTTCTGAGAAAGATGACGAGCTAATTCTTTTTGGAGAGAGATGAAGGAGAAGTCGGTGAGGGAATGAATGACCTGTTTATTACTTACGTGACTTAAGTTTCTTAATTTAATTTAACTAAATTAACTTAATACATTAAAATGAACTATAAAAAAACACTTCTGGACATGATGTTATTGGAAAACAATCACCTTTGAAGTGTAAACGAAACCAGTGTATCTCGCGCCACAACCATGTCGCTAATTATAACATTTTAGCACGTGACGAAGATTCAGATTCGATTGTCACATTTCATCACAGTTTCTGCTGGAGCTCGTCACCTCCGACCTTCCGATCAGTAACCCAGAACCTCAGTGTTGAGACAGGATAAAAACTACCCGGCCAAATGGTTCCTTCAAAATGCAACAGCTTCATTCAGTCTGATCTTTGCTAACACACACACACACACACACATATGCATCACTCAGTGTAATGACCGAACTCCCTGGCCAGATATTTCTACCCTACATCAACCTTACTGTACATCGAGACAGAGTTTGCACACCTGACATCAAACCTGAGAGTCTGAGGTCGTCTTTTATGTGTCAGGACAAAACACGACACAGACACTGCAACGTTCCAGGACGACAACTGCACAGAGACAAATGGGTGTGTGACTCGTTCAATAAGCATAATGGGACACTTTGGCTGGCTTGCAGCATCGCCAAACTTCAATCTTATAAAAAAAAAATTTTTTTTTAAAAAGCAGGTGCTTTTTTTTTTTTTTTGTTCCTTTCTTTTCTTTTTCTTGGTTAAGTCGCCTATCCTGTGTCATGACATTTTCAGCTCAGGTCAACTAACGGGATGTTATTCAGCTCGTCTTTGTGTCTTGCTTATTTCTAAAGGATTGAGGTTTGGTGATTGTCCAGGACAGTCAAGGTGTCCCGTTGGCGTTTATGAGCAGCACTACAGAGATTTTGTCATCACCCTACAATGAATGTCATGTTCTGCTTGTAACCATGTTCACACGTAGCCGGGTATTTTTAAAAATTGAGATTTTTCTACTTTTCGTTTTCTTTTCCCTTCATAATTCTCTTTTAAAAATATCTTTGTCCACATGAAAACACAAAACACTGTTAAAATTAAATAGTCCTGTTAGGAGTGTCTCTAATCAACAGGGGGCCAATCAGAAGCCTAGACAAAACGTCATAACCAGTTCAACCATGTACAAGTCTGAGCGGGTTTCGCCCAAAACCGCCATCGCTGTCTGCGGGCTCTGTGTCTTTAGAGTTTTGTACGTAGCAGCAGTGAGCTTCATAGTACATGTCCAGTAAGCAAAGTTAACACAATCACATTGCACAAAATATCCTCATAAACAAAGCTTACGTCAAATCACAGAGACTGGCACACAGACGATGACATCATCAGCACATAAGGTGACGTTACAACAAGCCAAAACCTCCGTTTCCTCTTTCCAAGTTTTGGAAAATCTTCACTTTGGACAGAGTTTTCCAAATGCTCGGTTTTCAACGACCAAAACTGAGTTTGCATGTGGATAAAAATCTCTGTTTTAAAAAAATACCCGGCTACGTGTAGACATGACCTTAATGTCTGAGCAAGAACCAATAATCTGCGTTTATTCTACTTGGAATTCATTCAGATACAGTAGGCATCCATGTGACGCTGTAGTGGAACCTTATGCATGAGAATCTGAGGTTCATTTGGGGCATCAGAAGGGCATGGGTTCAAGCCCCCGCATCTCCAAGATGCCCGTGTTGGACCTTTAACCCTATCTGCTCCAGGGACGCCATATCATGGTTAATATCCTGTCATGTGACCAAGCTTCCTAACATTATGGGATATCCCAAGAAAAGAATTTCACTTGCTGTAATGTGTATGTGTCAAATAAAGGCTTCTTCTTCTTCTTCATTCACAGCTCAACAACTTTACCCGCTACTTTTGTGTCCACAAAGAACGCTGATGAAGGGCGTTCTCCATTCAAATTCTCCCCTTCCGTGAATCCTTGTGAAACGCCTGCATCTGTGCATAGTTTATAAATGAGACATGCTTGTCACGGTGACTTAAATAAATACACGGTTCCATACAGATTTCGTCCAAACGCAGCTGTTCCAACTCAAGACAACGACGAGATGAGATGAATCCGGATGCTCCTACACAGAGACGATGTATGTCTCACAGGTTCTCATAGAAAGCAGGGCTTCCTTTATATCACCGTGCGTACGACCTGAGAATGGAGGAAACCTACTGGATGAATTTCCTGCTCTCCTATTGAATATACAGTACTGTGCAAAAGTCTTGACCCCCTCATTTCTTGATGTTTTGCTTCCAAAGTGTCACTTCCTGTAAATGTAGTCTTAACAGGTCTCTTATATAGTTTTTCTATAGTTCTGTTTTTATTTTTTTGTTAAGCCACACAGTGACCTATGAACCATTCAAGCATAAACAAAAACATCCATTTCCCCAGTGAGATGAAGACAGATGATCAGGCTGGTGATTAGTACACTGGTGATGCTGAGTGGTTGGTACAGACGAGAGGGGAAATGAGGTTGCTGCTGACATTCTTACATGAACAACCAATTTCTAAATTGTTAAATCTTTAGTCACTTTGTAGGTCGTCACAATAAAACATTTGTTCCCATTTCTTTAATTTAACTTTAATGACGTAAATAAGTTAATATGAGGAAATAAGAGGTGGCATGGTGGTATAGTGGTTAGCACTGTCGCATCGCATCACCAGGGTCCAGGGTCGATTCCCGCCTCTGTGCGTATGTTCTTCACATTCTTGGTGGGTTTCCTCCCACAGTCCAAAGACATGCAGATTAGGCCGTTCCCAAATTGCCTGTTGTGTGTGTGTGCGCGAGCGTGTGCCCTGCGATGGATTGGCACCCTGTCCAGGGGGCGTACCTCACCTCGTGCCCCAAGTCTCCTGGGGCCCCCCGCGGCCCTGTGTACAGAATAAGGCGGTACAGACGACAGGATGATGAGGAAACAAGGGTCGCTCAAGACTTTTGCACAGTATTGCGTATCCCAACTTCCAATCACAAAGTTTAACAGTGCATAGAGCTTTAAGAAACTTTCATGATAAGAAAAAACAAGCGGTTAGTATTTTGCAGCTGTACAAGCAATCTGGACTGAATGAAAACTACTCATTAATACCAAGAACGGAAAGGTGTTTTCACGAAGCTTTGTGGTTTAAAGTGGCACATGTTAAGCATCCTAAGCCACAATCCTGGTTTTAGGACTGACATTACTGGCATAAAATACTATAAGGTCCAACACAAGCAGTTAGCATTAATAGTTTAACCTGAGGACGACATTAAGAGAAATTCCATCACACCCTCTGTACAAGGTGTCTGGACATTCCCTCGTTCACTTGACTGACTATTTAACACCGAAAAGGCTGTATAGACGACACACATCACCATGGCAAACAGGCAACTAAACTGACAGAACAAATTCACAAAACACCTCCATACAAGCCAGCCTGGCCTCGAAAACATATGATGGCCAATCTGCTGAGGTAGTACAGGTTGAACAGGAGGTACGGTCAGTATTTTGGTAAACCGCAAACCGCAGAGGACACCACGGGAGGCTCTTCCTCTTTCATAGAAGGTCGAGATCGAGTACAAATCTAAGTGTTGTTCCAGCACATCACCCAGGTATTTCTAGTGCACTTCAAACTTAACTAAAACAATACATCAGCTCTGGTTTTAGACTGCTCTTATACTGAACACAGTATTATGTAGACACTTTATTGCAACTGGCTCAAAATAAAAATACAGACACGACATGTTTTGGAATCAATTGGCCAAAAAGAAAATGTACAAAGTGAAGTTTATAGCTTGCAGTTTCTGTAAAATGACCCAAATAATCATACACTTGTCTCAATGGTTATTTTCTCTAGTTGTATTTGTTTTCATATTTCCAGACTTCTCTGGCAGAACTGAACACATGATAGTGAATACTGTGAAATGTACACATTCAGACAAGGGGCGATAACCGTCCACAACTTATCACTACAACACGCATAAATACTACGTCTTTCAAACATGCAGTGTACCTTTAACCTAAATCTTTACTCCTTTTAAAAAGAATTTAACTTACAATTATATATCTTATGTATTTTTGTATACATAAAGTCAAGCTATGTTCGTTTAGCAACGAGTAAGCGTCCAGTTTTTATCCTTTTTCTTTCCTGTAAACGAATATTAATTTTTGCCTTTTACCCAGGACATTTAAGAGCCTCGTAGTGCGAGATCAACTCCAACTCTAACAATTTAAATCTTACCTCAAGACTCTTCACTGTCTTTAATCTTTGTCATTATGTCATTATATGTCCAACGAGAAAACATTAAACAGGTGCTTTGTTCTTTGCATTATTAATTTTAAGTTTGTCTAGTTTCACTTTGTGCCTTATGATAAGTGTCCTGTTACGAAAATAATAATAATAATAATAATAATAATAATGGTAATAATTTCAATAAGTTTGACTTTGCACATTATTCTCCACATTGTCTTGTTCATGACTGGACATGGTTTCTATATCCCAACTCCATTTTATTTTATTATTTGTACATAATGGACATTTTAACAGCTGAAAGTTTGATATTTTTCTGTATTTCTATACTGTAATTTTTTTCTTTTATTTCATACTTTATATTCTTATTTGAAAACTTTATTTGTTAAATTTTTTAGCAGTCATATAGGCATTTCACTTCATAGCATAGTGGGCATGACTGTGAACATGACAAATAAAATTTTTATTCAATAATAATAATAATAATAATAATGCGTTTCATTCATATAGGTGTCTTTCTAGTCACCCGAGGTCACCAACCAAAATTCGAATAAATAACTTAAATATTTTATTTTTTTACTTCTTTTACATCTTTAGCTGTACAGCACTTTGGTCAGCTTCGACTTTTAAATTAAATTACACTTATTTTAATAAAGGGGATTAAAAGATTTATGCATGTACACTCACTCTCACTCACTCGTCATCTATACCGCTTCAACCTGTAGACAGGGTCACGGGGGCCCTGGAGCCTATCCCTGGAGACTTAGGGAATGAGGCGGGGTACACCCAGTCCGTCACAGGGCACACACGCACACTCTCCACACACAGACCCAAGGCAGGAATCGAACCTGGATCCTAAAGATCAAGGCGACAGTGCTAACCCTAAGCCACTGCACCAGTACGGTACCAGTCAAAAGTCTGGACTTTGGATTTGGACACAGGTTTGGATTTATTTTCTACATTCTAGAGCAATACTGGATATTTTCAAAATGATGAAATAACACATAAGGCATTAAATAATTAAATAACAAGTAGTCAACTGTTATTTCAAGACATGAACGTCAGCTGAAATAGTTCTTGCAAGAACGGGATTGTAAAGTGCATTTGCAAAAGACCATCGCAGGAAAGCAAGACCAAAACTTACCTCTGCTTAGTTCATTTAAAGTTACCAGCCTCAGATATAGAGGGTAGAGCCGTTATAAACGCTTTACAGAGCAGAAGTAGCAGAAACTAACCTTATGACCGATAGCGTACGCTACAATCACATTCTGAGGTGAAAGATACATATTAAAAAGTCCCAAAGATAAGGGTACTTAATGTTCTAGCAGAACATTAAGAGTTTAATCCTTTGATTTTTTTTAAATCTGAAAACGTCTTTGACTTGCACTTATTTTCATAAAGATAAGCCTGAGATTCATGCACGCAGTTTGCACAATTCTCAACCATTCTACAGTGTATGGTGTAGATTAACCAATGACATACATGAACACATTTAAGTTTAGTAACTGTAATCCATCATCCAGGTATTTTGTGCTCCAAGGTGACGAGTACATACAGGCAAATATCAGCAAGATCAGAAACATTCACCAGATGTTCAGTGGTGATTATGGATGATATGATAAATGAAGGGATGGGGAGAAAATAATCAATTTGTTTATAAATTATTTTGTATGGCGATTCACCTATTGCCACACTGACTCCAAGTTTTTTTTTTTTTTTTTTAAACTATTTTTACATTTATAATAGAGATGAACCAATCGATCAGCCAGTGACCAGAATTGTCTGGTTTTCAGTTTGATTGGCCGTGACCGGTGATTAGTCAATCAGTCTTGGATATAAACGATTCTGTACTGAGTGGCGCAACAGAAACACATTTTATAATCATGCATCTCAAAATCTGCCTTTTTCTCCAAACTCTGTGAGCAAAATAGTCTCAAACCCACTCATTACACACACTTATACCAGTCTTAAAACAGAACGAGTGCAAATTAGTCAAAAATCGTGTGCATTGGAAGCAGCTCGCCCGAATGCTCGCAGCGTCTCACCCCGCTCTCTCACCGTCGAGTTGAGGTTTGAGACACTGGAGGCGAGACAGATGACAGAGATACGTTGCTGCTCAGCAAAAAAGTTAAACTCTTGTATCTGAGGTTAGTTTGTATTGTTTAAACCCTGTGTTTGGTTTTTAAGTGAGAAAACTAATGTTATAAGGGCTACATTTAATTAATCTGTAAACTTTTTTTAAAGGTAAAAAAATATATAGAAAAAATTTTATATTCAATCATGATATTTATAAAATGATGATACTTATAGAATCACAATTTTATTTGAATCAGCACCAAAGTGTTGTGATAATATCATATCATATCAGGTGGTGATTCCCATCTCTAATGATTGTGTGTCTGAATGAGCATGAAAGAGGTGTAGCTCAGTAAGAAATCTTTGCAATCAACTTCTAAATAAGCTTAAAATATGATATTGGTTGAAATGACACTAAATAAGTGAATTATTGAAGGTTAAACACGCTGAGGTAAATGAGCTGAGACAGCACTGAAGCACCTTAAAGTTGCTACTAAAACTTTATTTATTCGTTCACTTTATTAATTACGAACTAATTAACTAACATATTAACAAACAAACATCATTTACGTATATTTTCACATCTATTAAACCAATGTCGCTTGTTTTTTTACCGTGGTAAAGGTGTGTTTTATTTTCACTTTACATCACCTGATAGGGCTGCTAACTTAATTGTTTGCTAGGAAGGCTAATATTTAGCCTGGTAGATAAATAAAGATGCGCTATATTACTCAACATAATTATTAGTAATGACAAGAAATGCTTTACAATCTATATTTATGTCTTTAGCACTGTTTAGAAAGCGATAGTGCGAGAAAATGATTAGTTTAGAATGCTAATTTTAGGATGCTATGTTGCTAGCATGTTGGGTTTAGCTAACGTTGTCTTGGTGATTATTAAGAGGGGAAAATGCCTCGGTGTGATTTAGGTGAAAGACGAACCGTGTGTAAGTCTGATGTATTTCTGTTTTGTGTTTAAAGTCTTTAATGGAATGAGGTGTCTTATGGGAGTTAAAACGTTTCGTTTCACTGTAAAAGCGCAGACATGTATGTGTGTGTGTGTGTATGTATGTATATATGTATGTATGTACTATGCGCAGCCTAGGAGCCAACATGGCCGCCCTTTAAATCACACACACTGGCCCGTTCATCACATTTCTAATTCCCCCCCACCAAACCCCCCGTTATTTATCTCAAACCTGGGATAAATCAGCTGGGAATGCGACACTGTGCGAGTTTATTTATTGTCCTGTTAAAAACATGTAGGGCTAAAGGGTGATATTTTGACGCCATGCGAGCAAAACAACGAGGCAAAACAACAGCAGAATAAAAAAAAGAAAGATGTCGGTACCTTCAGCGTTTCCCATTCTAAACAAATACAGCAAATAATCTGAGTCCGGGTGCAGAGATCATAAATCTACAGCGATCTACACAAAGGCTTGGAGACACACAACACAGACGAGGCCCGATGTTTCAGTGCAGATCAGATCAGATTGGACTCCCATAGACTTGATTCAAGCCCTTTTTTTTTTCTCCCTCTGGATGCAACAAAAGCCCCTCTGCTCGAAGCGTTTGGTTGCCAGATTGGACCAAACACCGCGCGCAAAACAAAATGACAAATTAAATCGCAAGCACAGACATTACAGGCTTGTTAGACTAAAGAGGTTACTGTATCCATCATCGATCAATGTCCGATGTCTCATTAGAGGATCAAACGCATCAATCAAAAAAAAAAAAAAAACGAACAGTGTAATTGAGCTAAGTGTTCAGGACAAGTTAATCAGCCCAATCTGGCAACCCGAACAATTTAAACAGTCTGATCTCATCAATCAGTTTCATTTAGTTTTTTAATCACATCGAACCAAAACAGATCCTTATATCAAATGCAATGACATTTCTATTTATTATTATTGTTATTATTTTTATTCGATCAGAAGTTGCCAGAGATTTACATATGTTCACAAAATCTCAAAATCTAAATTTTTAAAAATTAAAAAAAA
>JAQMYG010000009.1:21196320-21213844 GCA_030014215.1 Clariallabes teugelsi | reverse complement strand
CCTGGAATTTGGCGGGAATAAACTGTTTTTATAACAACATAAACATGTTAATTAGACAGTTATAAACCGTAAAAAAACAAACAATTAAAATCTGTAAACAACCACAGCTGCCATTTTTTTACCGTAAAATTTACGGTTTCTTATTTTTTTCACAGTGCAATAACGGTGCTACCGTATTTTTCACGGTAGAATTCTAGCAACCACAGCTGCCGGTTTTTTACCATAAAATGTACTATTTGTTTTTTACAGTGCAGTATATAAATTAAAAGACTTGAAGAGCTTTAGGAAACGTCTACAAATCAAATTATCCAGGTGTCCTCCTCCAAATGTCCTAATGACAATTAATTGGGACATAGATGATCATGCCATCTTCAAAAGAATACAAATATTAATTATAATGTTTATCCCATCACTCTTGTACAGTCAAAATGATCTGTTGAAATAATTTTTTTCCCTTTGTTCTTAATAAACACTACACGTGTATTACAGAAGCACCCTCCTGGATACAATTCTGCCTCGGTATAATGTGAATGGAATCAGACCCACTATTGGTCAGAGGACGAAACTGAGCAAAGGCGACATCAGTCAAGCACGAAAGCTCTACAAGTGTCCTAGTAAGTGTGTCATTATTCACTAGGAAACACATATACTTCTGATTAGTTGGTAAAAAAAAAACTGTATAACATGAACCATACTGTATATACGGACCATATATATAAACAATATAAAAATCTAAGTTATAAAGAATTGTAAGAGTTGCCTACAAACCCTGCATACTGTACAAGTCAACTTTTTATGAACTGTCTACAAACTTCCATGATTGTCTACAATTTACCTATGAAGTACCTACAGCACCTCAAGATTTGCTATTAACTGTCAAGATTTGTCAAGAACTACTGCACACCTGCGTTACTAATGTAGGTAATAATAATAATAATAGCTTATTAGTACCTTTTGTTAAAGTAGATTTATGGTGACGGTTTAGCTTCAGGCGAATACCTACTGTAAGTACTGCCAAAGTTTCATTAAATTCTGTCTAGCCAGTTTTGTGTGAAGCTGTGACAAAATCTGTCTTGATGGACAGACAGACAGACAAACAGACAGACAGACAGAATATTTTCTTAGACTTAGAATTTTTTCGAGTCTGGTTTCAGGTCCGCCAATGTGTGAAACGTAAAGATATAATTGAAATATTGACCCAATGTACAGACAAAACCTTCTTTTGTTTATACATATCACCATACAGAGTGTAGTATGAATTTACTTATTATTTTTAGGACATACAATTTATTAGTATAGTTTGCAGGGTTGGATTTAACCATTTTAGCAGATTGTCCAGCTCAAATTCGTCAAATCTGACTTTACAAGTCATTACAAAGAAGCTCAATCTACAAGTCTTAGTCAGAAACTCCATTTAATTATTTTGGGTTTTAAATAGGGTTTTATTTTGGCGGATACAATTTCTTCATAACCGTGATGAGCCATACCAAACTCTGATAAAATTCCTGACGATCTCAATCTCTTATATTCTTGAAATTTTCAGAATCAAATTCAGGATTGTGGGAAAAGGGCTTTATTAATTATAGCCAATAGATATTTTGGTTCCTATACAGAAGTTTGTCTACCTTATTAAAGTTTTATCAAATACAAAATATTCATAAACACTTGCTTAAATAAACTACGTTGCTAAATAATGAAGGTGGTTAATTCAAACCAGTACTTGTAATAAATTTTTTTGTGAATGAAGGTGTAAGTTCACATTTACAAAAGTCATCAGGAACAGTATGACAATGAGACGATGGTGCAAACGTTTTAAAGATTTCGAATCATGTTTTTAAATCACAAAAGAGCCCACTGCAGTACTTCCCATAAACATTTGGCCCGATCCTTGAAAAACGACGGAAAACTTGTCACCAACTTGTGGAAGAGATATGTCCATCTGTGGGACCTGTACGCCCACAGCCACCAACACCACTTGCACAGGCTGGGAGAAACCTCACTCAAAGCCATTTCCACATCTTTGGGCCATTAAAGGAGGCCAGCGTTTTGGACATAAAGCATGCAGTGTAATTATAGCTCTACTGTCCCTGATGACTCTGCATACAAATTGCTGGTAAAACATTCCAATCAGCGTGAGCTTCATATGATTGCAAAATCTTCCATGAGGTATAACGAAGTGGGCTATCAAGAGCTTTCTGTTAGTTGATGAAGGTCATGTTCAGTGCAAAATTTCATTCCATTAAAAACACCGCTCAATGATGTTCAAGCAAAAAAAAAATCTGATCTATGCACCCGCTTACTTTCCTGACTTCTGCCTCGGCCTGGTGTGTCAATGGATGCCTCCGTTGTGAAATAAAAACTCTGGGAAAGAACTTTTATGTAGAAAACAGTGATTTCACAGATCTTCAGGCTGCCTTTTATTGAGAGTTTGACAGTGATGAACAGTATCTCCTGGAACAGCTTTTTTGAAGTGTTAAGGTCGGCTTTCAAGAACTTGGCATAAACAAAATCAAAGCCAGAACCCTTCCCCACTCTTCGCATACCGGAGTTCTACTTCAATTGGAGGAGTAATATCAGTGTCAATAAAAAGTCTACTGATGGAAGGTTTGCAGGGTGTTTGAGAACATTACAGAAATGCTGTTTCCAACTTTCTGCCATCATGTATTCTGTTGTGTAGGTTTTGCTCTTCTTATCTTTGACAGCGATCCTGAACAAACACTCATTTTACTTCCTCCAGTGGCATTTTCTGCTTTTTTGGCTGAACTTCATTACAAAAGATATCCTTTCTTTTATGGCACTCCTTCTGACCTCCATATCTTTCCTATTATATATTTTTCTGGACCTGCTCCCAGAGCCTTGGCGATCTATTGCTCAACATCCTGTATTGGTTTCCAGGTGTTAAACACTCCTTTGTCTTGTTCTTTTTGGAGCATAACATTTTAAAGTTGTCTCATCAGTGATGTTCTTAAGGGCATCCCATTTAGTCATGATGTCATGGTTCTCATCAGCTGTGTCGGCCAAGGCACTTAATGGATTTCTCAATTCCAAAGTAAACTTCTTGCTGGCGTTGAGGTATTTTGTCCAAGCAATGTCAAGTTGTTTTCTGACTAACTGATATAATCACTGTTGGTTTCCTCCACATGGCAAACTTGAACATTGGTTGTAAAACCATCAGCTAATTTTAATGTGTGTTTGTACTGTAGATATCCTCATCGCTCTGCAACAGTATACAGTATATGTTTTATGAACAATTTGACTGAAAAATAAGAAGATTTTTGACAGTTAAGACAGAAGAGTGCTTTAAAAGAAGCAAGAGATATTGTGTTAAAAACACAAATAAATACAAATGTATTTGTTTAAATGAAAAAAAAGAAAAAGAAAAAATTGTTTTGGTTATACAGTACATGTGGGACTTTTGTATGATTTTGCAAAACACTATAAATCCACCACAATTTTCTTTTTGTGGTGAAAAATTATGACAAGAGTTCATAAATCTCTTTTTAAAAATGGACCATAGCAAATGGAACCAGACTTAGTAACTACTGTAGTTAAGAGTTAAATATTACTGTGAGGTTCATCATAGCATGATGACATGGTGGCTTAGTGGTTACATTTATATTTAGGCCTTTGGCAGACGATCTTATCCAGAGTGACTTATAAAAGTGCTTAAGTTTGCGTTATTGGATCGACCCTTACACTGTGCTACTAACTAAGTACCATTAGTCAAACCCTTTTGGGAAGGTTTTTGTGTGTGTGTGTGTGTGTGTGTGTGTGTGGTGGTGGGGGGATGGCAGAGACTCAGCTGTACGGACATCTAGAGCAAGTTCATTCCACCACCTAGGCGCCAGAGCCTAGATGCACAACTTTCTTAATCTCTGAGAGATGGTGGGACCAGCCAAGCAGTGCTGGAGGATCGGAGGGAACATGGTGTGGTGGTTAACACTGCCGCCTTACACCACCAGGGTCTGGGTTAGATCTCTGCCTCGGGGTCTATGTGCATGGAGTTTGCATATTCTCCCTGTACTTGTTGATTTTCCTCTGGGTACTCTGGTTTCCTCCCACAGTCCGAAGACATGCAGATAAGGCTAATTCTTAGGCTAGTTCCCAAATTGCCCAGAGTATGTGAATGAGCATGTGAGAGTGGTTATGTGTGCTACAATAGATTGGCACCCCAATCCGGGGTAGCTCCCAGATGCAGCAAAACCAGTGCTAGCAGTAGTGCAAAGCTTCTAAAAGAAGAATAGAAAATGAAAAAAGTTTTGTCATTGATAAACACTTTAATGTCTACCCCCCGCACACACACACCCAATAGCACTTTATACAATTATGCCATGGGAATGAATAAAACAGTGATGACTTTCATTTGCTGATAAATATGTAATAATTATGTTTTGTGAGCAGAGTGTGGCGAGAGTCTGCAGGACAGCTCTGGAAATTTCTCTTCGCCCGGATTTCCGAATGAATATGCTGCTTATACGCACTGCATATGGAGCATCTCTGTTACACCTGGAGAGAAGGTAAAACACACAGGCATGATTGTGTGATGAGCAGCAGAATTGTTGTTGCCTATTGGAAAGATTAGAAAGGAGGTGAACCAGAACATAATTATGTCAGTACGGCACGGTGGTGTAGTGGTTAGCACTATCGCCTTGTACCTCCAGGGTCCATTCCCGTCTCTGTGTGCATGGAGTTTGTATGTTCTCCCTGTGCTTGTTGGTTTTTCCCTCCGGATACTCCGGTTTCCTCCCACAGTCCAAAGACATACAGATTAGGCTAATTGGCGGATTAGGCTAATGAGAGTGTGCCCTGTAATGGATTGGCACATTGTCCAGGGTGTACCCCGCCTCCTGCCCTAAGTCTCCTGGGATAGGCTCCAGGCCCCCCGTGACTGTGAATTCAGGATAAAGCAGTATAAACAGTGAGTGAGTGAGTTTTTAGCCTTATTTTGTTTTTGTTCAATACGTGGAGACCAACATTGAGACAAAATATGAAATGCTCATAAAGACCATTTGATGCAAATGTGTCAAGCAAGTCACATGTAAGAGATGATGTAATTAAAATACAGTATATGCCAAATTCTGTAAGAGACTTTCCTATAACGTGTTCTCCATTGTGTGTGAATTCTAACTTATAGTTTAGCATTGTGAAAATAGTGAAAACTGTGTGTTGGTAAAATATTAACAGTTTCATGAAGTGGTAGTTGCTGGATTCATAAGAACTGCATAACAAAAGCCTCATGCTTTCTGTTCTTAATCTTTAAATTCCTCCAGTTTCTCTTTTTTTGTCCTGTTGTGTCTCATTGTGTCTCTTAGATCATCCTTAACTTCACCTCCATGGAGCTCTACCAAAGTAATCTTTGCCGGTATGATTATGTCGAGGTTCGAGATGGATACTGGAGGAAATCTCCATTAATTGGTATTTCACCTTACTGTAATCTTTGCAGCTTTTCCTTATTGATCAAACCCATAAAACTGTGATAACATACATGCACGCTCTTAACAAACATCTACAAAATGTGTTGAGACACTGGGCAATCACATGCATGATTTCAAGTTAAATGTGATTAGCTACAGTATTATGAAACTTGAACATGTTACTGTACATGATCACTAGCCTTTTTTTCACATCTTCAACTCGACATACTGTATAGCACTAAACTACTGTTGGTAACTACAATGTAAAAGTCAGGGTAGGGAAGCAGTAGGGATGTTAGTTTCTGAAATCATTTCTGGTCTTGTTTTTTAGTCTAAAACGCTTATCTTTATACTTTTGTATTCAGGTCGCTTTTGTGGAGATCAGGTACCAGAGTCTCTCGTTTCCACCAACAGTCGTTTGTGGATTGAATTTCACAGCAGCAGTAACTGGGTGGGAAAAGGATTCTCTGCCATGTATGAAGGTACATTTGTTTGATTTCTGAACAACTACAGTGTGTTTAGCTAAATGCATCACACACTTGCCTCAAAAATGCAAGTCATAGTAACTATTTAGAAGTAAAATAACTTTCTTCATTTGCACCAATTTACTGTCACCACCAAAACTAAAACAAATCGAAGATATTAACCAATCTGTGGTGATGTGGAACATTTTGGCACAACAACCTCCCGCAGTGCATTATTCTGGATTTACTGTATACTGGATATCCACAGCTGGCTTCCAGGTTTCCAGAGTATAAATTGTATATTGCTAGTGTAAACAGACACACTAGGCCATTGTCCTAGGTCTCCGTAAGAAACCTCAGGTCCTAACATTGTAGAATTCAGTCCGAGGTAAATACTGCAGCCCAATATCAGGATCCATTAAAGGGTATTTGGTAAGAAGATTGAGATTGAACCAGAAGTTAATAGAGCAGTACATACTGTACAGTACAAAGATATGGAAGAAGATTATATTACACTGTCCAAGTCAGACAAAACTTACTAATGGTGGGGCTTGAACTCACAACCTTAAAGTCAGTAGCCTAATTCCCCATTCAATAGCCTTCAATGGTATTTCATTGCGCCCACATTGTATATGCCATAGTCTAGGTCAACGATAATATCAATGTGCCAACTTTACAAATGAACTCATTACATGGAACTACACGTCTCTTCATTCAGGTCATCCAGGTGAGACCAAAACTTACCAAACTTTACCAACTGGCGGGACAGCATTACATTTATATTGTATCATTTACATTGAAATCATTCATCAAGATGTTCACACCCACAACTCTCTGAGCAGGAAATCCTCATCCCATGCAGACTGTATGACAGAATGCCTATGGTACCTTATTGTGGTTGAGTTGTGTGACCTCCCCTGAGGTCGACCATCTTGGAAAATCCATTTCATTCAGTTTCACTTATAGTCTTTAATTCCACACATTTATTCCTTATTTTGGTTTGTACAGATTCGTCCAGGGGACAGTGTGTGCATTTTATTTTCGTGTTATTATCTGCAGCAGTGTGTGGTGGGGAAGTGGAAGCTGACAGTGGACAGATTCAGTCACCTAACTACCCTGATGATTATCAGCCCAGTAAAGTGTGTGTGTGGAAGGTGACAGTGACTGAAGGGTTTCAGGTGGCACTTTGCTTCCAGGCATTTGAGGTGAGAAAACCGTTCATAAAATATTTATCATTATGTAAATACCTGCTGCTGTACACACTGTGACTGTTCTGAGGTATGTAACCTTTTGACGCCATACATGATGATGTAAGACAGGAATATCAGCTCCAATAAAAATCATATTTCTTTTCTGTTGTCTGTCTTTGATTAAAGGTATAATCGTACAGTTTTACGTGGAATTCAAATTGTCATTTTGTTTCGGTTGCCTACTGTAGTTGGAGAGACACGACAGGTGTGCATATGATTATGTTGAAGTGCGTGATGGTAGCTCGGAGAGTGACCCGCTCCTGGGACGATTCTGCGGCAGTCAAAGTCCCCCAGACTTTAAAAGCAGTTCGAACCAACTCTGGATAAAGTTTGTTTCAGATGGTTCTATTAATAAAGGTGGATTTGCTGCAAACTTCTTTAAAGGTATTTTTGATTTTCAAAATATTAATATTAAACAACTAAAGTTTTTTTTTTGTTTTTGTAGTGACTCTATTATTGATACTTGTCTTTTTTTTTTTTTATCTTACTCAATATGAATCATTAAAACTCCTTAATCTTGATATATTTATTGGATTTTTTTGTATAGACAGTATCTAGACACTGGTAGTTTATTTATATATTTCATTTTTGTTTGGTTGTTTGGATAAGTTTATCTACTAGCATACTTATAGGTGTATACAGTAAGTGTATATAAGAGTATAAATAGTATATGGTCAAATGTTACCATTATACTAACATACGAACATTCCTACTTTGCTATTATAATAATCTCCACTTTTCTAGGAAGGCTTTCCATTAAAGTTTGAAATGTGCCTGTAGGGATTTCTGTTCATTCAGCTACAAGAACGGTAGTGAGGTTGGTGGTTGGTGTGCAGTACAACAAGCTGTCTGCTTCCAACCTACAGTAAGAATAATTGCCAGAAGCAAGACTATGAAGGGCTTAAATAGTAATAAATAGAGGATTTACAGTACAGTATGTCAGTCAAGCAAACTCTAGAGCTCTGCACTTCCAAAACTAAAGACATGTAGAATGCATCGTGTTTATCAGACAGGTCGTCCTGCCATCCTGTCTGAAATAATTCACAGAAAACTGTGTGAAAATTAAAGTTTTTATTTAACACTGTCCATCAATGATTTGAAATGTTTAATAAACACAATTTCTTTAATTGGTCAAAATCTTTATCAAGTCAAATCTTTATCAAGACATAAACGAAGTATTTTTCATTTAACAGCTGTATATAATAGGGAGACTACTCATGAATATTTAAAAAAATATATATGATTTTTAATTAAATGTTAATATTAACTTTGCTGCAATAAGCAAAGAAAAAATTTTCAATAATGAAAAATACAAAATTTGCAAGCTGTGTGAGAATTAAATTAGACTTTATTGCAAGTGAAAGTGTTTTTGGTTTTAATAACACAATGTAATGTCCAGGTCATTTGTGAAAAAGGGTTCCTCATGCTCCCAGAACAATTCTTGCCCAGAACCTCTCTTTCACAATGTGAGTCCTGGAATATGGCCGTGCCATCAGGGAAAAAAACTCTATAGATGTGGTAACCTGGTCATTCAGTACATTCAGGTCATCAGCTAACTTTGTTTTATTGCCACTTAACATTGCTGTTGACTTTCGACTCATTAGACTCCAAAGTCCATCTTTATGCTCGTTAGTCATTTTGTAACCTGATTTTTGTCGGATTAGTCTCACTAACAAGTGGTTTTCTTATTTTGTATTGTGTGTGGAAATGAACTTATAGTACTTTTATTATTTAACATAGCTCTTGTTTTTAACAATGCAACTTCATCAAGTGTTTAAGTTATGGTAATTATGGTAATTTATGATTTTTTTCTGACCACATTTCATCTATTCATCTATCTAACCATTCATTTACTGTATTAGTCTATTCATGTATCCATCCATTCATGTATCCATCCATCTAACAATCTATCTATACATCCATCCATCAACTTATCCATCAACCTATCCACATTTTTTCTGGTAAGTCAATGCATAAAAAAAGTTATATGGTTATAATAAAGGTGATCAGAAGCAGTTACTAAACCTGAACTAGGTTAAGGGTCTACTGTTGGTGCACAATGATCTACACTATTTTTAATCATGTATGATGACATTTTCTCTGTAGAGGTGGATGAGTGTTCCAGACCTGATAACGGTCAGTGTGTTCAGAGGTGTATCAATACGCTGGGTAGTTATCGGTGTGCATGTGACCCAGGATATGAACTTGCCACGGACCGACAGAGCTGTGAGGGTGAGGGCATAACACAGAGTTATGTATTTCAAAATTTTGATCTGGCTTTGTTTTCCATCTCTTTTAAGATTATTTCTACCTGTGTATGTGTGTGTGTTTAGCAGCTGCGTGTGGAGGTTTCCTCACTGCATTAAATGGCACCGTGTTCAGTCCCGGCTGGCCTCATGAGTACCCACATAATAAACACTGTGTGTGGCAGCTCATCGTTCCTCAACACTACACCATCACACTGCAGTTCCACAACTTCGACACAGAGGGCAATGATGTCAGTGTGTGTGTGTGTGTGTGTGTGTGTGTCCATAATTTTCAAGCTTAAATCTTTAACACTTGCTGAAACAAATGCAACATTTAATACTCCATTAAAATTGTTGTGATAATATTAATGATTTATAATTTAATATGTATTCATTTATCCATATATCCGTGTGTTTTAATTTCTGTCTTTACTTTTTTCATATGTCATTATCTTATGTAAATTAGAAATCGTGTGAGAAAACATTGCAGTAAAATATTTCATGCTCTCCCTCTGGATGATTTTTAGGTGTGTAAATATGATTATGTGGAAGTTCGCAGTGACTCCAGGCTCCATGGGAGATTCTGCGGAGCGACAACGCCAGAGCCGATCACCTCCGACTCCAACATCCTGTACGTGGAGTTTAAATCCGACAACACCGTGTCGCGCAGGGGCTTCACTGCAACCTTCTTCTCTGGTGATCCATCGATCTCTCAACCTATCTATCCTTCTATCTATTGATCAATCTGTCCATCTATCACTTAATCCATTCATCTATCCGTCTATCAATCCATGTTTCATAGATCCATCTATCCATCCTTCAATCCATCTATTATCCATCAATCAACCCATCCATCCATCAGTCAATCTATCCATCTATTGATCTATCCAGTGATCTATTTATCTATCCATTAGTCTATCTGTCCATCCATTCATCCATCCATCAATATATCCATCTATCTATTCATTCATTCATTAGTTTATTCATGCATCTATCCATCCATCTATCACTCTATACTGTATATGCATCTGTCCATCATCCATCCATCCATCCATCAATATATCCATCTATCTTTCCATCTATATATCCATTAGTTCATCAATCTATTTATGTATTTATCCATCCATCTATCAATCTATCTTTACATCCATCCATTAAACCATCCATCCATCCATCCATCTTCATCACTCTATCCATTTATTGATCTATCCAGTAATCTATTCATCTATCCATTAGTCCATCCATCCATCTATCCATTCATTCATCTACTGTATACATCCATCCATCCATCCATCCATCCATCTATCTGTTAGGATGAGAGCCGATGCAGGATGGAAGTGAAAACACACACATGAAATACCAACAGCAACATGAAAACTATGACTATGGCTAGGCTAGAATCTAAGAATAATGCTAAAGTTAATGCAGAGCAAACACATCCAGAAACCAATTAGGGCCACCACTGACAAACACCATAAACTAAACAGGATAATGAGATGCACAGCAAACTGAAACCCACCGAAACACTGAATATTAATAGACAGACTAATCAAACTAAACAATATATGGGTGAATACTCATTTAACTAACTAAGACAGACAGAGAGACGGATAAGGAAAAAAATCAATAATATAATCATGTAAAATTGTATATTAGTAAATACAACACCATGTTTATGATGTCCTCTGTAGATGTGGACGAGTGTTCTCGGCAGAATGGTGGGTGCCAGCATGAGTGTGTGAACACGTATGGGAGTTACACTTGTCAGTGCCACAGTGGATTCATCTTGCACACCAACATGCATGACTGCAAGGAAGGTACGCTCTCAGACATGCTTTGACTTTACACATTAGTGTGCATATTTTCTTTGCACATCCCAGGGTGGAACTCATTAAAGCAGCCGTCTAAAGCAGTCAACAAATTCATTGTATGAGTGTTTATGCTTGTGCCCTGCGATAGGTCGGCACCTCATACACACACAGACTTTTTTATGTACATGTCTGTGTGTGTGTGCGCGTGTGTGTGCTTGAGTGTGTCCAGTACTGTCTTAGGCACCATATTATATGCTGTACCAATTTTGTTATATATGTTCATCATGTCTGCATAATTATGTACAAAATCATTCAGCACTTTCCATAAATAACTTAAATAAATAACATTATAGGAGAATATACTGTATGTATGGATGTAAAGAAAAAAATATAGTACAAGACCAGTTTTCAGATGGAAACAAAAAACCTAATGTACGCTCCTGGGATTTGCATAAAAATATAAAGGAGCGAGTGCGACAAAGTTACCAGAAGAACTCATATTCTCCAGCATGGTCAGTAAAACCTAACATCTGTTTGACTTATAGTACTGTGCAAAAGTCTTGGACACATACAAAATTATGGCATAAGCAAAAGATGCTTTTGAAAACATTTCTGCATAAAAGAAACTTTTATAAAGAACAATAAAGAGTTTTAGACACAGATTTTTGCAGTTTTATAGGAAAACAGATGTTAGGTTTTACTGAGCATGCTGGAGAATATGAATTCTTCTGGTAACTTTGTCACACTCGCTCCTTTCTATTTTTATACAAATCCCAGGAGCGTACATTAGATTTTTTGTTTCCAAACAAAATTTTAAAATTTTCTATTTTCTATTTATATCTATATACAGGTATGCATCTGGGAAATAGAATGTTATACAATTTGGATGTCGTGCCATGAATACCATGTTATACCCTTAACAAAGCTATGTGGAATACTGTAGTGTAAGAACTTGTGATGGAGTTAGCTTGTAGATACAACACGAAAAAACACTTGAGTGATTGTGTGTTAATGAGACATGAGATACTGTACATGCGCTGTTGCATTTGCTTTGTCAGGATTTTTCTGCTATTAATGCTATAATCTGTTCATGCATGAACAAAAGTTAAATGGCGCATACTTATACTATGATAGCAAGCTGTCTTCAGGTACAAAGTAAAACTAAAACTGGGATAGTGCCTTATTTTAAAGTTTTTATATCATTTCTAATGTTTCTCATGATCTTCAACAATCTTTGTTATTAGAAAGGTTTTGTATGTGTGCAACCAAGTTAAACACCTTTCTCTTTCATCAAATTTGCTGCCACTAATTTCTTTTTGACTCATTATAAAAACCACAAAACATACGTTTTAAAGCATCTAGTTAATTTTAATAAAAATCTACCAAAACTGTGGGAGATGGAGTTAAAGCTTTTAGGAACAAAAACACATGCTTGAAAAGAATATTACTCAAGTAGAAGTAAAAAGTAGTAATCCAAAATATTACTCAAGTAAGAATAAAAAAGTATTTGATGAAAAAATACTCAAGTACTTCTTAACTGTTTCAATCGTAATGTCCGTTTTTTTTTTCATTATAATAATTATATATTATTATAAGAATTGTACATATACACACACACAGAGTATATACACACTGTATATTATATATAATTATAATAATTTTATATGCTTACTGTAACAGTTGGACACCAGAGGGCGCCAGACCCCCGGGCGCCATTTTGTGTTTTTGGTGTTTTTTGTTGAGTTTGGACTCAAAGTCCCAGAGTGCACCTCGATCAGGTGATTGGAGCACACCTGATCGAGGTTAGCTAATTATGTGTTTGTTATAAATAGACTTTGGTTTTATGTTTTCCCTGTCGGTCATACTGTTTGGACTGTTTCCATACGTTGAAGTTAAGTGGGTGTTTTGCTTTCCAGTTCTTGGTGTCATGCCATTTTCCCCAGTTCCTGGTTTGTTGTATTCTTGGTTTAGTTTGATTTATATCTTATGTTTTGTCTCTAGTTTCTTTAGTTAGCTCCTAGCCTAGCCTGTTTTCTCCTAGCCTAGCCTAAGTAGCATTATCTCCTCACCTGTGTTTATTTAGCCTGTCTGTGTCTAGTCCCTTTAAGTATATGTCTGTTTATGTTTTGTTTCCTTTATTAAATGACTCCTTTCACCTGATCACCTCCGCCTCAATCCCTTCTCCTCAAACCCCACACAACCACCTGTTACACTTACATTGCAACATTCAATGAAACAGCTAAACTTACTGCGACATGTTTCCTCAGGTTAGAAGTCGTGTTTTTATACAGTATGCATACTGACACCACTGTATGTACTGTGTAAGCAAAATATTGCTTTGTATGATGAGGCCAGGGGTGTTCATCCTCTTCTGTTGTAGCACTGGAGACAGATCCCTCTTCTAATTTCATGTTTTCATTCCGTCTGCCACGTCTGAAGATTTTTTTCCTGCTATGCCACCAGTTTGTGTGTGGTCATGTGACCACATGTGGTTATTGTGACTGCGGCTGAAAAGTATGGAGTTGAGTGTAGCCGAATGTAGCGGAGTACGAGTAGCGTTCCTTCTTCAAATCTACTCAAGTAAAAGCAAAAAGTATGGTGCATTAAAACTACTCATAGAAGTATATTTTTTTCTAAAAGTTACTCAAGTAAATGTAACGGAGTAAATGTAACTCGTTACTACCCACCTCTAGTAGTAATAAGTATATAATGATTAAATATGCTTTTTTTTTTTGCTTTTTGTCTTTTTTTCTCCTGGCCTCTCCTGCTCAACACTGAACAATATTAAAGGAAAAATACTGCTGTATTGCACAAATGACTCTTTAAAAGTGCACACTGATGTTATCCATTTATCATTTGAATTCTTTTAAAGCCTATAACTGCAGCACTGCACCATTTAACATTTATTATACTGTAATTATAATGAAACTAATATTCATCTAGTGCACATAAGCAATCATAAACATTGAATACAAATGCAACCACTGGAATATTTGGCAGTAATAATGAAGCATAAAAACAAGACCATTTTGCATGAGTGGGATAATTTTTGTTTTTGTTTAAATAAAGTAAGGGGGCCAGCAAGCACTATTTAAGATTTAGCATTTCTGATATTTCTGACAATTTTTTTTCTGTTTGTTTTTTCATTGTTTGGTTGTAATGGCGAGTTCAGCCGGTTGTGACCATGTGATTTCCAGCATGCCTGTATCCATTATGAGCCCCAACTGGCCAGATAAATATCCCAATAAGAAGGTGTGCACTTGGGCCCTAACCACTACACCAGGCCACCGAATCAAACTGGTAGGTCCATGTTTCCTGTTCATTTTTATACTAGTGTTGTAATTCCTAAGGCAGATGACACTCTCTGACAAAGACCATGAAGTCTTAAAAATATCAAAGAACCCAGTGGGAAGAATAGAATTTTCCAAATGTGCATATAGCACGAATTTCCTATCATGCACATGATCACGCACTCACTAGATCCAAAGTGAGATTTATTTCTTTGTTCGATCAGATTGCACAGATATCACATGCTGACTACGTTGTCACTGCCTTTGGCGGGTTGGTATACAGTAAATACCACGACATGCAAGTTGTACAAGTTATTACTGCATTCACCAAATTTTTTGCAGATGTAGTGGGAATGTGGCTCAGATTCATTTCTGCCAGAGACTGAACAAAAGAACCCTAGCCTTTTCTGTCATGTGATTACAGGGTGGCTCACTCTTTTCTACAGGTCAACAGGAAGTGTCATGATGTAGTCATAAACCATAATATGAGGGATGTTCAAGTCAAACTGGGACTTACAACTGGGAATTTCTTGTCAGTGAAGGCATGAAATCAATGGACACTAACAGAAGATTTTAAGCAAAAACATTTAAATGGTGCAAACGTTTTAAAGAACCCCAAACACCCGTGAATGATGATCCTGAATGATGGAGCTCAGAGCCCACATCTTGTGAACGTTCAGCCAGTGGAACATATGACCATTGAAAATTATTGGATAACTTGTTGTCAACTTGCTTATTAATCAAGTCCTGAATTGATTTGAACAACCCTCGTATAACTTTAAGCAGGTATTGAAAATATAGTCTAGCTTCCTGGCACCATTTTACTATATACGGATTTTCTTTATTTAGGCCTTTAATGAGATCGACATGGAGAGCCATCTTGAATGTTCCTACGATCATCTGGATGTTTATAACGGCCCCGACGATGCCTCACCCAGATTGGGCCGTTTTTGTGGAAGCAAAAAACCACCACCTGTTATTTCCAGTGCCAATAAGATGTTTCTTCAGTTTTTCTCTGATAATTCAGTACAGAAACGAGGCTTCGAGGTGTCTTTTACAACAGGTATATGATTTCTTAAACTAAAATGTTCCCAAGGAGCAAAATCCTTCAAGTCACCATTAAAGTTTGTTTTAAAATGACACTTTATTTCATTACTAAATGGGTTTAGTTTAGAATGTAATACCCATTTGTCTGGCTCTCCCGTGAAACTGGCTCTCATGAAGACCATCCCAGGAAAACAGCTTAGCCAAAATGTAAAACCTTTTATTTATTAATTTTCTTTTTAAATGTTGGCATAAATTAATACACGAATTAATATATTGAAACCATAACCTAAGTATATTGTAGCCATGAATTAGATAACTTTAGCCCATAACGTATTATGATTTGGCAACGTCTTACTTAACTCATGGCCTTAAGTTACATATTTGGCACAAAATTGCAAACCAAACCTTTCCTTGGCAGCACCATAGAAATAAGCAATATACTGTAAAATATTTGTATTGTTTTTATTTTTATAACAGATAAACAGATCATCATATTTATATTTCTTTTGTGTCGTGTTTTTTTAAATGATTTTTTTCCCCCAGATTTTCTCCCTAATTTAGTCGTGTCCAATTCCTCTCCGTCACTAGAGGGCTCCCACATTAAGGCTACTACTACCACTCAGTCAGGAGGGCCGAAGACTATCACGTGTTTCCTCCGAACTACGTGACGCCAGCCGACCGCATCTTTTCGAACTGCTTGCTCACGCACCGCTGGGGGCGGCGTAACACACTCGGAGGACAGCGCTATCCGCTCCTTCCGCTTGCGTGAGCTCATAGACGCCCCTGATTGGCTGTAGAGCCGTGATTAATGTGGGAGCATGAAGTACCTCTCATCCCTCCCCTCTGAGAGGGCTCGGCCAATCAGCTCTCTCTAGACCTCCGGCTGCGAGAGGTTACAGCATCACCCGGGAACCGAACCAGCGATCTGCAGATGATAGGGCGAGCACTTTACCCCTGCGCCATATTTATATTTCTTCTGGCTTATAAAAAAAAGAAAAGTTTACAGTATATTTTATTACCATTGATAACAATATAAACTTTGACCTCATGTCTTTTGCCTACAAACACCCACAACAAATTTCACATGTAGCAAATTCAACATCTTGCATTATTTTTTAGTAATCTGTCTTTTTCTTCTTCTTCTTTTCTGCCCTGAAGAGTGTGGTGGAGACCTGAAGGCTGAGGTGGAGTCGGGAGATCTGTACTCACACGCTCAGTTTGGTGATAATAACTACAGCCCTGCCGAGGAGTGCGAGTGGGTAATTTCAGCCGAGAAAGGATTTGGAATTAAGCTCATCTTCATCATCTTTGATTTGGAGGATGAGGCAGAGTGCACCTATGATTACCTGGAGCTGTTCGATGGAACTGACACTAAAGCGCCTTGCCTTGGGCGATACTGTGGATCTGGGGTGAGGATTTTAATAATCTCCATCTTCCTAAAACTCCCCAGGTCTATATAAAATCTACTAATATCCCTCTAAAACCTTCATCTCTATAAAAATAGTAAAACATTAGTCTCACCCTCAACAGTCTCACCCGAGTCACCAGAAACTCCCTTTAAAAACCTCCAATAAATTCCCCAAGGACATGAACCTCCTTAATACTTCTGATCTAATTCTCTCTTAACATCCTGCTAAAAACACTGATCTTAAAATGTAAATCCTCACAAAACGTCCAAGTTGTCAGAAGATAAAGGAGGTAAGGATGCAAATGAGGCCATGGTTTTATTAAACATATCTGAATTATAGAACTCCATATAAGAACAGGAACAATGTTAGAAACTCATGCTAATGCTAAAACGTTTAACTAGCAATCAGCATTTTTAAGAAAAACAGATCAAAGCATGCAGTTGTTATCTCTTTATAATTGTATGTACTTGGCAAAATACAAGGCAGTGTAACTTATGTCTAACCTGCAAGGGCGCCACACTGTAAAAAATCCAACTTGCAAATTGTTAACTCAATTTAAAATTCCAAGTTAGGTGGACATATTTTTGAGCACA
>JAQMYG010000009.1:21145131-21158809 GCA_030014215.1 Clariallabes teugelsi | reverse complement strand
TGTACTTAAGTAAAATTTCACTGAAGTAACAGTACTTGTACTTGAGTACAACATTTTATTACTCTTTCCACCTCTGCTGGTAGGGGTAAAAACACAGTATCATTACTCAGTTTGAAGTCTGAAGCCTCCCCATTAACATACATGGTCAAGGCTCCCTTATAAGCACTTTTTTTTTTTATCATCACCTACAGTATGCTGTGTTAAAGGCAGAAATGAGTCCGGGCTCTTATGGGTTAAGATTAAATTCCTCATATGATTTACATGACCTACAAGGAAACAAAGAGGTCTTAAGTTGGGGTAAACAAGGGAGCAAGGACGCAGACTCATGTCTGAGAAACAAAACTTGAGAAGTAAAATGTACCCCAGAGACATCAGAAATAAAGAAGCACAAAGGAAGTGAACAGGGTCAAAACACAAAAAAATTCTTAACCGCCGTGTGGTATCAAAACTCCAGACATGTTACATTGGGAACACAATAAAGTTGTATCTAGCAGTGACTAAACAGAATTTTTTTGGCTAACTAGATAACATTACTGTGTAGGAATCAAATGAGCCATGGGATTGTTTTTGAAAAACAAACTTGCTATTTAGTTAGCTGTCTAGTTATATGGTTAGCTTCTAGCTACATACAGTAGCATTACTGAGAGGAAATGGAATGACCTATGGGATGGTAAAAAGTGTTTATCATGTATGCTATTTAGATTTACCCTACCAAAGTTGCTACTGTATATAAATAGCTTCTGATCAACTAGCTAACTAGATAGCAATGGATGCTACAGGCGAAGGATAGATCACTGTGACAAGAGTCAGTCGTCGTTAATTGTGAACATCAGTTTCAATTTATAGATTTTCTATTTCTGCTCACCTCTTATACCCGATCTCACACAAAGAAAAATACTCACAAGGGAAAAGTGCAAAAAAAAAAAAAAAGTCTCAACATTGTTAAAGGCTATAAGTATTATTCCTTAAATTATTAAATTCATTAAATCCAAAAAGAAAAAAAGACAAAAAAAAGAAAAAATGCAGATTGTGTGCTCAAGTAAGTTGTTTTTTTAATTGAACACAAGAAATTTTATTTTAAAAGCTGATATCCATTTGGTCATTTGGTCTTGGAAACAAATCTTGAAAATAAAACAAGTGGTTTGGTCATGTTTTGATTTTTGTTTTTCCAATGAAAAATGAATGAACTGAAGATCAAGGAGAGTCACAATAATTATTTTCTTTGCTGCTGTAATTCATGACTGTATGAATGTTCCTGATATGTTCGAAAGTGTGAACCTGGCACAGTATTGAGATGGAGCATACTTTTCAAGATGTTTATTTACTGTAGGTACCATTCCCTCTGGCTCAAAAATGTCCATATCTAAACTCATTCTGTCCCCTTACTTCACACGTACTGTATGCTTCCTTATAATGGTTCTGTGAAGGTTATGTCAAATTCCCATGAATGATTTATGGGTAGTTGCAGATGGAAGAAAAGTGTGACGACAGATAGCGATCCCTTATGTGTCGCCTATGCTTCGCAGTAAAAACAACTATACATGGCTTAACATGCTGAAACACAACCTCAGTACAAAAAAAATTCTCTTTTACATTTTATCAAACATAATCAGCTATGAAAAACTGCTCTTCCTGGGTGATTCTTAAGGAACATTAAGCCACACCAATCTTCTTTCCTAAAGAAGTTGCTTGAGTATCACACCTAGTCTCAACGTCCAAGAACCCTCTCTACTATGCAATATACCAGTATTTTTGGAAAAGGAAATACAGTCTCAGCAGATATCTAAATGGTCACTGTTTGTAGGAAAATATATTTGTGAAAGAGGATAAATCAAGTTGCTACCTCTGGTTCTGAAAAATTAAGTCCACATTGAAGTGCCAAACACGGTGGTGTAGTTGTTAGCACTGTCGCCTTGCACCTCCAGGGTCCGGGTTCGATTCTCGCCCAGGCTCGATTCCCTTCTCTGTGTGCATGGAGTTTGCATGTTCTCCCCGTGCTTAGTGGGTCCCCTCCGAGTACTCCGGTTTCCTCCCACAGTCCAAAGATATGTAGGTTAAGTTAATTGGTGTTCTCAAAATTGCCCGTAGTGTGTGAGTGTGTGTATGTGTGTGTGCCCTGCGATGGATTGGCACCCTGTCCAGGGTGTACCCCGCCTCGTGCCCTAAGTCTCCTGGGATAGGCTCCAGGCCCCCCGCGAATACAGGATTAAGCGGTAATGACGATGAGTGAGTGAGTGAAGTGGCAAAACATGCAGTTCCTCGAATGTCCATTGGGGGCAGGCTCCCATAGCGAGTCAATACCCATAGATGTTAAAATGTCCAGCTTTACAACAGAAATAAACGTTTACTCTCTAGTAGAGTAAAATGGTTTTGGTCTCAATACTAGAGTTCCCATTCACCACAACTGTTGGGGAGTTAATAACGAAGAACACCAAAGTTATTCATTATTGGGGGGGTGACATATTTGAGTTACAGCTAAACTGCAGATGACGAACTAAAGGCTGTGCATCACTTTAGCTAACCAGCTAACTGAAATTGTTGTAGTTTAACTTACCTCAAGAAATATAGGAGTTGAAACGATGACATTCGAACAAATGTATTAGCATATAAATTAACGTTAGCCAGCATAGCATTTTTGCCAAACTAAATGGTAACTTAACTAGGTAGGGGGGTTCCAACCAAAAAAACATTGCTTCAGACAGGAGGAAAGGTGGCTTTGAGACTGGAACAAACTACTGCGGAACAGAAGGGGTGGAAATTTGAATAATGAGTTCTTGCTAAGGATGAGACGATAATGTATCTATAAATATGTAGCCATTTTTGAACTTTTCATTTTCAGGACACAGAAGCATGCCTCAGAAAAATGACCTGAAAAGTGAGATGTACCCCAGAGACATCTGTAGAAACACAGCAGTGTGTGGTTTCAAAACTCCAGGCATGTTTCTATAGGAACATAATAAAGTTCTATCTAACAGCTCCTACATAGTATCTAACATAAGCACTCTCTCACTCACGCAGATTGTGGAGGAACCTTCTAAAAACATCCTGAGTTCTGGAAATAGATGTCATCATTATGGACTTTTGTAAGGTCTTTAACACTTTCAGCCACAGAAGGTTAAAGCATGAACTCAAGGGCTTTGCGATATGTTTTGGAAGTGTACATATGGATCGAGTCATTGTTCTGCAACCGGAACAAGAAAGTCATATTAGAGAAGCATTCATCAGAGGACGCTGAAAAGAAATGAGGAGTACCCTAGGGCACTGTCCCCTGGTCCGATTCCCTTCCTGCCTGAATATGTCCATAATAATAAAGTTTGCTTACTTGCACATGACTGTGGTGTATATACTGTAACCAAATAAGTAACCCTAAAAACCATACTGACCTTCAGCAGGATTTAGACAACCTCGAACCATGGGGACGTTTACAGAAAATGAACTTTAACCCATCCAGATGTTTCACCATGAATGTCATTAGGCAACATAGACCTTCACTTTTTAAATACCATTTCAGAAGCTGATAAGATGGAAAGTTCTTTGTATTCAATCCTAAAATTCAGCAAAAATCTCAAATGCACCAAACATATGGATAAGATAACCAGTAAGGTCAATAAAACATTAAGCGTTATCACACTCAATGTTAAAACAAACAACCAAAATGCTTCACCTTATGCTTTTAACACAACCGGGAGACGAACATTTGACTATTATCTGGTTATTGTACCCATTAAGTTAAAGTTACATCACTGCATTTGGCAGACACCCTTATCCAGAGCAACTTTTCCTTCCACACCTGAGGGTTAAGGTCCTTGCTCAAGAACACTACACTAGTGGGGTTTGAACCTGAGACCTTCCAATCAATCGTCCATTAACCACTAAACTACCCCCTAAGACATTGATAAGCCATTTGTAAAAACATTGATAAAATTCCAAGATATTCGAAGAAAGGGAGTTAGTTTTGTTTGCAATCATTATCACAGCACCAGTAACCCCACCCGAATGTTGATAAGATGGGCTAAGATGGAAACTGGTGCAAGCGCACAGAGCCAAGATTAAGCTTTCCACATTGTTCAAAATTCACCATCATTTATAATTGATAGACAGTATACTTCCCAGCTAAAAACATTTAGTCCCAGTGAGATCCAGAAGGAGCCACTGAATACTTTGAAATAACAACCATTAACATGTACAAGTTCTCCATGTACTCAAGTCCACTGGCAGGGTACATCCTGGACAGTCCTTTGCAGGGCACACACACATACAGACACATTCTGTACACACACTATGGGCATTTTGCATGCTCTTTGGACTGTGGGAGGAAACCGGAGAACCCGGAGGAAACCCATCAAGCACGGGGGCAACATGCAAACTCTATGCACACAGACTCAAAGCAGGAATTAAATCCGGATATGGAGGGTGCAATGAGGCAGTGCTAACCACTAAGCCACTGTGCCACCTAGGCTGTACCACTCATTTAAATTAATAATACGGTGAGATTGGGGAAGACGCCATGCTGGGTAAGATTCCATACTGTATGTGGCTAAATTTATTCACTAAATGGCGCCACCAGTCGATTTGTTTACTCCTGCAAAGTGGACTTGTTAAGTGGTTGTTGCTTAAAAATTGTGGAAATTATGGGCAACAGTATAATTAGTGTATATGTTATTGTAACTAAAGCAATCTCTTTTTTCTTTTTTTTTTAGTTTTACATAAAATTACAAACTTCTTCTCTGCCGAATGTTTGCTGCGAGCCTCTCCTCTGTCCTCTGGAAGGCTAGGCAACCTATTGTAGTGCTCGGCTTTGAAGAAGCTTTGGCAAAATCAAAGCATACATAGCAACAGTAACCAAATAGCCCTAAAGATGACTGTGGACACTGAAAGGGAGAGCAAGTGAAAGTGTGTTATTGGAACACAGCCCAAATAATGAGGCTATAATGTGCGTTGAATCAATGTTTTCGTTTCAAGACAGTTCATCGTGTACTATTTCATTTTGTTTGTCATAAAAGAGCAGGGCAAGTCTGATCTGGTGACGCAATGACTTATTCCAGGGGTCATGCACACACACACACACACATATACATACACACACACATTTTTTAATTTATTTATTTATCTCTCGGTACCGCATGTCCAGCCAGAAGCCCAGTCTTATAAGCCAAAAATTCTGTAAATGTTAAATTATCATCAGTTTAAAATCCACTTAATAATGCATTCAACAGGTACAGTAATAAATGAATAAAAGACTAACAGGAATGTTTTTGAATAAGTACGATATTCCTGCCTTCAGGTTCTGCATGAACAAACATGATATTTCTCACTCACAAACGCACATATACACACAGTCACAGTTCACTTTCCTGAAAACATATATGGCTTTTGTCCAGTGGTTTCTACCAGATGCTGGCCATGAGGGATTAAAAAAAAACTGCAAGTAGAAACGTATCCTGAAAATAAGGAGGCATGAGGACCATGTTCAGACACATTTACTCCCTGTAGAGTGTGAAAGACAAGCTACCAAAACAATTCTATATGCTGAGTGTTTTATTTTCAATACTCAGGAACATCTGGGAAGAAGCTCTCGTCTAGCGAATTAGTGAATTAGTGAACAAAGGATAAAAAACAATCATTCACCAATCAATCATAACATTAGCACCATCAGCCTCCAAATTCTCCAGATCCCAATCCAATTGAGTTTCCATACAATGTGATGGACAGAAAGAGCTCAATCCATAGAGGCCCCAACCCACAAAGGATCCGCCACTAACATCCCAGTGCCACAGCACACTCCCAGAGGCCCAGAGCTTTTAGACATGGGGGGAAAAATCTATTTAGTTACGTTTCACAATTGTGTGGCAATTCATGCATCATGACACTGACTCCAAAATAAGTTTTTTTAATACATTTTAAATTCCTCTATGTTTATATTTGAAATGGTAAAATGTCACCATTACTTCATAGGGTGGTGCTCTCTACACCTGTCACACAACAGTACACTGTATGGTAGGACTAATTTATTTTGACTAAGTTTGTTTAGAATTATAACAAATTCTGAAAAACAAAAGTTAAAATCAATTCGGGATATTTATAAAATCATGATACTTACAGAATTGCAATACATATTCAGGCATTTGGCAGATGTCCTTATCCAGAGCGACTTCCTTTTTTTTTTTTTTTTTATCGCATTATACATCTGAGCAGTTGAGACTTAAGGGCCTTTCTCAAGGGCCCGACAGGGACAACTTGGTGGTCGTGGGATTTGAACCTGGGACCTTCCAAACCGTATAGTCCAATGTCAAAGTTTTAATGTTAATGGTTTTAATATTATGATTGATCAGTGTATCTGATTGGACGAGAGATGTTCCACTAGTAGTGATATTAGACAGTAACACCGTTGGGACATTTGACTATATGTATAACTCTGAGTCCTACAGTAGGTGTTCTACAGTCTGTAATTACAATAACTGTCGGGTGAAAGTAGGTCTGTATGGTCCACCATACTGAGGAGAGCAACTACCTGGCAAAAAAACAGTCACAGAAGTACTTTCAGCAAAAAATACACATCTGATAATGTTGTCATCTTAAACAACAATTTGTCTCCTTAATAATTGCTCCTAAGTCCTTCCGAATCGCATCTGAACCATCTGTTTTCTTTTATTTACAGCTACAAAGCTAACTAGCTCCTAACCCAAGGATGAATCTTGACTTCCAAATTGCTCACCGACTCCTGATTAAAGGCAATACTTGGTGTGTGTGAAAGTGGATCGTACACCCTACATAGCGCACTAGCTTTCCATTTAATGCTATTTGGGATTTAACCCTAGAACCTGAAGTTCTAAAGTGGAATAAGTGGCAATGTAAAGAGAAAAGTACCAGATTTACAGCTCTGTCCATCACCTCCCAATTGTATTCTGTTAATTAGCAATTAATGTTGGTCACTAACTGTCAGACGCCAGTTCCACCAGTTGCGGTTAGTTATTTCCCCCAGTCGTGGGAGGATACAGGACGTGTTGGCGGAGCAAAATAAATAATTAAATAACCAAACAAATCATAGTCTGTTAACAATAAATGTGATATTGCTTGAACATCCCAAAAACAACTTTACCATACAGAGAGAGAGACATGTTGCTCTCAGACCAGTGATCCTTGATCATCTCACGATAGTTCACTGTTCACAAAATTCACCAGATGGAAAGTGTATAAGAAATCTGTCCAAGTCTTATCTTATCCTTTAGAGACACACAGCAAAAAATGACCTTGGTCGGGACAGGCCTTAAGTTTCAAATTAACAAAGCTGTCTCCTGTTTCCTCTCAAAAACACTCTAAATACACCAAGCAGTCGATCATGTTTGAACAGATATAGTTCAGTCGAATCTATTCTAATCAGATTAATGATTAATGAAACTTTGAGAATATATAATACTATATCAAGTCAGGAATATATTTATCATTACAAATGGACTGCTATCAACTGGTTTTTAAACTACAAGACTGGAAAAAAGGCAATGTATTCATACCTGCCTTGTCAAAAGATAAATTAATACTTATTCAATGTGTGTTGGGAAAAAAAAGTTACCATTGGCCTCCCCGATTCAACTGGTTGGGCAAAAAAAATATTTGAACTACAAAATTAACCGTAGATTAATCCAGTCATCCCTAAAGGCTCTTGGATGCTGTTGTGGTCAGTGTTTATGAGGGGAATTATATCATTCAGTTGCTCCTCTGTCCTGGGGGAAAGACACGAGGAGATTTTCTGTCTAAACAGAGACGTGACCACTGAATAAAGGACGAGCCGATCACGTTGCCCCTACCGCGGTGACACACCGCTCTGTGATGAGTACCCGCCCTCGGGCATTACTGTGGCGCTGCCACCCAGGTGTCACATTCTATAGTCTAGAATGTTCGACAATCGCCCTTCCCAGCAGCATGAATACATGAATCAGTCCCCGAAATTTAGTCAGTCCTCATGACAAAATGGCATTCAGGACTATGGTTCTACTGTATGAACACTAAATAACCAAGGGGGGTTTCTTGTCTTTTTGGAACAACTAACAATCCAGTTGAAACTTGAAAAGATGGCTGCTTGACAACGATATGTGAACACATGCACAGGAAGGTTTATAGGCATTTAAAGATACCACCTCCGGAGGATATCCAGTGTTTTTAAATCCATGCCAAGGACCCATAAATCCTTCTAGCACAGCAACTTGCAGTTTGTGTATAATCTGGTTAAATACATCAGATTAAAAAAAGCTTTACTCTCCACATTTAACATGCATACAGTACTACCCTGCGGCAGTGAGCGTCTTATTAACCGTTTAGGGACATTCGTTTTTTATAACATCATGAGAAGTACAAAAACAATGTTGGTAGGTATATTGTATAATAGGGACGGGTAACAATACCTAGGTGTGTAGGATTTGTATTGCCATTCTGAAAGTATCACGATTTTATAAATATCACAATTTAATATGACTTTTTTTCAGATTTGTTACAATTGTAAAACTTTAAAGCAGATAATTTGCAACACCAATCAGTTACACCTACTACACAGTGTGCTGTGCTACCTGACAGTGGAAAAGGTTAAAGCACTCCACCTGTAGGATTATTGGGGAACTGCAAGATTTTGCCAGTCAAATGCATTTTCATTCATTCATTCATGCATCTTCTATACCATTTATCCTGTATAGGGTCACGGGGGGCCTGGAGCCTATCCAAGGAGACTTAGGGTGGGGTACAAACTGGACAGGTTGCCCATCCATTGTAGGGCACACACATACACACATGCTCATTCACACACTATGGACAATTTGGGAACACCAATTAACTCTAATCTGTATGTCTTTTGACTTGTGACCCAGCAAACACAGGGAGAACATGCAAACACCACACATACAGACCCAAGGCAGGACCTGAACCTAGATGGTGGAGGTGTGAGGCCATGGTGCTAACCATCAGTGAGCTTCATAGCACATTCACGCACCTCTGTTGGTTAACATAATGTGTGAGTAAGCCACTGTCACAGTCACTGGTTTTACTGTACCTAAGTCCACTATTAGACAAAATATCCTCATAAACAAAGCTGATGTCAAATCAATGAGACTGGCACACACACAGACAATGACATCATCGGCACACAAGGTGACGTTACAACAAGCCAAAACCTCTGTTTCCCCTGTCCACACAACACCACTGAAAACTGAGTTTTTGAAAATCTTCCCTTTTGGACGAAGTTTTCCAAAAGCTCCGTTTCCAACATCCAAAACTGCGTAAGCATGTGGACGAAAGCCCAAAACCGCAGACAAAAATCTCCGTTTTTAAAAATACCCGGCTACATGTGGACATGGCCTAATTTTGTCTTTTGATGTACTGACAGTAAGGACCTGCATGGAAGAGTCATCAGATGGAAACTTTGCCGGAAAACAAAACCTAGATTTGCTGAAGTACAAATGGAATGCCACGCCCTCAGTTACAAAAGGTGTGTTCGGAAAAAATGAAGTAGGAGTAATAACGTAAATTTTTTTTTTTTTTTTAAAAACCTTGGCAAATATTAAGCATTAGGTAGATATTTTGTGCCTGGGGCTTTGTGGCATGCAGTGGCACAGGAAACATTAAATTATTAAATCCATTAAATATTAACAATTCATGAAGCAGATGTGACACAGTTAAGACACTTAAGCTGAAAGGAGACAATAAAAACTATAAGAAATTCAAGCTGAAGTTTTGGCAATGCCGCTTAGGTTATGTCTTTTCATGTCAAAAATTTAAGAAAATATGTAATTTGGCCAGACGTGCCAAATATTTTGCCTAGAAGCGGCTCAGGATCAGGAACAATGATGCTCAGAGCAGAGTGCATGAGGCATGAAGATGATGTACACCATGTGAATCTTGACACTCTCAAGATAAAAAATTGAGAAAGCTTTTCTTATTAGGTGATAGGTCATATTTCAGATGCTTTAAATCTTGTGTGTGTGTGTGTGTGTGTGTGTGTGTGTGTGTGTGTGTGCTTTAGATGTGTAAGATGACTATGAAAATTGATAATGGGTCTCAAGAGAAACTTGACCCAATGATCAAGGAAACACTGTGCTTTCAAATTGGCACCACATTGAGGAAATGGCACAAAAAATAGACGAATAAAAGGTGAACGCAAGAATGTGACCTCTCTTACTGGAGGTTTTGTAATATACAGTACAGCCGGTTTATTGTTCCTTTGCTAATCAGGATTTCTGCTAGAATCTGAGAAGAATGCGTGGCGCACTTGGATTTGAGATCCTCTGAGCTATGCGTGTGATGGAGTAACTCACCCCAATAAGGACAAAAACAGCTTCAGGCATGACGCTCTACTTTTTTTTTTTTTTTTACTGTATAACTTTCTGACCCTTAAATAAACAATCAAGCCAAAAAGGGAAATAATTACACAATATCACCCCTACCCAAGCATAGTCAATAAGCCAGGACATGTTTTCATATTTTAGCGTTTTTGTGTGTGTATTGAAGCTACAAAGCTTCTACACGGCAGAATCCCAAGTGCTGAATTAACGAGTGTTTATACAAATTAATTCTTTAAGTGTTAAATCAACATGGGGATTTTACTACAGTATGTACTGTATGTACTCCACATATGGGATGCTCATAATGCTCATCCTTTAGATTAGCACACTGCATGACACGAATATAGGGAAGATGCATGATGATAGAAGACAAACTATACAGTATGTTCACCTTAGCAGCCTAGTCCTGACCACTGCAGACCGGGAACATCCCACAAGAGCTGCAGTTTTGGACTTGCTCTGACCCAGTCCTCTAGCCATCACAATTTGGCCCTTGGAAAAGTCACTCAAATCCTTATGCTTGCCCATTTTTTCTGCCTCCAACACATCAACTTCAGGAAACAAGGTTCACTTGCTGCCAAATATATCCCACCCACTTCCAGCCGACATATTGAAGATGTAACTTCTGTGACAAGGGACAAATTGTGATGACTAAACACCTGAGTCAGAGCAACTCCAACTCTGCAGATCGGGTGTGATGTTCCTGGTCTGCAGTGGTCAGGACATACAGTCTGGTGGCTGGGTCATGAATGACCAAGGCTCACTGATGCACATGTGGAGCAAAGGCTGGCCGATCCAATAGAAGAGCTAGTGTAGATCCAGTTGAGGAAAAGGTTAATGCTTGTTGTGTTAGGAAGATGTCTTCAATACTTGGACTAATCCAAAAAACTCTCCCCAACTGTGTTTGACTGATAGCACCCAGTTAGTAACCTAGTAATCCAGTGTAAGTATACAGTATATCCAGTGATGGAAACTTCAAAGCACGTTTTGGATAAGAGCGTCTGCCAATGCCTAAATGTAAATGTAAATGTAGGTGTCAGAACACACAGATCATTACTGTTTCAGTGGCAAAGGAGGGGACCTATCAGTGGATTTCTAAATGTGAACCGTCATGGCATGCAAAGCCGATCTGACCAAAAAAAACTGTATTGTGCAACATGGCTTGTAATGTGAACATAACCAAAAAAGCCAACCCATGTGACTATAAACAAGATAGGAACAATGGACAAGGCAGGTGAATAACATATATGTCTGGATGTATTGCAATAAAGGATGTTGCCACACGGCTGTACCAGAAACATCCAGAAACATCCAGTTCAGAGAATAAAGTGTAATGAAGGGATAAGGTACATGAAGGGATAAGGTTCAATCCACTGTGACAGTTTTTACGTAATTCACAAAGGGCAGTCAGGATGCTGCGGGATTGCACAAGGCTCTAATGAAACACCTGTTAAAGCTCCAAAAGTACCTGCTTTGACATTACTGGAACGATATGATATTATCTCTGGTGATGTAATGGAAGAAAATAACACTTAGTTTTCTAACAAGGTAGCTGAAGATGAGGTGTCTCTAAAACACTGTTTGGGCATGTTGGAGGTGTCCTGGAGGTCAGGAGGATAAGTCGTAATGATGGATATCACTGAGTGTAACCCCTCATCAGTACTGTCTGACCAAGAGCTGAGGTTTAGTGTCCTGGTAATCAGCTTATCACATTGAGTCATACACAGTGAGTAACCATGACATCAGTCTGAGTCTGAACAACTCAAGCCCAAGCATGTGAGACGCCAAGCATGTCCTGGCTGATTGAGATGACGCTGGGGGAAAAGGGGGCATTTGAGAACATTGTACATTAAGTGAATGCAGCTCTGCTTGAGTGAGTTTCAGCTCAGAAATGTAATTCTCCGTGGATTATTAGTCCCATCCACTTTCACTTGCACATGCAGGTGTGCCGTACTTTTTAAGAGCCGATCAATTACATCAACACTTGATATCATAACAAACGTCGAGAATTTTGAGCTGTAATTTAGCTTTTAGAAGATGTTCCATCACTTTTGTGTGCCGTTTATTCTTTGCGTAATTTAAAAAAAATAAATAAATTCCTTTCAAGACTGATCGGGTATCTTTAAAATCCCTTTAGATCATAACCAGTAATTTTTCAGTGTTGGAACTTTTTTGCAGCGAAAGAAAAACAACTATTCGGATAAACGCTGTGATTCGGGTACAAAGCGCTAGTCTCTAATTATCTCCCAAACTTCAAGAAACAATTGAAGCTGCCAGTCTTTTTATCTAGCTCTCTTACACTGAGTGTTGACAGTCTAGGTGTGTTCTCTATTGTTAAGCCGTTACCCTCAAGCTGCTCACTGACCTCTCGTTTACTCCTATTACTCCATTATTATCAACATGTGCTGTGATTGTGCGCTTGCGATGGTGTGTATCGAGAGTGACTGATTTGTAATGAATGGGTGTCACACTCCTGTGTGCTTGCACGTAGCATGCATATTCCAAATTATACAGATTGGAAAACTGTGTCAATATTTTAATCCTTAACAGTAAATACCAACATAGTAATACTTATTCCCTGAGTAGTGATATAGAGCATAACAGCACTGAGACGTTCAATTATATGTATCTAATTAGAGACACCTTTAGGCTACATAGTACTGTACCTGTAAGAATTTAAAGCTACTTTCACCATTGTTAATTACACTAACTGTCGGTCGCCAGCTTCTCTAGTCGCGGTTAGTTAGTTTGTTAGGAAGGATATGTGTCGCGTAAGGATACGTGTTGGCGGAGCAAAATAACTGGTTAAATAAACAAACAAATCATAATCTGTTGACGGTAAACAGTGTTCGCGGAACTGTTGTATAAAAGCGATATCGCACACGAGGTCATGCTTTTGTGCTGAATATCAGCAGAGCTGCGAAATCTTCAGTACTGAAGCAATGCCTTCGTCCATACGATCACATCACTGCCATGCTGATATTCAGTATAACAGCACTCCATTTTATGTGATATTGCTTAAGTAAAAATAGAAAAACATGCGAATATGATGCGGATACTTTAAATTGTCAAATCTTTAAACGGCATTCCACATTATGCGTATAGGGCACTGGGGAAGATGTCTAGCTTCATGAGGTTATCCTGTCCATAATGTGCAAGCAATAAAGTCAATAAAAAAATGGAAAGGTTTCAGATTTCTACACAATCAATCCACAAGGAGCGAGAACACATGAAACTCATGAAATGCTCACACTGCAAAGCTCGACCTTTGATTAGCGTTCACACCAGGGCTTGACATTAACTTTTTTGCTCACTGGCCAATGTGGCTAGTGGATTTCCGGAGTCACTAGCCA
>JAQMYG010000009.1:21086946-21101160 GCA_030014215.1 Clariallabes teugelsi | reverse complement strand
TAGAGTGTTGGTATTTTTTGGAGAATTTTACTTTTATAGAACAAGTTGGTAGCTGTTAGACAAAGTATTGTTAAATAATCTTGGAGAATTGTTTTTCTTTGGGAATAAAGATGTTTGGTGGAAAATGCTGGTGTTTGTTGGAGAATATGTAAAAAAAAAAAAAAAAAAAAAAAAACGTGTTTGTGAAACTTTTTTTCTTGCAAAATATAGGTATTTGATAGGAAATGTTGGTTTTATTTAAAAAATATGTTTAAAAAATCTGTATAAATTTTTTTTTTTTAATTTAAGATCTTGGAGATTTTTTTTCTTGGTGTTTGGTAGAGAATGTTAGTATTTGTTGAAGAATGTTTCATTAAAAAAACTTATTTAAATATAGGTGTTTAATTGGGGATATTGGTATTTTTAAAACAATGTTTTGTTAAAGAACCTTGAAGATTTTTTCTTGGAGAACATTGACGTTTGGTTAGGAATGTTTAATTATCTGTTGTTTTTATTTTATGTTATTTTATGTATCTTGAAGAAACAATAACTTGGAAAATATAGGTCTTTATTGGGAAATGTTGGTATTTTGGGGGGAATATTGTTGTTTTATGGAAAATGTTAGCGTTTTGTTAAAGAACGGTATTAAATGATCTGGCTCCACAGGATTTATTGCAGCCTTGCCTCTCTCATAAGTCCCTCAACAGCTCCTATTACTTATACCAAGGACTAAACATAAAATAGAGGTGAATGAACCTTTACTGTAGCTTCTCTGAGAGTATGTGCAGCAGTTTACCAGTTTAATAGAAGATTGGCTTCTAATTTGGAAACGTTTAATTCTTTGATAAATTAATGGTCCTTATTTTGTTTGGATTTGATTATTTGTGTGTTTTATTTATGTGATTTCATGTATTTTATGTGTTTTAGGTTGGCACTTGTTTTAGTACTGTTGTCTTTGTTTTTGTATCTTTTGTACTTTAAACCGCATTGTCTTAAAAGGTGCTATATAAATACATTTTGATTTGATTTGATTTGAAGAGACTTGGAGAACAGTCTTGGAGCTGTTGATGGATGGGTTTGTTTTAAATTTAAGCTGTAACAGGATGAAAGGCAGCCACTAACACAGTAACAGAAGGAACAGTGAATATAAGGGTGAAGTGATGGGCAAATAAATAAAGAGCAGAAATAAAGGGATGGAGGAATGCAGTGCTGGTGTGATGATGTGGAAAGAACAGATGGAAAGAGACAGAGAGAAAGGCTGTTTTTCTTTGGAACTGAACAGAGACGCAGATGTCAAAGAACAGAAACTCCCAAGAGACAAAAAGTCATCTTTGCAGTGTGTCTCACACTCCTACAAACACACACACAAACACACAGGGATTTAATTAGACCTACAGCAGGGTTCAAAACTCTCAGTGCACAACAGGATTGTGAGTGTGTTATTTCATCTTTAATCAAATATTAATACAGATGCTCTGTAGGATGACACAATATACCTTGATACTGCTTTCAGGCTTAATGTTTATTCTGCAGCAGACTGCAGCAGTTTTAGCTGAAGGAGGTAATTAAAATGTACACTGCATCCTCTGCACTCTTATGTAAGAGCGTCAGTTGTAGCCTGAGTTCTAATGCAGCTCGTTAAACACTGTCAGGAAAAGAAATATGTTCAACAACAATATACTGACAAATACAAAAGAAGTTAAAAAAAATAAACAAAAATAAATTATAGCTGCTTTCCGACTGGTCCAAAAGCACAAACGATATTTTTGCATATGTTAGAGCGCAGGCCATTTCATTGACTTATAAGACATATAAGCATATCATTGACCATTTCAGGGGTGCAAGAGGACCTGAAAATTACTTGTCTGTAATTCCTTCATTAGAAACTGTGACTAGATTATCTGGCTGTTGACTCCTAGGCTTCTCTACACACGTTAAATTTTAAAACTTGAAGATGAATGAACTTATAACTTATAATAAGCTTACTGATGTCAGGAGAGCCACAAGCATGTTGGGTGTCAGAAATTTCTCTGTTTATTAACAGCAAAAGATGGAAAGGGGGGGGGGGGTTTTGGAGGAAAGAGAGAGAGAACTTAGAGAGAGAATACGAAAGAGAACATAGGAGAGTTAGCAGGAGAACTATCAGAATTATCAATTATGGTGACAGGATCATGGGCACCCAAGGCTTATTTACGCCTGTGGGGAGCAAAGGCTAGCCAGTCTGGTTCAATCACATGGAAAAGTCAATGCTTGCCAATAAAAGCTGTGATAAACAGACACCAGAACACCCAGTTCTCCACACACAGGGACCAGAAGGCAAGAAGCCCAAGGTCCCCAACCCAGCCAGATCCCAATGCAATCAGGATGCACCGGGCAAACAAGTCCAATCCATGGAGGCCCCACCCTGCAAGCCACAGCACCCAAAGGATCCCCTGCCAACGTCCTTGTGCCAGACACCACAGTACACACACAGAGGTCTTGTAGAGTCATGCTCAGAAGGAAGGCAGAGCTGCTCCAATGGCCCAACTGAAACCTTCATGGTGTATATTTAGCTAATGTTCACTAAATAGCATAATAGTTTTTTTTTTCTAACTACAGTACCTAACATTCTCCCATGTCGTCTAGCTGTTAATGTTTAAATCACAAATAAAACGAAAATATTTGGATGTACAGTAAGCCTTGGGAGTGCTAATTCTTACATGAACACTGTTACAGTCATTTTATGGTTTAAGTGTTAATTCAGAACTGTAGGTGTTAATGTTCTGTGGATTTTGGTATGAATCATTTTAATGTTTTTTTTTTGTTGAGGGTTTTGTTTTTTTTTACAGGGAGATGGGATTTACATAATGGTTCATTAGGAGGTTGCTGTGGGAACGAGCTATAGAAAAAGAAAAAGGACAAAAAAGAAAGGAGGACAGAGAGACAAAAAAAGGACAGAGACAGACATTGAAAAGGTTAGGGAGTGAGTGTTTCTATGTGTGGGTGATAGAGAGAGAGAAGGCAGGTTGGTGTGTCTCTGCAGGAATTGACCTCTGGCAATAAGCTTAATGAACTGAATAGCTTTCACCTGCCATGGATACCATAACAGGAAATGACCATATGTAGGGCGATGAGTCTTCTTACTCACTCATCATCTATACCGCTTAATCCTGTATTCATGGTAGCGGGTGGCCTGGAGCCTACCTCAGGAGACTTAGGGCACAAGGCAGGGGTACACCCTGGACAGGGTGCCAATCCACGATGAGTCTTGCATCTCATTATTTTATTAAAAGGTAAATGTGTGTACATGTTTTCATACCACTCACTCACTCTCACTCATCGTCATTACCGCTTAATCCTGTATTCAGGGTCGCGGGGAGCCTGGAGCCTATCCGAAGAGGCTAAGGGCACGAGTCGAGGTACACCCTGGACAGGGTGCCAATCCATCGCAGGGCACACACACTCACTCACACACTATGGGCAATTTGAGAACACTAATTAACCTAACCTACTTTGGACTGTGGGAGGAAACCGGAGTACCCGGAGGAAACCCACCAAGCACGGGGAGAACATGCAAACTCCATGCACACAGAGCCTGGCCTGGAATCGAACCCGGACCCCTGTTTTCATACCAAACTAACATTTTATATTGGATTTAAAAAAACAATCAAACAAGGGATTTCCTTCATACGTATGCATATCACCTGTATGAAAGAGGACTAGGGCCACCATAAACAAGTTCTGACTTTAATCTCAGACAAAACCTTCCAAGAATCTGGAGAGGAAATGAATTAGATGAAAGGCTGCATGGTGGTACAGTGTTTAGAATTCACAAACTTTAGGCTTTCATCCTGACCTCAGGTCTAACAAGTGTCTCCTAGTTTGCTGGTTTCCACACACCCAAAAACATGCTGAAAAGTGAATAGATGTGTAAAAAATTTGTACATGGTTTGATGAACTGGTGTAATGCCCAGGGTGACCATATGGGCATATCTTGTACATATAGAGAGTCCATATAGTGTACATCTGTGCAGTCCAACATTTCTACAGAGATGCCCAATCACCTCCTAGTTCTGACTCCATGTACAGTTGATGTTATTTTTATTTCAGATGAACAGGTTCAGGTCTGCCTGAAAGGCTCCACACAGAAGCCAGCTTCATCATAACACAGGGATGCTATTGAAGGCATTCTCCAGCACACTCTCTGCACACTCCTTCGGCACACACACATACACAAACACATTCTCTCTCTCTCTCTCTCTCTCTCTCTTTCTTTCACTCTTTATCTCTCTCTCTCTCTCACACACACACAGTTCTTCACCCCAAGTGCTCAGATACAATCGGGCATCGAGTAGGCAACACGACCCAGTAAACCAACTGCTACAGAAATGATGGATATATCCTCAGGGTGGTGTGTATCCATCGCCCAGGTGGCACGTAGACAGACCCTTTCATCTTCCACCTACAGTATGAAACTGATGGCAAATTGCCCTTCACTTGCCATGCTGTGTGAAAGGTGCAGCTTTATGTACCAGCCAATGCCCCATACACACAGCAGGGCAAGTGAAGGGCAATGGGTAAAACTTATCAGAAACACACACACACACACACACAGCTGGGGTTGCAGGGCAAAGTAGGAGGGTTGTGTCAGGTATCCAGTCTGCTGTAGAGAGCCCTAATGAAAGCCTCCACACAAGAGCCCCACTTCATCATAACACAGGGATGCTATTGGAGGAGTGTACACAGCACTCTCCAGCACACTCTCTACACACTCCTCCAGCACACACACACACACACACACACACACACTCTCTCTCTCTCTCTCTCTCTCTAACACACACACTCACTCACTCACGTTAACAGACAGATTAAAATGAGTTCTTCGCTTCCTAAGAGCGAGTCCACGACATCTCTGATCGGATCCTCCGCTGTACTCAAACATCAGCATCCGCAGCATCACCGGCACGAGGAAGGCGCGCGCGGAAGCTCGAGGACCGGATGCGCGAGACGCGGCCAGAGGATCCATCACGAGGAGGAAACGGCGAGACGCCGGCGGCCGTCTCATCAGCGTCAGAGTGAGAAACCCGCGAGGCGCGCGGAACAAACCGGTGCGTTACTCGAGCCGAAGGGGAAACCGCGCAGGGGCTCGAGCCCAAGTCCAGAGGCGATGGGAAAACGCGGGAACGCGCGCACGAAGGGACCGGATGAGGAGCTGCGTCCGATCATCAAGTCAGTGTTCGGACAGGTGAGAGTGTAGAGGTGCTGATATTAACGATGAGTGAGTGCACGAGTGCAACAGGTGCGTGTGTGAAGGCGCGAGGACACGCGCGCGACCTGAGGAAGAGAGGAAAGCACAAGCAGCGTTAATAATAATAATAATATAATTGTTTACAAGTGTTAAAACATTAATCGTTAAATGTTACTCTGAAGACTTAAAGTGTTCCCATCATTTCCAAATAAAAATAGTGTTAAATTGCCGCCTAGAGTGTGAGGTTAATCCAGTACTAAAAGTCCTAAATTGTAGAATTAATACTTGTGTGTATTTTGTGTATTGAGTTAACATATCTTTTGGCATTAAATTAAAAAGTGTAAAAAAAAAATAAAATAAAATAAAAAAACACAGCTGGTGTTAACTTAAAACTACTATTAAGTCCTACAGTGTAGAATTACTGTAACAACTATTATTGTTAATTGGTTAAAGTTAAAATTGTGTTAAACATGTAGATTTATAAACAGTATGTTAATCTTTTAAGGTTGAATTCACACAGTGTAGGGTTTATTGTTACAATGTCCAATGACATCTAGAGTACAGTATACAGTATAGAAATAATACCTAAACATTACGTAGAGTTTAACAGTGTAAAAAGCCCTGGGTTGGTAATGTAACTCTACACGAGTGAGGAAAAACAAACTTTTCTTTATTTTTAGTGTCGATGTAACACCTTTGGTAATTTTTTTAAACACTACAATTGTTATTTTAAGTCTTTCACAATACAAACTCAATAACACAGAACAGTGTTGAATTAACAGTGTTATACAATGCTGTGTTTACTTTGTAAGAGTTTGCACACAGCATGGTGTTAGATGCTTGTCATGCTTTAACTTTATTACAGCTGATTATACTGCTGTGTTTTGGCTCTCTTATTGGTTGATAGTTTCTTTGTGGTGACATGATGCATGTGTTGGATAATATGGAGCGGTGTGTGTGTGTGTGTGTGTGTGTACAGTATATATACTGTCGCTGCACTGCAGTATGAAACAGACACCCCTCCATAACTGTTAACATTCTGAACCTTTCGAAACTAACTCTGATAGGTTTTTGCAGCAGTAATCCCTGGTAATTATATTTATCTATGCATATACAGGTATATGTTTTATAATGATGTTATTTTTAAAATAACGTCATTCATTACATGAAGTACTGTACATCACAGCTCTGATATATTGCCAGCTGAATCAGGTATTTCCATAGATCTGCTTTTTCGGGCCGTGCAAATGCAGTACAGGTGTGATAATATTTATGTTGAATTTGGCAATACTTTATGTGAAAAAAAGTTTATATATTTTAAAAAAAAAGATTATGAAAGGATACAGTTTTTGTAATCACAATTATGAAGAGGGTTTCTCAGAACAACATAAACCATTCTAAAAACTATATTTGAAACAACCCCTACAAACCCCTACAAGTCCTAAGAATCCCTAACAACCCTAAAACAACCCCCAGAACAACAAAACAAGAAGAAGAAAAACAGTCATAAAATTAATTAATTCTATGACAACTGACTTTGCAAATGAGTGAAATCTGCTTTTTAACATACAATTTCTTAGACAGAACTATAAAAATACAAATTCATCAAATAACCAAAATTATAAAAGGTATTATATATTATATATTATATTATACATAAATAATGTGTAAGCAGTAGATTTTTATTACATATATTTGCACAGTAACATATGACACAGAATTGAATCTTCCAAAGACATACGCACTGATCATGTAAAATCTTCTGATGATGAAAGTTGATGAAATCTGTGTGGCTGTGTGAGAACTGTTGGAATCTGATCAACAGTGTGTCTCTGAGAGAGAGCATCACAGCTCAGTCTTTTACACTTGTGTTAATGTGGGCTAGAAATAACCCAAAATCCAGGCCAGATCTTCAGTCACACACAAACACACATATACAAGGACACACACACACACACACACACACGAGCGCTGTAGACGGCTATGCTCCTCATGATGGAGGTTAATTACTGTGCTGGTTGCTGGAGGAAGAGTTTTAATGAGAACACTCGTCTGGTGCATGTATATAATATCAGCGGAATCGGATGTTTTTTTAAAGATATTATTTTTATTATACTGTAAATTCATATTTATTCATGCAGTATGTCTGTGCTATGTATGCAGGCTATGTATGGTTACATGAGAGGGAAGGATGGAAAAGTAGGAATAAGAAATCCAATGAGAAAAATATTAGTAATGACTCAATTAAGATGACTTTCCTATGAGGACTTGAAATCAGTCCTAAAGACGTCAGTCCTAAAAAATCGTGTTAACATTTTTAGGAGTCCTGAAGATTTCCGGATGACCATTCAGAAGGAAGAAAGGAATTGAAGGGTGAAAGAAAGAAGGGGAAAAACAAAAGAGAGAAAAAAGGAAGGAAGAAATGAAAGAATGAAATCAACAAAACCAAACATTGTAAGAAAGAAGGAAAGAAAGAACGAAAGAGAAAGAAAGAAAGAAAGAAAAAGGAAAAAATGAGAGAGTAAGGTGGAAAGGAAGGAATATAATGAAAGAGAAAACACAGGGAAAGAAACAAAAGCAGGAAAAAAAAGGAAGGAATGTGTATGTGACAAATGAAATTTAAATTTGAATTTTTAATTTGAATGAAGGAATAAAGGAAGGAAGGAAAATGTTTCCCAAAAGCATTGCAGCACAAACCCCACCATTAATTGGTCATATAAGTATATCAATAGAATCTCTACCTGTCAAGAAAATCCTTACCTCACCATGCCTTGTGGAAAGACAGACAGGCAGACAGACAAGCAGACAGACAGACAAGCAGATGGATGTTGAGGACAAATGTGACAGATGTGACAGGTGGACGGGCAGACAGACAGATGGAAAGGCAGACAGACAGGTGGACGGGCAGACAGACAGGTGGGCGGGCAGACAGACAGACAGGTGGACAGTCAGAAAGACAGGCAAAGCATCATACCTGCAGACTGACAGTTACTGGTTTACAAAGTGGTTAGCACTGACAGTATGCAATGTTTCAGATGTAATGTAACGTATCTATAACGTGCTATAAATAAATTTGACTTGACTTGACTTGTATCTATCTGAAGCCTGCTGAAATTGTTTATCCAAAATATTTCCTCACCATTTTCCCCAGCATGCTGTATTTCGTATTTCTTTATATAACACAAAGACGAGTCTTAAACCCTGCTGATTTGCTCTCCAATGGCCGTCGAGCTAAATTTAGCCACATCGCAGCCAACAGGAGGCAGAGAGCACACAGCGGCCGTCACAATTTAATAAAAATATTCACACGTCCGAGCTCAGTGCAGCTCAATGTGTTTGAGATTATCTACATTATCATTACAGGTGATGGGCGGATCAGATGAGTCGGGGAGGAAGAGCTGAAGGATACAGCTCTTGTGTTAATGTGTCATAATAGTGAATAGGACAATGTTTTAAATCTCGCATCCTTGAAGTATGACAATGTGGATAAATGAAAAAGAATTTGTGTGTTAATCTTTGGTATGTGTGTATCGAGTACGGATTGGTGCTGATTTTTTTTGTAGTTATGAATATACTCATATGGAGTTTTTTTCCGAAAATTCTCGTTGATAGAATAAAGTTGTCTGGAAGGAGATGTTTAGTTTTGGACTTGTACTGTAAATATGACTTACATTATTATTAATGCAAGTCATAATTATATTATTATTATATTATAATAAGGAATTATTATTTATGAATTACAATTACAATTTCTGCCTCAAACCACGAGAAAATCAGACAGAACTGACACAAATTATTGATGAAAACACATTAGTTACCTAGGGTTAGTACCTACTGCACCTCATGATTTACTATGAATTGTCAAGAACTGCTATTCCTCATCTACATTTACATTGAGGCATTTGTAATATATATATGTAATATATATATATATATAAGATGCTCTTATCCAGAACGACTTACTGTATATAAGTGCTTTGAAGTTTTCATCATTAAGTAGATTCTTACTCTGGTTCACTATGTCACTAACTAGACGTGCCATCACTCATACACTGATGACAAGGATCATCTTTTCACATCGAACTGGGTACCCGTGTTTTGGATACCTATGACTACAGAAGCTGTGAATCACATATATCTTAAATCCTGAAACTTTTATATTTGTCTGTGTATATGACACCCCCCATGTACATGCAAAGTCCTCTTTGGCCACTGTGTGTCATAGAAGACTTTTAAAATCCCTTATACCTCTCTTTTCATCTATACACTCACACACATATATCATTCAATAACACTGGCTTTGGCAAGACATCACACTAGTAACCCAGTTTTATCTCCCCTGTGCATTCTACCAGTGTTGTCTTGGATTCAGTTTGTCCTAGTCAACGAAATCAATTACATCAATCATATCTATCCATCCATCCATCCATCCATCCATCTTCAACCGCTTATCCAAAATCAGGTGCAGGGGTAGCAGTTCCAGCAGGGAACCCCAAACTTTCCTTTCCCCAGCCACCTCAGCAAACTTTAAGTAGGGGATCCCGAGATGTTCCCAGGCCAGTGTGGAGCTATAATCTCTCCACCTAGTCTCCGGTCTAGTCCAGCTGGACGTGCCAGAAGCACCTCCCTAGGAAGGCATCCTGATGACATCTTCCACCTCAACTGACTTCGTTTCCACGCAAAGGAGCAGCGGCTCTACTCTGAGTTTCTCATAGATGACTGGGCTTCTCAATATATCTCTAAGAGAAAAGCCAGCTACCCTTCTGAGAAAACCCATTCTGGCCGCTTGTATTCGCGATCTTGTCCTTTCGGCCATTTCCCAAAGCTCATGACTATAGGTGAGGGTTGGAACAAAGATCGACCGGTAGATTGAGAGCTTTGCGTTTTGGCTCAACTCTCTTTTCGTCACAACAGTGTGGTAAAGCGACTGCATTATCGCCCGCGCTGCTCTCCAATTCTCCGGCCAACCTCACATTCTATCACGTTCCATCACTCATAAACAAGACTCCGAGATACTTAAACTCCTTTACTTGGGGTAACGACTCGCTCCATACCTGGAGTGGACAATCCATCGGAGGCACCAGTGAATTATATGCCAGAATTCTAAACGTATCAGTGCATGTGAGTGCATGTGAACATATCTGATTGGGTAAATCAGTTAGTTGCAGACTAAAATTACTAACTACCACTACGTCTCATCTGAAGAACCAGACAAGGAATGATAGGTGAATGGGAGAAGGCGTCATGATCTTACAGTTTTCTCAGTTGCTCTGGTACATTTCTTAGATCAGAATTGAATCTTTTTAAAAACAACTTCTAACTACATTGTTCACATCATTTGGTCACTTACTGTATGCATATCATAAAAGCACTTTCTTATTATTTTTGAGCCAACTGTAAATGCTTTGACCTATTCATACAACTGATTATGTACAACTGTTAGTTTTTCCTGCATCATCAGTGTCTCATGTAATGTTTATGAAAAAATGCAATTTGAATAACTTATTTTCAGTTAATAAAAAAAAGTTACAGTATGCCCACCTTTGCAAAACTTTTGGTATAGCCCTCATACTATACTGGCTCTCTTTTGAATATTCTTACCATACCCTCCCCCCAAACAATGAGGCATCAGCTTATTTAATAAGTCATTGCATGCAAAATGGTTAAAGCTGTTGTCACGATCTGCAAAGAACGTTTTGTATGTTTCTGTAAGACTTTTTTTTTCTGGAAATGCCCTGACATGGTAAGCGGCATCGTGGGTCAAGGGTTCGATTCCCGCCTCGAGTCTGCGTCAGTGGAGCCTTCATGTCCTCCCAGTGCTTGGTGGGTTTCCTCCAGGCACTCTGATCCAAAGACATGTATTGTGTGTGCGCCCTGTGATCAATTGGCACCCTATTCAGGGAGTACCCTACCCAGTGCCCAAAGTCCCCTGGGATAGCCTCCTACATTCAATCTTGTACAAGGTAAGTGGTACTGTATGTGAGATAAACAAATGAATGGCCTTAACTAAATAACTGCTCTCAGGTCAGTCATGACTTTATCCAATACAGGAAAGTTTGAACACTAATGATCAACCGGTTCACTAAAACATCTGTGCTGCCTTGGATGCAGTATACAGACACCCGCAGAAAGGGGATAAAGACTTTCCAAAAGATTCTTTCAGTGCTGCATTTTGCTGAGAACCTGTGACCTGAGAGACTGGAGTGTCAGGAGGTCTAGGGAGACTCCACTGTAATTCCCTATACACTTGTGCTGCATGTACAGTTCTGTCCTAAGGTAAATTTCCCCATGTTTACATTTCTTGTCTTTTTCTTTCCTGTATCACATGGACATGATCTGTCAATAAATTTTGGTACAAACAGTAACTATGAGTCCTGTCCAAACACTTGCAATCAATCTCCCACATACAGTAATGCGTAACTTTGTAATGCTGAGGTTGATATGTATATGCAGGACAGAAAGAATGCAGGTTTATACATTTTTATGTGAGTAAAACCTTAGACATACTTCTTTCTCTGTCTCCCTCATTTTCTTTACCACTTATCCTGTACAAGGTCGCAGGGGACACTCTGCAATCCATCACGGGGCACACACACCCACTATAGGAAATATGAAAATGCCAATTAGTCTAGTCTGCATGGGAGGAAATCAGAGTATCCAAGATGAAACCCTCCAAGCATGAAACTCTGCTGAGTTTGTTTTCATTGAAGTTTTCATAGGGGATGACCCTTTGACATTAGATTACTTAATTACGAGAAACTTATCTTAGTTGTCTAAAGAAGCTACTTGGATGAGTAGTAAAATGTTTCTACTAAACTAAGAAGAAGTCATGATTGTCATTATTGTCGACATGATTGTGAACTCTCACCTGGATTGGACTGAGAAACTTTACAGACATTTTTCATTGAATCTACTACAGGTTGTCCCCTACTTACGAATGAGTTCTGTTCCAGGAGCACGTTCGTAAGACAGATTTGTTCTTAAGTCTGACAAACTGAGTCTTTGAGCACAGAGCAGTATTTCCATTAGAGTGTGTGTGTGTGTGTGTGTGTGTGTGAGAAGGCAAGAGGAGGAGGGAAGGATGCACACGCACACACACTAACGGAATCAGTGCAGTCTGACAGAGAGAGAGAGAAAATGAATTTGTAACCTCTCTAATGAGTCTTGCTTTTGCTTTACACACGTGCACACACACGTGTTATAATAAACAGTACACCGCGTTACTCGCAATCAGAGGTTCCACTGTAATGGTATCTGGTGCACTGCAGTGTCTATTTATGTACTTCTTCTGCGATTTGTTCACATCTATGAAGGTTCGTAGAACCGCGGTCCAGTCGTAACTCAAATGTTCGTAAGACGGGGACTAGCTGTATTTAAAGTTAATAACATTGCAAAGATACTGAGAGCACTCTGGCTGGCTGATGCAGAAACAAGTGTGTGTGTGTGTGTGTGTGTGTGTGTGTGTGTGGGAATCAGCATGGTGGAAAGAGTCCAATGATAATGAGCTAACACGTGCGGCTCACGCTCACTAAATGCCTAACAACAAACAAATTCATCTTTGACATTATAATTATAATTACAAACATGTCAGGAATTTTAACCAGGTAGTGAAAGCTCTAAAATCTGAAGAGCCGAGCAGGGAGTAGTTTATGAGAGTAACGCTCACTACAGGAGCACAGGAGACTGCAGCAGAAACCTGCCCTGCCTTCACACTCCCACTGTTCGGTAGGCAGGAGTGTGCAGCTATAGGGACAGAGAGACAGGGATAGAGTGATGAGGGTGGAAGAAGAGGAAGGGATGGATATAGGGAGATTCTGGCAGATGGAGGGATTATGTCAAAAAAGTGTGTCTCCTTCCTCTTCTGGTCAACTATTCACACTCAACAAGACAGACAGACAGACAGACAGACAGACATTTTGTCACATCCTAAACTGAACGAGTTTGCAAATTAATTTAGGGAGTGTGGGAAACTGGAATTGAGGCTTCAGTGTTTGCAGATATACTGTACGTCTGCGTGTCTGTGTGTGTGTGTGTGTATGTGTGTGTGTGTGTGTGTGTGTGTGTGTACGATGAGTTGACATTATGTGAACAGACGGCTCGGATGCACACGAGAGTTCACAATGAGCCTGCGGTGAAAAAAAAACTATCTTCATCAGGATGAATTGTCCAAACAGAGAAAGATAGGAAGAGAGAGAGAAAAAGAAAGAGGGACAGAGAGAGAGAGAGAGAGAGAGACAGTGAGGGATGGGAGGATTGGGACAGTAGAAGAGAGAAAGGGTGGATAAGTAGAAAGGTGAAAAGTGTGGCTTGAAGGGAGAAAAAAAGGTCAGAATGGATGGAAGAAAGAATGAATGAATGAACAAAAAGAGGAATTCGGAAAGTGGAGCATAGAGGAGAAGAAAAAGACAAAAAAATGGTGATGACTGAAGGAAGAAAGGTAATATAAGGAAGTGATGCTAAAGGAGTGAAAAGAAGGGAAAAGGCAGGGTCAAAGTAATGGAGGAAGGATATAAATCTAAGAGACAGAGGAATGAGCAGAGGAAAGGAAACGAGGATGAGTGGAGGAGAGAAAGAGAGGATAAAAACCTGAGTGGATGGGAGGAGGAGCAAAGAAGAGAAAGGAATGATAAAATCAGAGAAATGGATAATGAGACACAGGGAGGAGAAAAACCCTGAGAGGAAAGAAAGATGTGCGGAGAAGAGGAACTGAGAATAAAAAGCTGAGAGGAGGGGAGGATGAGTGGAAGAGGAAAAGGGAGGAGAAGAGGAGAGGAACTGAGAATGAGCAGAGGCGAGAGTGAAGCTGAGAGGAAGGATGAGTGCAGGCAGGAAGTGATGTCGCAGCAGGTGCATTTTGGGTTGAGCTGCCTTTCAGTAGCCTCCACTGGCCTTTAGCCAGCATACTGTGTGTGTGTGTGTGTGTGTGTGTGTGTGTGTGTGTGTGATAGAAGTATACTTAAAGGTCCTATGTTACTCTTTTTTAAACACAACTCTCAGCGCTCGCTGAG
>JAQMYG010000009.1:21066680-21077771 GCA_030014215.1 Clariallabes teugelsi | reverse complement strand
AGCTAATAAGCACCCCAGGTCAGGTGCGCAACCCGCGTCACCTGACCGAGGTGCTTCCTGGGAAACCGAGCCTAACTTAACAAAACAAGACTACAACATAAACTCTGCCCTCTAGTGGGCAAACCCTCACAGTCTGTACGGTTTGCAGTACCGAGGAGAGAGCAGCTACCTGACAAAATGCACATTTAAAACCACGGAAGTCACGGAAGCACTTTCACCAAAATAAAACACATCTGATAACGTTATGTCACCTTAAACAACACTTTGACTCTTAATAAATGCTTTTAAGTCGTTCCAAAGCGCATCTGATCCGTCTGTGTTCAACCCAAGGCTGAATTCCAAATCGTTCTTCGACCCCTGATCAAGGTCACTACTTGGTGTGATGAACAAGTGATTGTACTCCTCAGGGTACTAGCTTTCCATATAAAGCTATAAAAGTATATTATAGCATAGGAAATGAGTTGTTTTCTATTGAGTATAATATATAGCATAGGATATCCAACAGTGAACTTTATCTTCATAATCCCACATACTATTCAACATACTATTCATCTTTCCCTTTCTGTAAAAACGTGCTTCCATTCACATTTTTTTTAAAACTGCTGCTTAAACAGGGGAAAGTGCTATCTGCCCAGTTCTGCATACACTTGGTCTTTGAATGGCTTCTGACTCTGTGATTGACAGAAAAAGTGTATGACATGTCCACCTCTCAGAAAGTACGGCCAATTTTGTTGTTTTAGCTCCCAGCCATGGATTCCTGTGGAATGGGTGAGATTTTAACTCTTACAACAATAACCATAATGTCAGTATAAACATCTCAATTCCGCAGCTACACTTGAGGTCAGAAATCAACATAGATGAATGTCTAGAGAATATTAACACAACTTGTGCATGACAAAAAGATATAACTACATATATATGATCTGATACAGTACATATCATATCCACACACAGCATCGTGTCATGTCATGTCAGTAAAAATAAGAACTCTCCAATGCCGATCCATTTCAAGGTCAATGAAGGCTGATAAACTGCACAGAGTAACTGAAAGCTCTTCCTTTTATTATGAAAAAGTGATGGATTTTACATGTTTGTTCCTTACTTGTTAATATTGCCTGTGATTTTCATCAATTTGTGTTATTACTCTCACCGGGACAAACATTTAAATTTACAGTAAGTGTGACTCACATGCATAAATGAGGGGTTAAAAAAAGTTAACCCTAGTCATGCAGAGCCACAATGCTCACCTAGTAGATAAACAACAAATAACACACTCGGACTAAGAAAATAAATAAAAATTTAACGACACATTTGCAAAGTCAAAATGTCATAATTTTTACTTCTTTATGAATACCGTTCAAAATGTTTGTACATGGTGTCCAGAAAGTTAATACACCCCCATGGTGTCCCGAAACTTAATACATGGTGGAATTAACACTCATGACAGTTTTTCAATCCAGGCACTAAAATTATACAGTAGAATGTAAAATAAGAATAAACATCTATAAAATAAAAAAAAATTTTAAAGGGAAAGTTTTTTATGTGCATGATTGCTTTTGGAAAACCCTATAGATCCAGCTTTGCATACATTTGTTTATTATTATTATTATTATTATTATTATTATTATTATTATTACAGATACAGAGTGGAGTCATTTAAATTGGAAGTGAAAGAGGGAAGAGAATACCTCAAGATATTTTCTGTTGCTTTTATAAACTCTTTTCTATTCTTTCAGGACAGACAGCTGAGACCCGAAGAGCTGGATGGTAAGATTTCTAATGCAATGCTAATAATATTACACGGAATTCATTCAATAAATAAAAGTAAATTGAAACTAATTACTTTTCTGTAAGTCGGCCGTAATTCATCTTGTCGTTGGAAATGAGTCGTACAGTGACTCAAAAACAGTGCTATTGAAATGTTAATATTATTGTAATGTAATTCTTATTTTTAGCTTTTGCTTCTTCTTCCTCTTTTGGCTGCTCCCATTAGGAGTAACCACAGCAGACCACTTGTCTCCATTTAACTCTGTCCACCACATCTTCCCTTCTCACACCAACCTCCTGCATGTCCTTCATTACAAACCTTCTCTTGGACCTTCCTCTTCTCCTCCTGATATAACCCTCATCCCTCCTCTGCACATGTCCAAACCATCATAATCTGGCCTCTCTAACCTTGTCCCCAAACCGTCCAACCTGCACTGCCCCTCTAATATACTCATTGTCACTCCCAAAGCAAATCGCAGCACCTCCAGCTCTCCTTCCTGTCTTTTCTGTCACACATTAAACAATGTCAAATATTAAAATGTAAAACAAAAATATCATCTTTTTTTAATTAACCTGCAGCTGTTGTGGTGGTTTCAGAGCTCCGAGAAGCATTTTCAGAGTTTGACAAGGACAAAGACGGCCTTATTAACTGTAAGGATCTGGGGGCCTGTATGAGGACGATGGGTTACATGCCTACAGAGATGGAGCTGATTGAACTAAGTCAGCAGGTCAACATGAACAGTATGTTCCTCAGAGCAAACAGCGAAACAACACCAGCAATTTGGGCTCCATTGGAAATTGCATTAATCTGTTTAATTTGTGAGTTGGTCCAAATCTCTCATTTATTTTTGTCCTTGCAGTGGGAGGTCATGTGGACTTTGATGACTTCGTTGAGCTGATGGGTCCAAAGCTGTTAGCAGAAACGGCTGATATGATCGGAGTAAAAGAGCTCAGAGATGCTTTTAAAGAAGTGAGTAAAGAAACACACAACATGGCGGCACGGTGGTTTAGTAGTTAGCACTGTCGCCTTGCACCTCCGGGGTCCGGGTTTGATTCCCGCTTAGAGGTCTGTTTGCATGTTCTTCCCAATGCTTGGTGGGTTTCCTCCAGCTTCCTCTCACATTCCAAAGACATGCATATTAGGCCAGTTGGCGTTCCCAAATTGCCCATAGTGTGTGTGTGAATGTTGATCGGAAATCCTACTGCGGTTGTAAAAAATGGGAATAAATTGGCCTCCATCGTCCCTAGTTAGACTGCAGAGGTTCCTAGATGGATGGTACATGCAAAATTTCACATGACCTTTATATCATTCCTACAATTTAATCTGACTTAAAAAAAAAAAAAAAAGATAATTATTCGGCTTCTGTGAGAAAAGTCATGCATTATTTTTTTCAGCATTTAAACTGGTTTGTAAATCAGGTTGTTGATGTGTACAATTTTTCCCATTGCTTTCAGTTCGATGCTAATGGAGACGGTCAAATCAGCACATCTGAACTACAGGAGGCCATGAAGAAACTGCTGGGGCAACAGGTTATAGCTTCCTTATTATCTCGTCTTTCTTACTTTTTCTACACTGACACCACATCCTTCAAAAAGGTGAGGCCTCCTGTGACAAAGGCTACATTCCAGCCTGAAGTGCCTCAAATCCAATTTTTTTTTTTACCCTAGTGTGACACAGATCTGATGAGTTATGGCTGTTTGAACGCCCAAAGCTGACGGTTCTCAGATCGGATTCGAGTCACTTTTGTATGTGGTACCATGCGACTTGAATGAGGAGAGTCAGATTGGAATTCATGTGACTTTTTGCCTCTGCAAATGCATAGAGTGCTGATGTCTGGGATTTCATTTCGGCAATGGAGGAGAGTGAAGAAAATCAATGAAGATAAAAGGAAATCAGTGATTTAGCAGATATTTTAAATACAGCTGACTACCTGCTTTCTGTCCCCCAGAGCAAAATCTCACGGACATTTTTGCTAACTTAGCATTAGTGCCTGAATGAGTGTGAATGAATGAGTGATTAAACAAATATGGCTGGTATTAATGCAGATGAAGCGAGTAGCAACGTCAGATAAAAGTCATTTGTGATTATTGACTGTGAACCGTCATGACCAACAAATCCGGTCTGACCAAAAGAATCGGAATTGAACAATGTGGCTTGTGATGTGAACGTAGTCTATTAGCAAAAACTGCACTGAGAAACAACCAGTGGTAGTGAGAGAGAACTTCATCAGCTCTTATTGGCAGCAAATCCATGAATTCAGTTTGACATTCGTCTGTTTCTGTGTATAGGAAATTATTTGGTATGTCATATCCAAATAGCTTCTAGGAACAGCAAAGACGGAAACAAACACCAAATCATTACTGTTTTGCAGATACAAGGTGGTATCAAAAAAGGTTCGAGATTAGCGCGCGACATATCCGCTTTTGTCGTACATATCCTGCCTCAGAAACCAGGCAGTAGAATTCGCTATTGACGGTCTGGTCCCTGGGGACGAATTCTCAATGCACAATGCCTCAAATGTTGAAAAAGACGATGCGCATACACTTGATCGAGCTGTGGACCTGCCTCGCATTTTCCGGTCGTGGGTCATACAGTACCTATATACTTCGGTTTTGGTACCGGTAATGATTTTCGGTCATCCACGCCACGCTGACAGAGTTTTTGGCAGACTGTGACATGATGTTCCTTCTGATCCTGGGTCAGCAGCCTGGAGATGAACTTGGCAGAAACACGGTGCATGTTCAAATCACACAAGAAGATTTCTGAGACTGTTCTGTATGACCACCGACAGTGGCAGTAATGTTGTGGATTGTCCTCCGACAAGCATCATGCACAAGTTGCCGATGGTTTCAGCATTTTCGGGTGTTGAACTCGTCAAGGGTCTTCCTGATCTCTCGTCATCTTCCAGTGATGCCCTTTCGCTCTTGAATTGTGTGTGTGCCACTCAAAACACCTCTAACGACAGATTTGCAGAATTTCATGTTCTCTCTTTCTTCTAACTTGCTGTCCATGATGAAATAGCAGACGTGGTATCGCACATGGTTAGAATAGCACCAGTTGCACAGCTCCCGAAGTACAAAGTACGATGTCTGTTGGCAAACTGACTTATGATGGTAGGTGCTCCTTGTGACTATCTCAAAGCTTTTTGATACCACATCATTTTTGCACTATACCTCCACTTCACTTTGCAGAGTAGAAATTCCTCACTTCCCAGCCAAATATTAACAATTCCTCAACATCATGCGATAGTCAGCTCTAATGTCTTTTTCATAAGAAAGTTAGTCTGGGAAACAGGCACATTGTCCTCTCTACAGGTGACAGTTTGTGTAGAAGTGACCTTCGATCTTGTAGTGTGTACACCACTACATCCACAAACAACATATTGCAAGAAATTAAATTAATGTTTGTTTCAGTGTTCTGTCTTTACTTTATTCACACTGTAGTTTATTTATTTTATCACAGGTTAGACGCAAAGAACTGGAAGACATCGTGAGAGACATTGATCTAAACGGTGATGGGCATGTGGACTTTGAAGGTATGTACCAGTGTTTGGAATCAATCACGTGTATATTCCAGTATTCTGTGACTAAGGCTAGATCCCGATCCCGACTTTTATTTCTCTATATAATCCCCTGCACCTATCCCAGTATTTCACTAGTGCTTGGATACCATCAAAGTAGACAGTTTTCTCAGTATACAAGAGCCATGATCAGACTGTCTGCTTCATGTCTGAAACACTGGCCTCCCAGGAACTCCTTTAATAGACCAAACATGTGGAAATGACTTGGAGCGAGTTCCTGTAAAATGCAAGTGGTGTTGCACAGAGAAATGTGTCTCTGCAAATTGGCGACAAGTTATCTGTTGAGTTTCAAGGATCAAGGATGTGCTTGAAGTCTTCTGTAAATGTCAAACACCTTCATTCCTGAGAAATTTCTTCATACTGTATGCCCAGGTTTGACTTGAAAACCTGACATACTATTCAGTGCATGAAATTTGCTATGTTTGATAAGACTGCTCCAAATCTTTTCTCTTTTTATTATTCAGAGTTCGTGCGAATGATGTCACGCTGACACAGAGGGGCGACACCTTGACACATCGAAAGATACGATGGAGGTAAAGAGGCACTAGGGAGGAGATTAGAAGGGACATTTGGAATACAACCTCTGACCTCTGACCCTGCAATGAAGCATGAAAGCCCTTTACATCTCCTTTATACAGACTACAGGCTGATCAAACGATGCTGCAAAGAAAACGTTTTATATCCAGCTTTGACAAAAGCACATCTTCCTGATGATAATCAACATATCGCTGCAATACTGTGACTTCAAATTATTATTACCAGGAATATCTGAGCAAGACACCTTATGGATAGGATATGCAATAGTACTTCTGTTTTTTTGTTTCTGTGTTTACATGGAGATGTTGATTGCTGTGTGAGACTGAGTGTATGAAGCCCATTTTACATGAGATGTTTGAGCATCCTTAAATGTAGCATTTCATACTCGGACAAGCAGTGCAGCAGGGGTCGCACATGCACTTGGCTTGATTTTGTGTTTGATAGATTATGAAAATATTTTTTTGCTCTAATATATATATACATATAATGTAAAAAGTACATGACTTTAAGGTGTGTACTGAAAGTAATGCAAAAGTGAGCATACCTTTTTTTTTTATCAACGTAGGTTGTTAAAATAGCACACACGTCAACATACGACAAAGCGGATTTTCAAAGAGAATCCGATAGTTAGGTTCATCAGGCGCAAATGCATCGCTTGTGATGGAGACTTTGTTGACTTTTGCATTACTTTCGGTACAGCCCTCGTATTAATATGCTTATTTTACAGCCTTCGTGAACAAGAAGACCTTGAAACCTATAAATAATTAAGATCAACTCTGACACAAGAACGTTAGCTTAAATCAAAGAGCACAACACAGTGATAAACTGGGGAAGACTAGTCTGGCCTGGCTGTTCCTCAGGGTAATTCTGTAGGTTACATAATAAAATAAAATGCATGAACATGCTTCAGTTAATATAGTTCCTTGTAATAAACCGACAAGACTACTGTAAAATAGATCTCGACAGCATTCTTTCTAGACGCCTCTACACACTTACTCGTGGATGTAATTACATTATATGGATAGCTAAGAAATGGTATGGATATGTTTCTTTTATCATTCATGAAACATATTTGAGTGTTTTCTACCTTTGAATGCATGTACACCTGTTTGTTCGTGCAATTAACCATCAGCCAATCATAAACACGTACACTGATCATCCATAACATTACAACACAAAACATTATACCTAGTTTTGTGTAGGTTCCTCCTTGTGCCACTGGGCAGCTCTGACCCCATGGTACGTGCCCTCTCTGGGGTGTGCTGTGGTGTCTCACACCAGGACATTGGCAGTGTATACTTTGGGTCATGTGGGTTGTGGGGTGGGTCCTCCTTGGATCGGATGTGTCTGTCCGGTGCATCCCATGGGTGCACGATCGGATTGGGATCTGGGGAGATGCTGGTGGCACTGGTGTCTATCTATCATGGCCAGAGTTGACCAGAATTGTACAGGGGATGTAGCAATAACTCCCAGCCAGTCTGAACTTGAATTCTTTTGAAAATGTCGTTCACAAGAAAGTGATTTGTGCTGCATTGGCTTTTCTGTGGAAACAGACCAAGAGATTCTAAAGAGATTGTTCTTGGCTAATAGAGTGAAGTGGAGCCTGATGCGGGCTTCCGCTGTTATAGCCCTTCCTTATCAATGTTTTAAGGTTTGTGCATGCTGAGCTGCTTTTTTGCTCACGTCAGCTGTACAGAATGGTAACCCTCGCCATATTGTAAACTCTAAACATTCTTATAAACTGCCACTTGTTGGATGTTTTCCGTTTTTTGGCACTATTCTCTGCATTAACGGTTGTATTAAAAATCACATCGATTTCTAAAATACTTAAACCTGACATCTGACACCAACATCCGTGCCAAGCCTAAACTTTCCCTATACTGATGTTTGATGAGAAACTGAACCATTACCTGACCCTTTAGACCTGTATCTGGCATTACAACGCTGCTACATGATTGGCTGAAGGGACAGTTGCAGGCTAGCGCATGTGTACACATGTTCCCAATAAAGGCTGACGATTGCATGTGAAATATATGAAAAGTCTGGTCGTTATGATCTTATACATTATACAATACCTATATGTTATACACTACAACACTCTATGCCATGTGTTCTCTATATACTCTTAAAAATCAAAGTGACGCAAGGGATGCAACAGATGAAATGTGTTTTTTCTTTTGGTTGTTTTAAAGCACATATCAAAATGTTGCACTATGTCAAATGTTGAGCCATTTGGGATTCGTCTTACAAGAATAGAGGATAGAGACCTATATAATATGAAATATGCAACAGAAATCGCTGTACATGTTACTATCATTAGATGGTATTATATAAAATAATGGCCCTATTAGTGCAACAGGGAGCCATACAGGCCTATAATATACAAATCAAACCTGGACATTTGATTATATGAGACTTAAAAACTCTCTTTATTTCTCTATAAAATCTCCTGCTACACTAATGCACTTATCCCAGTGTTTCACTGGTGCTTGGACACCATCAATGTAGAGGTTTTCTCAGTACGCGGGAGCAGTGCATGATCTGACTGCCTGCTTTACATCTAAAACGCTGGTGTCCCAGGAACTCCTTTAATGGCCCAAACATGTGGAGTCTTCTGTAGATGTCATAAACCTTTGTTCACAAGAAGGTTCATCACAAGTCCCGGTTTGACTTGAACGCCCCTGTTTAGTTACCTCTACATCAGCAAGTTTCTGGAATACAGCTCCTTATACAAAGTGCACCACACAGGGTATGGACTTGAAATAATGAAATAAGTGAATGTACAGTATATATATATATATCCAGTATGCATAAATTTGGGATTCAGTTCTTTAAGGTCTCTAATTCATTCTACATACAGAATGAATTAACAGCACATACTGTACACTCTAGTTAGAGCACAGAAAACCTATCACCTAGGGAATTTTAATTGATTTCCACACTGAACATTCGCTTTTGATTCAGCTCTCAAATACATTATATTGAGGAATAAATAACTTACACTCCCTGAAGTTGCGCTATATAAGAAAAGAAAATTTGATGCAATTCTCCTATTAGAAAGAACAAAAGTAGTTGTTTTTTATGCTGTAAAGACAATAAATGATCACTGTCTTGTCTGTGTTTTATCTCCTGCATGACTATAATGTTGACCTAGACATGTAGTTGGAGTCGTGTACATTCTGTTCTTTATTGTGAGTGTCGACATCTGTTCAAAATCAAAAAAAGCATCTCAAAAAACTCAACATATGTGAGAAAGATATAAAGGAGCGTGTGTATTCCGTATGTCCTCTTTTAAAATGGCTTAATTTTGTTCAGGTTTGTTTTAACTGTATGATTCTATGCATGCAGAGTGACAGAGTGTAAATTTTATTAAATGCTTGTGTGATGAAATGTTTTTCTTTTATGTTATTGCCATAAATTTTACCAATAGTAACCAAGGGTTGAGCGTTCGTAAAGGTCCACTTGTCCCGTACAGGGTCGTGAGAGAGCCTGGCGCCTATCCCAGGGGACTCAGGACACTAGGTGGACGGGTGCCAATCCATTGCAGGGTGCACAAGCAGGCACACATTCACACCCTATGGGCAATTTGGAAATGCCAAATAGCCTAATGTCTTTGGATTATGGAAGGAAACTCGAGTAAACCAAGGGAGAACATGCAAATTCCATGAACACAGACCCGAGGCGGGAATCAAATCCTTGACCCTGGAGGTGCGAGCACTTTTAGGAAAAAAAAAAAAAAAAACTATATGGGTAAAAAACAATGAAGGCACCTGACTATCACAAACTCTTTCCAAATGCTTCTCCAAAACGTTGGGTATTAATATAGTTTATCTTTTAGTGGCTGATATACCAGTAAGGCTTTCCATTTGATTATGAAATATGTTCAGTCAACCACAAGAGCGTTAATGGGGTCAGACGCTGATGTCTGAAAAGCCCTGGGGTGCAGCTTCCACTCCAGTTAATCCCAAGAGCATTCAGCGGGGTTGAGGTCAGGTCTCTCTGCAGAAAGTTCTGCCACTCCAGGCTTGGCAAACCAAGTCTGTATGGAGCTTGTTTTGTGCACAGGGACACTGTTGCTGGAACAGGTCCAGGCCCTTTAGTTTGAATAAAGAAAAATTGTAATGCTGCAGCAAACAAAGACATCATATATAATTGTGTGCTTTCAACTTTGTGGCAACGTTCAGAGGAAGGCTAACATACAGTATGGGTGTGATGATCAGGTGTCTGTAAAACTTTTGGCCATACGTTATTGTTATGCTCCCACATTAGGCAAAGACCTAGGGTTAGTGCAAGAACAATAGCACTTTAGGAAAGCATGTTTTTTGGATAATAGTAGTGATGGTGGTTTTGAGTAGGACAGGGGGTTGGTGGACACAAACAGCAGGACTGACATTAATATAAATTAAGATGAAATCAGGAGGACAGAATGATTAATAACACCTAGGAGAGGGAACACGGACAGTGCCAAAATATCATTATTCATTCATTCATTTTCAGAAAGCACTTCATCCCGGTCACATTGGATCCTGGGGTTATGTGAGAAACACTGGCTGAGAGGTGGAAAAAAGACGGAAGAAACATCAGTCTACTGCAGAGAACCATGTGCCCACACTCTTACACACCTAGAGCAATTTATCTTAACCTACCTTCCCACTAGTATGTTTTGGTGAGTGGGAGGAAACTGGATCATCAGGAACCCAGAGGAACACATGAACACAAGAAGAACATGCAAAACACAGCACAGCTCAGGATTTAACCTGGAACCCAGAAGCAATACAATGCATGTGTAATAAGAAGAAGAAGAAGAAGAAGAAGAATGCTTCAAGGTTACATACTCAAAAGACTTGAATTATGAAATTATGAAACATTCTCACAGTTCTTACAGTTAAGAACAGACATAGTGCATTATGACTGTGACATTTGAAATACAGTCCATAATCAACTATTTTGCCCATTTAGTGAGTGCATACACATCATTAATGGAAATGCATCAAGGAATATGTCTATATTTAATAGAAATATACATCAAGAGAACATGAATTTCCCATGACGTATAACTCCCATGAACGTCAACTTAGTACTGTATAAGTAAACTTATATATGGAATAAACTGCATTTAATTACTCATATACAGTGGAGATCGAAAGTTTGGGCACCCCAAGTGAAAATGTGTATTAATGTGCATAAAGAAGCCAAGGAAAGATGG
>JAQMYG010000009.1:21055612-21066580 GCA_030014215.1 Clariallabes teugelsi | reverse complement strand
TTCCCGCTGCCTTAAACTTGCCAATAAAATTGTAAAGGACAATTCACACCCGGGACATCAACTGTTTGATCTACTGCTGTCTGGCAGACGGTATAGAACATGAAAAACTAGAACCAGTAGATATAAAAACAGTTTTTACCCTAGTGCAATAAGAGTACTGAATGCTGCTATAAAAAAAAAAAGGTCAAACAATGTGCAATAAGATTAAATTATTTATGCATTTTTCTGCAATTAATGCAATTTATGCAATTAATGCAGAAAAAGGGATGTTTAACAACTACTTGCATCCATTGATTGATGGCACTTTAAATTTCGTTGTACTAGTTGCAATGACAATAAAGACTATTCTATTCTATTCTATTCTATTCTATTCTATTCTATGAATCCACAAAAGTAGAGCTTAATGAATTCTTTATACACTTAATAACTGGTGTTACTTCTCTTCCAAAATGTATTTAATTAATCAAGATTTATTTAATGAAAAATAAATGATTTAGATAAAAAGTTTAGAGTGTGACAAGACAGTTCCTTTAGCTTTGCCTTTAAAAAAAAAATCTGCTACAATTAAATAATGAAAATTAAAAGAAGAAAATGTATTTCACAGTTGGAAGTACATACTATATTTCCTGAACATTGTAGAATGACCTGTGTGTGTGTGTGTGTGTGTGTGTGTGTGTGTATTATTATTATATTTGTTCACATAACTACCAACTCTGAGCCTGAAAAAGTCTCACTATGTTCTAGTATTTGATTAATGTACAGTAATTGTCTTGTTGAATTACTTCTAAATGTTGCTAAATCGACTTTCCCGTTCCGAATAATAACCCGAGCTGCGTGTCAACGCGCTACTTGAGGCGCTCAGCGCGCGGATTGGTTGCGTCATTAGTGACGTCACGCGGAGCTTCGGAGTCAACAACAGTACGTCACCGGCATAACCATAACAATAACAGTATTATAACAGTGTGCAGGGTAGTTTTGACAGAAAATGAACAAAACAGCAGATTTAATAATGCAGGGATAAGAAAAAGAGAAAGTCCAGCAGACTGAGAGGTTAGTCATGATCATATTAAACTGCAGTGGATTAACTGTACCATGCTGGAGAAAGCAGGGATAATATAATAATAACTCTCTCTCTAATCCTGATTCAATTTTATTTTTACAAGAACATGAGAGACATAAAAAAATTTTAAGTACTATGATGTTTTCAATATTTAAAAAATATTAACTCTCATGTCTTTAAATTTGTCATTTATTTATTTATTTATTTATTTATTTATTTATCAATCAAATCCTGACATCATTTTATATAAAGAAACTTGTAAAATAAAGAATTGTATAAGTCACAAAGTCTCTTTCTCTCTATCGTGTTTGTGTCTGAGCATGTGTAACATTGTTCGAACTTTTGCCCCACTAGGGCCAAATTAGGGGACAGGTACTGAGGTGAACTGCAAGAATTGTAAGATGACAAAAGGTGAGCAGTGCACAAGCCACTAGTAAAGTAGCATACTAGATAAGTAGCATAATAATCTTTAAATGTGTGAGTGTCAGAGACAGAGAGAGAGAGAGAGAGAGAAAAATGTGTTTATTATAAAGGTAGATATAACTTCCCCAACAGACTAACATTAAAAAAAAAAAAAGAAAGAAAGAAAGAGAAATCCAGGCAAACTTAACTTTTCTTTTATTTATTATTTATTTTCTTTTATTCATATATATTAACATAATATAACGGATTGTACACTGCCTGGCCAAATAAATTAACTTCTGGATTTAAATATGCAGATGAAAAAAAAAATGGAGAAAGAGGACAAGGAAGAAATTATCTGAAGTATCTGTTAAACTAAACTAGAGATGAGGATTTAAAATGAAAGGAAGGGAAGGGAGGTCAAGACCAGAAGGTGGCAGTAATGCAACATAGTGGATGCCAGTATGAACCAAGAAGACCAGACAAGGAAACAAATAAGTGAATACTGCCTAAATTGGATAATTTTAACTTTTAACTGATACAGTGATTAGCTTCCCATTTCTTTGGTGAAGTTACTGGCATTGGGTTGAGAACTGTCCAATGCATCATTAAAACCCAGAAGGTTACTGCTGAACTGTCAACTGCATGAAAGAAATGTGGTTTGGAAGGGAAAAAATAGTGAATGAGCAGGGGTCACTTAAAGCCTCAGTGAAATTGCCTTGTAGGAAATGTGAAGTAAAAGTCAAAGCTATTTTTAATAGTTAAGTACTGTAGTTAATCATTTGCAAATGCACAGTGCGGACAGAAATCAGCTGTGTGACCAACATAAGTAAATCCCTTGTTTCTTTTAGGGTGAATTTTAAAATGGGTCTAAGTACTACTAATGATCCAAATCTGTTGAGACCATCATTGAGTCCCCTGTGGCCTATTGGATAAGGCACAAGGCACTGGCTTTCTAAGTCAATTGATTGAAATCGTCCTCTGCTGATCCTTGCTTACATTTTGCCTCAAACCTTAAAATGTGTGTGATTAATATAGTGACATAGTAGACAGATGTGGGATTCATAAGACCTGTTTGCATTATACCCAAAACTGAAAGATGCCATGGTACAATGGGTTGAATGTTAAGATGGGTTTTAGTAAAAATCGATCCTAATCACATATGAAAAACATGATCTCCAGTGGCCTAATGGATAAGGTAGGTGCTGGCCTCCTACGTCAAGGACTGTGGGTTCAAGTAGCGACAAGGGTGCAAGTTAAGCAGAGTGTCACAGAGGTAGAGTGTTAGGCCAGGCCCATAACCCAGAGGTTGATGGATCAAAACCATCCTCTGCTAATCTTTTGTTATGTTTTGCCTCAAACCTCAAAAGGGTTTAAGCATAGAAATGCCTCCGAAAACAATTATGACCAGTATGCTTTAGCTGGTGACCGCAGATTGGTTTGCTTTAGTGCAGGGCCGTCAGACTGGATCCTGAAAGGGCCATGTGGGTGCAGCTTTTCATTCTAACCCGAAGCCTCGCCTTATAGTCTTTTGAAAGCAAAGAACGACTAATTGGTTGGAATGAAAGCCTGCACCCACATGGGCCTTTCTGGATCCAGTTTGACAGCCTTGCTTTAAAGTGAAAATAATAAGGGCTTCATCAAAGCTTTAGATTTAAGGGTGTGCTTGTGGTACAGTGGCATAATGGTTTTACAAGCTACATAGTCTGAAAACAGTGAATAAAATTGAATGAATTATATATCCATTTAAACTTAAGTGACTGTACATAAGCTGGACCACCAAGTCGTAATATTAATTAAAAGAGGGAATGAAAGTAGATGATCATATCAGTGCAATCAGGTGGACAACATTTTGTGTGAGTTATTCGCACTTCGGTTATATTAAAACTTCTGTTGCCTGTTGGTCTTATCAGCGCTTTCTGTTCAAGGCTACTGTCTCCCCACTCAATCATGTGCTGGTGTGAACATGTTACATCAGTTCATTTGTGACTGGGGTGCAAGCAAAAATGGATGCCCCACCTGTGAATTGTACGAAAGAAATCAGTATGCAGCGATTCGTTTTTTTGTGGTCTGAGGGTGTACCTGGTGCTGAAACAACTCACGGAAGAACATAAACAGCGGCTTTTGGATATCTGCAAACAAACGTCCACCGATACTCTAAGGAAGGTGAAGGTTTCTTAAAGAGAATCATTAATGGTGGACAATCATTACATTGGACATTATGACATTATTCATCTGTTCACTCATGCACAGATGCACATACTGTACCCCGGCACGCTGTAGACCGGACACTCATGGACATTACACATTTGCACATACATTCACATTTGCACACTTTCTGGACATTTCCATTTATTTCCATTTTTATTTTCATTTAACTTGCTATTTTGTCTTTTGTACTGATAGGTTTTTATATTTCTTATATATTTTTCTTGATATATTTTTGAAATTTTGAAATTTTGTTCTATTTTCTTATATATAGTTTCAGATATTTATTTCTTATTTCTTGTTAATTGTTTTGACATCTTTAAGGTCACGGGCAGCCGTATAAGCATTTCACTGCATATCGTACTGTGTATGACTGTGTATGTGACAAATAAAATTTAATTTTTTTCTTTTTTATCAGCTAGAAAATTCATGTTTACAGTTTTCTGGGATTCCTAAGTGCTAGTAATGAAACATTATCTGGAAAAAGGTAATAAATAAATAAATAAATAAATAAATAATCAACTGTGCACATTACAATAAGATGCTTACTGAAGAGCTGAAGCCTAAACTTCAGATTAAATGCTGAAAACTAAGCTATCCAGAACATTGTGATCTTGCACAATAGCACATGTCCGCACACTTCTGTCCACACAGTTGCAAAATCTTCATTGTGAGATGTTAAAGCATTCTCCCCTAAAGTCCTAATCTTGCTTTATCATTCATCTTTCACCTGTTTAGTCCCCTGAAAGAAGCCCTATGAGGATGAAGATTCACTTCTGATGAAGAAGTGATGGCAGTGGTGCATTTGTGGTGTGCAGCTCAGCCTTATTTTAAATAAGGGTTTACGAAAGCTTTTCTGATAAGCAAGATTATGTCGAAAAAATATGTCTTTGTCTTTTGTAATAGTTAATTAAAATAAATTCTACAGACAGAATGAGGATAATTTTTAATTAACCCCGGTGGATAAGCCTATTTATAGTGATGTCAGCGAGGAAGCTATTGTAAAATCTAAATTAAAACACCTTCAAGAACAGACGAGACATAAACAATGAATTTGTACTTTTATTATAATTTATCTTTGCACAGAATCGCATCTGGACGAAACAATAAAAGTGAAGCGTTTCCGGTATGTTCCCTTCCGGTTTCCGGTTTCTTGTCGCGCTATTGTTGCTGTATTCTCTCTTACCGGTTTGCTTTAATCTCTGCCTCCGAGGCAAACGCGTTTGCGTGTAAAGTACGGTTTCTAGATATGAAATATATATTTAGTAAAAGAGTCGCACCGCTCATATGTTCTTAAAACAGGTGAGTTTGTAAATTCTGGATGTTTCTATAACGATAGTTAAATTAACCAGCTTGATTTATTAACCGTTTTTGCGCGAGCTTTTTTTTATTGCTTTAGCAAACCGTTAACGGTTTAATTGTTAAGCAAGTCACACATTTTATCATTAGTTTCACTGTGTTTTATTATGTTTATGGTATTACTTAATGTGTGAGAATGTTCCTTTAGAGATTTTTATATTATGTGAGCTCTTCGGTCAATTATGTATAATTATATACAGATAAAAAACCGGTTTGTGAGATGTTTATTGTATTTTAGTGGCGTATAATATTAATATAATTTACTTTTCGGTGTCTGTTTTTTCTTAGACAGTTTACGGAAACACATTTAGCACATACAATTCGATACATTTCGCCACGCTCACTTCCTATGTGCTTAACGGTGCCAGCAGTGCCAGCGAGCTAAGCCAGTGCGCATGCTCGGTGTAGGTCGTACGCATGCGCAATAGAGATCGGCAAGAGCCTATGGTTGATGCGGTTACAGGGGTTTGCTGATATAAATATGCATCCTATAGGTTTATTGTTTTGTCGTCTTTACATCCTTTGCTTTATGCTCAGACTCAAATAGTTGCCAACTAGTCTGCAGTATCCTAGTTCATAGGATAGTCAGATGATTGAGAGAGCATTATAATCCTCATGTATTTACATGCAAACTCCACTCAGAGACACATTAAACATGTATAAATAGAGATTTTTGTTAATTCCCTGGTAATGGTTGCTATATCGGCATGAAAGTTGAACATTTCTTTCTCTTTAGGTAGGGATTAAGTCAGGGAGAAATCACACTGTTCCACTATCAGCATGTTGGACACTGAACCGTATGGAATATACTCACTAAAGGGTGAGTCAAACATCATCTGCACTCCAGTTATATTAAAACTTCGTCTTATCAGCGCTTTCCGTTCAAGGCTACAGTCACTGCTGTGCAGGTGTGAGCGTGTTACATCGGTTCATTTGTAACTGCGGTGCGAAAAAAAATGGATATCCCACCTGTTATTTGAGAAAGAAGAGCAGCGTGCAGTGACCTGGTGCAGAAGAGCATCAACAGAAGTGTTTGAATATCTGCAAACAAAAATTTGGGCCGATTCTCTTTAAGGTTACTTAAAGAGAATCATTACTCGTGACAAGACATGGATGGGGAAAAGGTTCAACAATCAACAGTGCTTGTTACAGTGAGACGCTTATTGAAGAGCTGAAGCCTAAGCTTCAAAACGGATTAAACGCAGAGGACTAAGCTAATGCATGTCCGCAAAAAATAAACCTTTGTTTTGAAGTGTTCAAGCATCCTCCTTATAATCCAGATGTCGCTCCATCAGACTTTCACCTGTTTGCTCCCCACAAATCAGTCTTGCGAGGATGAAGATTAATTTCTAATGAAGAAGTGAAGACAGTGGTGAATTCTTGGCTCACAGCTCAGCCTGAAATATATTTTTTAACGACGGAATGTGAAAGCTTCTTGACAAATGGACAGTGTATTGAAAAGCAAGAATATGTTAAAAAAATAAAAAAAAAAGATATATTTGCCCTTTCTAAAAGTTAATTCAAATAAATTCTACAGCCAGTAGGGGATAATTTTTGACTCACCCTTGTACATATGTATGCATACTGTTGTTCATTTTATAAGGACGCATGCAGCTAAACCTTGTGCATATGGCGTTTTAAGATAAGGGCCAATTTACAGTCCTTGTCCGACCATAAACCAGCAAGACAAATTAATCCATTTAACTTTAAGATATTTAATCTGCAAATAATTCCTGGGTGATTTATTTATTCTTCAAAAATGCAGCTGTAGACCGAACAAAAATTTGAGCTTTGTGATTTTTATTATTTTGAATTTGATCTTTCTTCTTCTCGCTCCACAGAAACGTTGACCTGGTGGACAATAAAACACTCTGGAGAGCTATGGAATAAAACAAAATCCCAAGAACTAAATGCATAACTCTGTAGCTTGTCGTTTGCCTTCTGGCGTCCTCAATAAGCAAAGCTGAGGTTGCAGGTGTGCCCATGAAGTCCTTGTTTCAGCGCAGGCTTCAGAAACTGAGGCTCTGAGGAAACACAGTACAGTCTGCAATCCCTACGGGTCTCTTCAGCAATGGAGTCGTATTTTTTCCCCTTTGATGGGCTGATCTGCATGCTCCTGGGTATCTCCTTCACCGTGTGGGTTACACTCCTGCTGGTCTTCATCATCGTGCCTGCGGTGTTCGGGGTGTCCTTTGGCATACGCCGGTTCTACATGAACTCGCTGCTGAAAATATTTGAGGTGGGTGTTAGGGTTGCAAATTGTTTAGTTTGATAATTTAATAATCTGTAAGGACAGGGTTTTGTTTGTGGGGGGAGTGTATAGTTAAGTGTAAAAAAATAAATAAGTAGTTAAAAAAATAATCATTGTGATTATGATTGTGATTTTTGCCACATATTGCGATATTTTACTATTAAATGTAAATTTTGTATTCAGGTCTATTTATTGAGATTAACAGCAAATAACGATCTCATTAAGAGGATGTTTGTCAATATTTATTTTATACCTCAAAAAAACAACTACTTTAATTCGTAAAATAGAATAGATTTTAGAGTAGTTAATGCGCAGCTTGTATAGCAGTACATATTTACTTCATTGTCTATATATCTGGCAACGAAAATAAGTACACCCTACGTGAAAGTGTCCAAAGTGTCAATATTTTGTGTGAGCACTGTTGTTATCTAGCACGGCCTTAATCCTCCTGGGCCTGGAATTCACCAGAGCTGCACATGTTGTTGCTGGGATCCTCTTCCACTCCTCTGTAATGATATCACGGAGCTGCTGGATGTTAGACACATGGCGCTTCGCCACCTTCCGCTTGAGGATGAGCCACAGGTGTTCGATAGGGTTCAGGTCAGGAGACGTACTCGGCCACTGATGAACACATGATGACAAACATGGTTAATAGGACATGTGACTTTGCATGGTTAAAGATGTACAGCTGTTATCACTAAGGGTGTACTAACTTTTGTGAGTACAAAAGTTTTGAAATGGGGGAGGGGGGTGAGGGGGATTGGTTCAGTAATGCTGAGACTCTTTATGACCTGCATTTAAAAAGGTACATTTATTTACACATATTTGCATTCATGCTGGAGATGGACCGGTTGGTCGGCCAGTGAGCAGAACTGGCTGGTTTTAGGTTTAACTGTCCATGAACGGTGAGCGGCAGAACAGTCTCAGAGATGAACGAGTTGTTCCGAGCGGAATCGTCTGAGCGATGCAACAGAAATGCATTTTTATGATTATGTTATCAAAATCATGCATGTTAAATGTCTCCGATTTGCCTTTTTCTCCAAACTCTGTGAGCGAAATAGTCTGAAATCCACTCATTATACCACACAACTTATCACATTCTCACAGCTCACTGTCGAGTTGAGTTTTGAGACTGTGTAGGTGTTTGAGGAGGTAAACCTCACCTTTTTTTTTTATTTTTTATTTTTTTATAATCGTACAGTTAGGAGACACTGAACAATTTGCACATTTACATCCCATGTGGAAGGAGTGACTTATTTGCTAGGTTTGTTTAACAATAATAATTATAGCGGGTGACAGAGTAAAGTGCTGCCTCAGTTAAATGTTAAACTCTTCTATTTGAAGTTGGTCTATTTGTTTAAATGCTACGCTTATTTTTAAGTGAGAAAACTAATGTTATAAGGAATGGACTACATTGAATTAAACATGAAACTTTTTTTAAAGGTGTAAAATATTAACAAATGGGGGGGGGGGGTAATTTTAATATCGAATCGGGATATTTCTAAAATCATTACTTTTATAGAATCACAATTTTAATCGAAATGACATCTAGGTGTGATATGGGATCAGGTAGTGCCTGGTGATTCTCATCCACAATCCTTTTAGTGTGCATCCTGCTTTAACTCATTTATCAGTTATTTAGTTCAATTAAGGTATAAAATGTCATTGCCGGCCAGATCGAATTATAAATGTACGTACTGTATATTTAGCGACATCCTCAAAACTCCATAAAAGGCAATCAATGTTCATATTAGTGAAGTGTATTATGTAAATATAAAGGTTTCACATGAATCTTTTTTTTTTTTTTTTTTCGAGCTAATTGGATAGTCAGGAAAACCACATCTCTTGTGTAAATAATCCAGTTTAAAAATGAGTATTCCTAATATGTATTTCTTCTAACATTCAGCAGAACATTCGGCTGTTGTATTATTTTGACTCTTTTGCTGCTTTCTTTTCAGTGGGCCACACTCAGGATGGAGAGAGGAGCGAAAGAGAAGAACCAGCAGCTCTATAAACCATACAGCAATGGTGAGACAATCATCACTGTGACCATCACTGTCACTCTGGACATAATCATTCTACATTAGAAATAATTTGCACATCTTTCAGTGTTTCTCTTGGCCAATCAGAATCCAGGATTTGGTGTAATGTTAATTTCATGTCATAAATTTTTATTTCCTCTATCAAGGCATCATAGCAAAGGAGCCAGCTTCATTGGAGCAGGAAATACAGGAAGTGAGGCGCGTAGGTGGTGCAGAGGCTGAGTTCGACATGTCAGACATCTTGTTTTTCTGCCGGCGCGGGGTCGAGAGCATCGTGGATGACGAGGTGACGAAACGCTTCACGGCGGAGGAGATAGAGTCCTGGAACCTGCTGACGCGCAGCAACTATAACTACAATTTCCACAATATCAGCACACGGCTGACGGCGCTCTGGGGCCTCGGTGTGCTCATCCGATACGGCATCCTGCTGCCTCTCAGGTACGCCACAGGTGGAGACGCAATTAATGCACTGTTTGATTAGGGAGAGTTAGGGACGTGGTATGTTTTGTGGAGAGACAAGTTTTTATTTTCCTTAGAAGATTATCAGTCGACCTGAACATACATTTTAACATTTGGTAGCATTACCTTTTAGTTGCTTGAATGCAAATGAAACGCTTGGAATAGGGTTAGTTGAACCTTTCAGATGAATTTTTGTTCATTAGAATGAGTTGATTCGTGCCTCTTTTCTGAGGCAGACTTGTGGACGTCTGCAATTTGTGTCTTGTCTCAATGTTTGAATGTCAAGGTCTCCCTGAATAAAGGTTAAAGACACAATCATGACACAAAATTTTGATGCAAGTTTTTCAGTAGGAATCTATTTAAGAATCAGCTGTACTACATGGGGCGTGATATAATGACTAGTACACTTTAAATAGTCAAAATTCCCCTGCTTGTTTCTGGGAAAGCTCTACCTGCTATGGCTTGTTTGATATAGCCGTGGGTTAGGCTGGATAAACGGTGAACTATGTTAGCCTGAGAGGATTAAGGGGATAAATAGTTGCCCTTTGGTAGGGTTTATTTGTCCAACATTAAAAAAAATGTAAGAATGAGAAGTAAAAATTGTTTGTTTGAATGAATGCAGGGTCACTCTGGCTTTTACCGGCGTCGGGCTCCTTGTGGTTCTCACATCCCTCATCGGCCTTCTCCCAAACGGAGCGTAAGTCCATTTTCTGCTTTTGACTATTTTTCATGAGGCTATAGAAAGTATAATTCTTGTTACCATTCCTGTGAATTGCAGAAGAATGTAAACTAATCGCTAAATAATGAGAATGTTTGTTTTTTGTTATTCATGCTGATATCGCTGCATGAGGCATCAGTATAATGTTAACTAACTGGTAAAGGAATATTATGTTCGTCCAAACCCAGATATGTTCAAAATAAAAGACAATATTGGTTCAGACCATTATTAGTTATTTTTATTTTGGTGTTGCTTAAAAGAGAGACAGCCATGACACAGGCATAAAAGAAAAGTGCATAATGTGTAATCTAGCTACAGTATATATATAAACTCTCTATATTCATAAACTCTCTCAAGTATGTATATATATGTATGTGTGTTTAAATATGTGTATATATATACAGTGGAACCTCGGATTACGAGCATAATTCGTTCCGGAAGCAGGCTCGTATTCCAAAACACTCGTAAA
>JAQMYG010000009.1:21036716-21048868 GCA_030014215.1 Clariallabes teugelsi | reverse complement strand
GTGTTTTTTTTTTATATATATATATATTTTTTTTTTTTCTTTTAAAAAAAGAAAAACTGTTTTTGGACTATAAGTTCTCAAGCCGACATTGGACACTCAGGCAACATGTGTGCTTTCCCATTTAGATGTTTCACTTAAATGTTGACAGATACAGATAAAAAAAAAAAAACTAAAGAATTGTGTGCATCATAGTTTGCTAATAATTAAATATACAATATAATATTGCTTCTTAAACACGCACAATATAGTGGCCACTTGAGAACACTGTAAGAGATAAAGCCTACACTGTTCAAAAGACACAAGACGTGGGATAACGGTCTCGTGTGATCTCATCTGGACAAAAGCACCCCTGTAATTCTGTCTTTAGGATGTTGGTGAAATAAAAGGGGAGAAATTTGAACATGTTAGATGGTGAACAATTTCTGTAATAACATGAATTCTGCTGAACTGTCAAAATGGTCTGCTCTGTTACTCATTAAATGAATATGGTGTATTCGCACATCTGTCTGGTGGATGTTTTTATTCAGGCTTCTTATGAAAAATAATCTTAATAGGTTTAGCACTGCAAACTGTCACAGTGAATGACTCTGGCTTAATAAGCATCTTAAACAGATTAGTTCAGAGTGTGGAATCAGCTGTCATAAGTACTGTAGCAGTTAATCATGTCAAGTGATTATCTTTCTCAAACACCCCTTACATTTGTATGCATATTTAAGCTTGCTTGCTTCTCATCAGCAGTAATTAGGAAGACATGTGAAATATATACCAGCCAGTGTAATAAACATGAATGAGTTTTTGAACATTTCTTTTGTTAATCACAGATATCTTCTCCGTGCCTTCGGAGGAAAAATAAAAACAAATAGATTAAGGAATTGTTGTTTAAAGTACAAATTACACTAAGGGACCCAAGTTTGAAGGCTCAGTTACGGGTAGCTGTTTGAGTCAAACCGAGACTTGTGATGAAAATTTCTCATGAATGAAGGCATAAACCTTGGAACAACTAACATTTACAGAAGACTACACAGAAGCTCAATGCAGTGATGAGACTCTTAGTCGCAGTAAATATATTTGAATGATGCCAACATTTTAAAGATGACAATCCTGGCCGTTGGGGCGATCAATCATTGAAAAGCTCAATATATAACCTGTCATCAGTTTGCGGAAGAGACTCATTTGTCTGTGGGAAAACACTTTTGAGGAATGGAGACAGGCTTTCACACTTTCCTATAGGAGGCAGTACAGACACAGTTTACACACACCCTGAGCACTTTATTAGGAATGCTATACAAAGACTAGGTGGAACCCTCCTTTGTTCTAAAAATGCTTAGTTATTCATGGCACAGATTCCACGTGACTGAAAACGCTCCTGTAAGATTCTGGTTCATATTGATGTGATTGCATCGTACAGTTCCTGCAGATTTTTAGGTCCACTTTCATACTGAATCTCCTGTTTTACCAAATCCCAATTGGAGTTTTATTAGATTTAGATCTAGTGCCTGAGAAAAAAAGCCAATGAACACTGAACTGAAGTGCGATGTTCATGGAACCAGTTTGAGATGACTATTTGCCTTGTGACATGATGCATTATTATGCTGGGAGTAGCCATTAGAAGATGTATAGAAGATTGTGACCATAAAGGAATAGGGTGCGGCATTCATTGATTGGTGAGTCCAATCCATGAAGAAATTTTTCTTGCACCATTACACCACCTCCACCAGTCTGAACCATCCAGGTGTGGTAAGCCTGTATTCGATGCAGCCTCAGCTGTTTGTTCTTGGCTGGCACAAGAAATTATCTTCTTCAGTTGTAGCTGCATTCTGGGATGTATTTCTCCTCACCACAATTGTACAGAGTTTCTGTCACCAGACTGCCCATCCTCCAATGAAATTCTGTCATCGATAAGCCATGGTATACAATACAATACATCTGGCACCATGGTCAAAATCAGGGAGATTCCATTTCTTAATCCATTTTGATAATTAGTTTAAACTACCCACAGCTGCTGTCCTTATATCATCCTTTACATGTTTCTATGGCTTGTGTCAGACCTGTACGTGTTTAATTAAGATAATAGTGTGTACAGTCATTGCTTTAGATAGAGGTGTGACTCATTTGTGAATTCAGGTTTGTTTTTGTTTGCTGGCAGATCCGCCCTAATGAGTCGAGTATTTTTAGTGACCTTAAACAATAGCAAATGTCTGTTATTTTTGCCCTTTAGTGTTACCTTTTCTGCTCTCCCTTCTCACAATAGCAAGCGATAATACACAACTACTGCAATGTGAGAGAAAAGTCAAGCTCAGTTAAATCCCTAGTCATGACTGCATCTTTTTTAGTGTAAAGGTGTGAAATGTGTGAGGTTTTTCTTTTTCTTCAAATAATAAAACTCGGAATCAAATAAGCACAAACTGATTGGTACTGTATTTTATTAAATTTTTTTATTAAGACATATTGTTTCCAGAATGGGCAGCAAGGTAGCTTAGTGGTTAGCACTGTCGCCTTGCACCTCAAGGGTCAGGGTGCAATTCCCACCTCCAACCTGAGTTTCCTCCCACAGTCCAAATACATGCAGATTAGGCTAATTAGTGTTCCCAAATTGCCCATAGTGTGTGAGAGTGTGTGTGTGTGTGTGTGTGTGTGTGTGCCCTCCAATCCATTAGCACCCTGTCCAGGGTGTACCCTGCCTCGTACCCTAAATCTCCTGAGATAGAATCCATAGGCCAATTGTCTTCTTTTACTCATTACCATTAAACTTGCAGCTCCTGTACTAGACTAATAAGGGAATTTGAAGAGACTTAACATGTTTTGGTTTCAGGAGGACATAGTGTGTACTATTTACTTACTTATTTATTTACTGAAATGTTCTTTTTAATTCCCTGCCCCTCTGTGAGTGAACTGAAAGCTGTCTTTGTTTTACCTTCTACTGAACTTGAACTTTTCACTCATGAGACAGTGTTTATACTCTGAGCGAGCACTGGAAAAGCTAAAAATAAATACTCAAGGACAGAAATTGTGAAGTCTGAGGGACAAATGTGTATTAATTTACAGTTTTAAGCTATATCTCTCTCTGTCTGTCTTTACCTCCCTCTGTCAAGCTTCAAAAACTGAAAAGGTGCTTTATTGGCATGACAAATATTTACATTTGTATTGCCAAAGCCTAAAAATAAGGCACAAGAAAATAACAGGAGTATATAGTAAAAAAAACAGAATAGTATATAAAGAGTTATAATAAATAAATGTATACAAAATAAAAGAGTACATATATTTAGTCAAAGATAAAGTGACTCTGGTGAACAGTATTATCTCTCTCTCTCTTGGAGAATATTTTCTGCTGTTTGTTTTTGAGGCGAGAAATGTCACGTGCGCACTCCATGACGCAGCAAACCAGAAACGCTAACGTGGAACTTGTTCTCATTTTGTAAAATACTGTTTTGTGATAAACACACGTTATGACCATGCTTAAAAATATGACATTTATTTAAAAAAAATAAATAAATAAAAACTCAATATTTGCAGTAATAAATGACTAGTTGTCCTGACGCCGAGCTGTCCAATAGCCGTGCGTCGACACGCCGTTAGCCACGCCCACTAGTAAAAGTTTACTGGAGCGGACGGAGGCTGATCCACACGCTCGGTGCCGTAACTTCCACTTCCCCGTTAATGTTGCTGTGACACTCACAGTGCGGGATCATGTCTCTGAGTGCACAGAGTCTACAGTTTTTCCCGGTGACCGCGCGGGTGTCGGTGCTCCGGGCGCGAGGCCTCCGGATCAAAGGGAAAGACGGCACTAATGACGCGTACGCGGCGCTGCAGGCTGGGCGCGAGACGTTCCGCACGCCGGTGTCGGAGAAGCGCGCGGAGCCGGTGTGGGGCGGGGACGACGCCGCGTTCATCTTCAATCTTCCGCCGGCGGCGGACGGAGACGGTGTCCCGCTGCAGGTGCGCGTGCTGCACCGAGTCCCGCTCGGGGCGGACAGACTGCTCGGCCTCGCCGTCATCAATGTGCACGAGCTCCGGGAGAACGGCGCGCGCGAGAACCAGCAGTAAGAACGCTTTTTACGCTGTTGGGTTCGAGTCCCACTTCAGGGGTCTGTGTGCATGGAGTTTGCATGTTATCCTTATACTTGGTGGGTTTCCTCCGAGTACTCCGGTTTCCTCCCATAGTCCAAAGACATGGGGTGTTCCCAAATTGTCAGTAGCTGTGAATGTGTGTGTGTGTGTGTGTGTGCTCGAGCCCTGTGATGATTTGGATTGGCATCCTGTCCAGGGTGTACCCCACCTCGTGCCTAAAGTCTCCTGGGATAGGCTCCAGTCCCCCTGCTACCCTGTATACAGGATAAAACGGTATAGATGATGATGAATGCATTAAGGTTGGAGCGACATTCGGAGATGTTTGTGGTCACTATGCTCGATATGTACCGTGATATGTAGGATTTACTGTCAAGTGATGTCTCAGTGTCGTGGTCTCCTTTACAGTTAGGGGGACAGAACGCTGCTCATGCCATCTGACCAGTTATAAGATTTAAGGTCAAATACTAAATATTCATGATTTTTGCTCGTATTCAAGTAAATCAAAGCAGAACATTCTCAGGTGAAATGCGTAAGACTGCTGTTTCACATCTGGATCCTCCAGCATGTCAGTAAGCAATGAACTAGAAATCAGGGTGTGTTCCTGTGTTGTGCCAGGAAATACTCTGGATGCATCATGACCGTAACTGGATTAGAGCAGTTACTCAAGACAAACGAACGAACACTGCACTATTTTGTTTTTATTAGAATGAAATGTTGCAATAAATCAGGGATGTTAACTGCAACATTTACATCTTGCAAAGTGATATTGTCGCTATAGTCACTAGCATTATTCAGCTCTTGTCACAGGAGCTGACTGGTTACCTGTCAGTGGTCATTTCTCTTTCTGTTTAAAAAATAGACATGAAACTTGGACTAAACCATCTGTTGATTAAAAAGTTATGAATGAATGCAATACTAGTCTGTCATGCTTAATCCATAGTAAGCCTACAGCTTAAAGGTACATATTTTATCTAATCTTTAAGCAAATCTTTCAGTCACCAACATCTACAAGGAACATGGAGATGGAGGTCTGGTACTCTAAGTAAGAGGACATGCACTGTAACCTGTGTGACGCTTGTGTTCTGATGAAATGACGTCACAGATGCTAGAATTATCTCAAAATTTGGATTTTTAAAAAAAAATAACATAATCATAGCCATAAGAGCAAAGTTTAAAAAGCGATACACTAAAAAGGAGGCCTGCTTAGCAGTTGAGCTGAACATTTGTGCTGTTGTGTTTATTTCTTCCTGGCTGACATGCCGAAGCAGGGTGATAGTCTCAAACAGATTGCCGTCAATCAAGCATGGTAATTAGAAAATAACGACACACCCTTGTACACTCCCCAGATTTTTTAAAAAACTGTTTTCTCGCATTCCTTCTTGTTATGTCATGTAAACTGCTGGATCGTTAAATAATCCAGCTGTCACTAGAAACCATTGAGTCACATTTTAGTAACAGCAGTAGCTCTTGTTATCTCACTTTATGCAAAACATGGTGTGCGTTTTATCTCATAACCATGGAAAAAGTTGTCTCGGTCAGTTCTATGTTTTAATGCTCAAATTAGGAAGTCGGTGCCTGGTTAGTTCTCATACAGTCGTTTGTGTGCATTCGGTCAACACGTTATTAAGGTTGTTATAATATCTTGTTCTTTAACAAAGACAGCATACATTTGTTTCCGGGTTTATGGAAGGAGTCTCCAGTGTCGGGTGTTCTGCATCTTCAGAACAGAGAAACTTGGCACTTTTATGGTTTTTCAGTAACATGACAACCCCAAAGGCTAATAATAATAATAATAATACATTTTATTTATAATGCACTTTATATTTGAAGCAAATCTCAAAGTGCTACAAATTATTTCAACCCAAAAGCTCTGATAAAAAGATAAGTTTTAAGACCAGATTTAAAATCATCAACAGTCTGTGGCACCCTCAGGTACTCTGGAAGAGCATTCCATAGTCTAGCTGCCGCTGAGCAAAAAGCCTGATCTCCCATTTTATGAAGCTTGGTCTTCAGAAGATGAACTGAGACAGAGCAGAGGTTGTGTGTAGGTGTATTTGAAGTGATAAGTTCTTTGCGATAGGGAGGGGCATCCCCATAGGTACACTGGTGGGTAAGAAGGGCAACCTTGTATTCAATTCTGAATGAAACAGGGAGCCAATGAAAAGAATTAAGGATGGGCGTAATATGGTCAAATTTACGTGCTCGCATCAGGATCCTTGAATATATTGCTGCTTTTGAAGGTTTTTTCCAGAAGTCCCAATGAGGAGTGCATTGCAGAAGTCCAGCCTGGAGGAGACAAACACATGGACTAAAATGAAGGAACTGTCTGAGACTCTGAGTCACATTACCATTTTAATGATTATCTTCCCTTAACACCGCCTAAATGATTAACCAGTCTAGCTAAAAAAAAAAATTCAGCTAACACACTTCACCCTTAGTCAAGGCTAAACGTATAATACCAGTGCTGACTTTTTTTTTTTTCATCATTAACTTTTACTCTGATTTTACGTCTGCTTAGTCGTTATGATCACGTGATCTAAACATGAAGGTTACTATGACAGGAACATCAGCGCTTTGTAGAACAAACTCGTTTGTTTAAACCCTACAAAGCAATTTGACACTCTTGCTCAAGTGCATGTACATATAAGACATATAAAGAGAGTTAATAACCACTTCAATATAAACATATTGTTTGACTTTGGTCGTGACCTGGAATCAGATTTCCTCTGGCTGTCTTTCTGAAACTCGTTATCATTTATTATTTAAATGCCTGGAAAATGAGCCAAAGGAATTTTTCACAGGTCTTTTTATAGTCTTTTAGATGACGTATTATTTGCGTCGTGCAGAAATGTTTCTGTTCTCTGGCCGTACTGAATAACGTTATTGTAGCTGGTGAATGCTGAAGGAATTTGTTTCAAGGTCTGATCCCATGCCAGCCGACCCATTAGACCTTGATGGCTGTTCAGCCATGTTTTGCCATTGCTTGGGCTGTGTTTTTCTCAAACACCAGACGAATCTCCAGAGAAATAGATGGAGCCATTAGCGTGATATTATATATATAATAGCCGTAGACATGAATTAAGCAGTTGAAGCAGTATCGATTTCAACTTCTCCAGAAGGCAGTGCTGCAACCTGATATGGTTCATTTAGTAAAGGAATATTGGCCTCCATTAAACTTGCAACCTTCTGCTGACCAGCACAAGTCAATTAAAGTGAAATAAAATAAAAAAGACTTAAGAATGATACAAATATTAATTTTAACAAAGTCCGCTGCTTCAGTGTTTTTAGATTTATTTATTTTTGTCAGTATACTGAAGTATAATTACAACCATTTCATAAGTGTCAAAAGCTTTTATTGACAATTACGTTAAGCTTATTTGCAGTGTTGATGTTTCTTTTTCTGCAATTCGTCCTGGCATGCTGTCAATCAACTTCCGAGCCACATCCTGACTGATAGCAGCCCATTCTTTCATAATCAATGCCTGGAGTTTGTCAGAGTTTCTGGGTTTTTGTTTGTCCACCGGCCTCTTGAGGATTGACCACAAGTTCACAATGGAATTACGGTCTGGGGAGTTATTACTTTTGCCTTAAGGCAAGGTGCTCCATCATGCTGGAAAAGGCAAAGTTCACCACCGAACTGTTCTTGGATGGTTGGGAGAAGTTCCTCTCGAGGGATATTTTTGTACCATTCTTTATTCATGGCTGTGTTCTTAGGCAAAGTTGTAAGTGAGCCCACTATCTTGGTTGAAAAGTAACCTCACAGATGAATGGTCTCTGGATGCTTTACTGTCAGCATTAAGACGGTTGTCTTTGTGGCTAAGCTAATACTGTCTGGATTGGCCTGCGGATTTACAGGGTCCTGTTCAAATTCAAATTGCAATTTTGTCACATACACAGTTACACACTGTATGATATCAAGTGAAATGCTTATGAATTTCACTTCATAAGCAGTTGTTAATGTTCAAACTCAAGTTCAAACCAACTAACTAAGGAGTACACATAAAGCTGATTCTAAACCAAATAAAGATTCAAACATTGTTTAGTCTCTTGAAGACCACTGGTCGTCACGAGGTACAACATACTATGGAATATATACTCATCGTTCACTTTAATAGGAACACCTACAGTATATACCTGCTTGTTTATTTACCCACAGTAAATGGCTTTTGGACAAGGTGCACTGGTCTACGTCTTTCATGCAGTCGACGGACATAACAATGAACCGGCGGAATGTAGAGTATCTTGAATCTGTGTTAAGCTCCTGGTGAGCAGGGTAATGGCAAACAATGATCCACACAACCGTTTTTTGATATTTAAAAACTGTTTTATTAAAATCATTGCTGCATAAATTTAGTAGGTAAAGTTAAAAAAAGAAATATAAAATTTTTTTTTTTAAATTCTTGAGTATCTACATTTATATAAGCCATTTAAATTTTGACGTCCAACATCCACAAAATGGTGGGAAATTCCATTTTTTTTGGTCCCCACTTTTAAGACTAACCTTAGTTCTTTAAAAGTCCGCAAAAGCTCAAGAATGCTGTCCTTACTAGTGTTAAAGCTTACACAAAGAATTCAGCAGCTCCATGGCTAGTCACTAGGCTTTGTAATGTGTGTCAGATATAAATAGTATACACGTTTATACCGAAGGAGATTTTTATTAACAAGCTGTTAGAAACGTTTCTGTATTTGCCACAGGATTTAATGTTTTGAAGGGTTAACAGATAAACTTAGATCTCTGTAACGTTGGCTTTTGGACAAGGTGCGTCAGTGCTGTTAACGGATCACATGTTTAGAGAACAGCGCAGGAATGTTATTTGATTCTTGATAAAGGTCTCAGCTGGATGTCGGCCAACTCCCGTTTCTTAGCTTCAAATGAAAACCGATCTCGCTTCTTGCAGGCTGGTTGAAGTTTGATCTTTGGGTGAGTGTGAGTGTTTAGCTATCAGGCTCAGTTTCCTTTAAATGGATGTCCTGGTAGATGTTTCACCTTTATTTGCCATGTGATGCCATGCTGACGTCTTCAGTAATGATCTGTCATAAACCTCAATGTTACCATTACTACAAGCACTAAAACAGGGTATTTTGAGAATGTTTAATATTTAGAAATCTATTTAGGCTACGTTCACACTGATCGGATCTGAGTCACTTTTGTATGTAATCCTAGATCGGGGACATATCTGATTAACGGTCATGTGACTTGAATGAGAGGGGGCAGGTCGGAATTCATGCAGCTTTTTCCTTCTGCATGTGCATGGGGACGTCAGCAGCGTTGGGATTCCATAGCAGTGCTAAAACAGCTCAAAAGAAGACATCCCTTCTGGCCTTCTTCTGGAACTCATCAAATACAGCCGACTGACTGCGTGCCGTCCTCCATAGCAAAATTGCAGAAATCGCATCCGTGTGTTCACACAAACTCATAACACATTTTAACCCAGATTACATGAGCAAAAACGTATCAATGTGCCGTTTCGGAGGATAGGCGCGTCCGTCTATCCGTCGCAGGATTAGAGTCCGATAAAAGTCACTTGTAGAAGTGAATGTGAATCGTCACGAGGTACAAATCTGATATGCTCAAAATTGAACCACGCGGCTTGTAATGTGAAACACTATTTCATGTTTAAACTCTTTAGATGTTTCAACTCCAATATCTTTGTCTGGAAAAAGTGATGCTCATCTATACAATACATATACTCTATATAAAGTATCCATGTTTCATAAAACATACTATGGAATATATACTCATCGTTCACTTTAATAGGAACACCTACAGTATATACCTGCTTGTTTATTTACCCACAGTTGTTTTATCAGCCAATCATGTGGCAGCAGCTCATAGTATGAAATCATTCAGATACAGGTCAAGCGCTTGAGTTGATGTTTACGTTACACTGAATGACTTGGTGTGTTTGCTGGTGCCAGCTGGACTGGTTTGAGTGCTTCAAAATCTCCTGGTTTTCACACACAACTTTTCCTAGAAAAACAAAACAACAAAACGCATTGTCAGAGAAAAATGGTCAGATTCCAGGAAGGATTATAATAACTAAATGAATCATAGTTTATAACCGTGGTGAGGAGAAAAGCATCTCAAGAACTTAAGGTGGATGAGTGGGCTGCAACAGCAGATCGTCAACATTGGGCTCCGGTCCTGTCAATCAAGAACAGGAATCTGAGTCTGTCATCTGTCACCAACATCCATGCCACTTACAGATACTGTGTTTTTTTTTTTCTCCATTTTTAAGTTGGATGTGAACATTAACTGAAGATCTTGACCTACAAGACATTTAGTTTCTACACTGTGCTGCTGCCACATGATTGGCTGATTAGATAACTGCATAAATTAGCTTGGTTTATAGGTTTATAGTGAATATATCTATAAAATGCTATATAATACATACTGTATAGGACAGTGGTGTTTAAAAATAATTAGTATGATCACAGAAATATTTGCCTTTTTACCTTTACATCAAATTCTTACATCAAAAAAAAAAAAAAGTAGACAAAAATCTTTTTACTGCTGCACACTCAAAGCCTGAATGCATTATCAGTGGAGGAAACCAGGAGCGGAAGTTCCTTTTTATCATCCCTAACATCTTTCTTTATTTATATATATATATATATATATATATAAATAAAGCCCTCTCTGTCTGGTAGAATATATATATCTCGAAGCAGGAAATGATGTTACGTTTAGTATCTGTCCCCGAAGTCGACAGTTGAGATGGAGAAACTTCCCGAATGATCACATCATTTTTTTCCCACTACCACGATATTGTAGACTCTTCAGACACATGGTGACACCCTTATACTTTCTGTACTGTAGAACCTAATTTTTAGTTTTTACATAAATTTAACATGTGCACAGTTCAAGTAAAAGAAAGCATTATTGAAAAAAGTTAATGAAAAGTAATGCGAAGTAATGAATTATTAAACATAACTGTAATGATTATAAAGATTGACTTCGCTGTCTTCCACATTTGACATAAGATCATCACTAGCAAAAACAAGACGACACAAAACTACTGCAAACTTACAGACTGAGAAACTAGAATTCATATACTGTACTACACTTCTCCATTCCTCAGAAGCCTCTGACTTACCAATGGTTTGGTAATTCACTCAGAACCCATCAATTTGGTGATCAACTGCTGTACCTCACCTGTACCACATGCACCAGAAATACTGCACATTCCATTGCTATTAAAAATACAAGGGCAGGTGAACTAAGTGTTGAGGTGCTAGCCATGCACATTTAAATCGCTCATCAAATACAGTGTCCTGCTCTAAACTTGCTGCCTTCCTTTTCTCACTGAACAATAACAACAAAACCTCCTGCATTTAAGTCCCGCCCTCCTCTTTCAGACGTAACCAATTAAAGCCCAATTCTTGTAACCAATCATCAATAATTCTTTTACATCTGATTGCATCTCTGAATGCTAGAATGAGCCCAATGCTCTCAGTTGCGCTCAAACACTTAATTTTTTTTGTTGGTGATTTTCACCCTAAATTCGTCGTATCTCACATCAAGGCTACTACTACTACCAGACAGGGAGGGCTGAAGACTTTCACGCGTTTCCTCCGAACAACGTGACGCTAGCTGACTGCATCTTTTCAAACCGCTTATTCACGCACCGTTGGGGGCGCAGTAACACAATCGCCTTTTCCGCCTGCGTGAGGTCACAGACACCCATGACTGGCTGTAGAGCCATTACAGTTATGTTTAATAATCAATCACTTCGCATTACTTTTTATTACTTTTTTTTTCAATAATGCTTTCTTTTACTTGAACTATGCAGATGTTGAATTTATGTAAAAACTAAAAATTAGGTTCTACATTACGGAAAGTATAAGGGTGTCACCATGTGTCTGTCTGAAAAGTGTACAATATCGTGGTAGTGGGAAAAAAATGATGTGATCATTCGGGAAGTTCCTCCATCTCAACTGTCGACTTCAGGGACAGATACCAAACGTAACGTCATTTCCTGCTTCTATATCTATATATACTGTGTATGTGTGTTAGTGATGCGCGGGTCGGGTATTTTTCCAACCCGCGGGTCCCGCTTTTATGAAATTATTTGGCCCGCCCC
>JAQMYG010000009.1:20989365-21001387 GCA_030014215.1 Clariallabes teugelsi | reverse complement strand
TCAGTGAGAATCTACCAATGTAAATGGTCATGAAAATAAAGAAAACACATTGACAGATAGATGAGAAGGTGTGTCCACACTTTTGGCCTGTACTGTATAGTGTGTGTGTGTGTGTGTGTGTGTGTGTGTGTGATATTTAGAGACAGAGAGCGAGAGCACAATGTATATGCGAATGTGCTTCCGTCATCAGGTTTTTTGCAATGTGATCAGTTACAACCTGTTTTTACTGTTTTTAATATACCTGTTTTAAAACTTAGACATGTACCATTTTCTTTTGGAAAAGTTCCATTTAAAGGTCAATTTGTGTACCATTTACATCCACAATCTACAGATCAGGATATAGATTCCCCTTTTGAAGGGCAAAGGCCATCATTCCCACAGGACATGAAAATCAGTTTGGAGATGCAGCAGTTGCATCTGGTTTCTTTAATAAAGCAGCTTTTCAGACCAAACAACACATGCATCTGTATGCGCCTTACCCAGAATGCAGTGCGGGATGTAAACAGGAAGCTATTGTTTCAGTGCTAATTTGCCTTATAATCAGGCTGTGGTAAGCCATTATAGCTATAACCTCCTAGAATTTTACACATATACATGGCTATATAAGGGTTTGCATGCGTATAAAATTACATCCCAGTACATTTCAGAGCACCATGGACAAATAAATTTGCACACTTATGCACACCTTGGGGTCATTTAGTATAGTCAATGCGGTGGGAGGAAACTGTAGAACTTGGAGCAAACTATTGCAAAAACGGGGAGAATATGATAAACTTCACACGCATTGTAGCTTGAAGTCAAGATCAGATCTGTGAGGTGGCAATGCAACCTCCCTCACTATACAGTATGTATGATATTATAATAATGTAAATATATTATAAAGTATGTCCAAATAGAATGTTATACAATGTGAAACTAAATGGTTCACTGCACGTATCCAGTATATTCTACGATATGTGTAATAACATGTACAATGTTGTAGTGGTCTTGTACTGTATAAGCAATAGCTAGAAACCCTGGGGCAATAAGATGGAGAGTACTTAATTCCTAATATGATCCATTAGGGTTTTAGCTCTCAACATGAAACCTAACTAAACTACATAAAGCCATCTACACTCCATGTTTTAATACTCTAATTTTAGCTAATACACTATGTTTAGTATTTTGGTTTCTGCCGACACCACTGCACTATGTGTGTGGTATGAAATAATGGTTTCTACATCCTGTGTATATCGCTAAGAGGCAGCAATTTTTGGTTTAGCTCCCTACTTATTCTGTTGGTGCTTTTGGAATAAATCAATAGTATCTCCACCCCGTGTAATGCACTATATGTCCAACAGGGAGCTATTTGGGATCCACCTCTCTACTCTTTATAAAAGTGCATTTTATATGGTATGAAATAATGGCAATAATGGTATAACTGGTGTGTCCAACAGATCGATTCAGGAATCTCATCACTAAACAGCTGCACATCACAGGATCTCTAAACTTGATCTTGTTGTTTCTCTCTGTGTCTGTTTCTCTCTCTCTCTCTTCCTGTCCATTTCCTTTCAATCCTGTCTCATTCTCTCTTAGGCCTCTATGTGGGCTTCGTGTTGTGGTTTATTGAACGATTTGATTGGTTCGGGGGCAGTTCGGAGCCATCAGGCTGGGTTCGGGGGTGGAGCCGGGCCATTCAGGTTTGCCCCTGGTGCTGGATACTCCGCCTACCCTTCAACGAGCACCTCTCAATCACCGTCTAGCCCTGCTCCATCAAATGGAACAGTGTGCAAAGCCTGTGGTCTCGCCTTCTCCGTCTTCAGAAGAAAAGTAGGTTTCTCGTTGTATACTTATGTATCTTTATGTGCATAAATATTTAAATTTAACCCTGTTGCAGAAGTCTAATTTTGGCATTGTGTATATGTTCAGCATGTGTGTTCAGACTGTGGGCGGAGCTTCTGTGCACTCTGTAGCGTGCTGCAGGAGAACCTGCGGCGCTGCTGTGTGTGCCACGCCTTGTGGGCGACTGCTTTCGAACGGGCACGCCTCATGCGTTTGCGAGTGCGCGACCTGCGCCGTTACCTTACACTGCGTGACATTAGTACGGATGCGTGCACTGAGAAGGAGGAACTCGTCGAGCTTGTACTGCAGCACATGGGGGTGGATCTTCAGGAGGAGGAAGAGGAGGAGGAGGAGGATTTGGAGAATGAGGAGGCAAACATTGAAGCTGCACCCTCTGCTTTAGCCCTGCCTGTTGATGCTGCACCCACCACCCCCCGGCAGCCTGCATTGTCTGTCTCAGCCCCTCAGGAAGAAACACACCGCACTAACAACAGCTCAGGAACCAGCCAGGTACATATGCAAACATCCACACTCACACTCATACGTGCCAAGGAAACAACACATAACTTATGTTTGATGGCAGCATTGATCATAATGATGTGTGTGTGTGTGTGTGTTGACATAAAGGATTGTGGAGACGTTGCCTCTGTGTCTCTCCTCCCCCTGGAGAACAATGAACGTTTACTAGAGGTGAGTTATTATTCCTACTGGTTTTAACTACAGTCCTTCAGAATCTAAAAACATAGTCAGTTGTTTGATGATCTCCTGTTTAAGGATCCCTTATACCCCTACTCATTCATGCCTTTGGCAGCATGGTGGTGTAGTGGTTAGCAATGTCGCCTAGCACCATCAGGTCCTGGGTTTGATTGCATGGAGTTTGCATCTTCACCTAACCCCATGCTTAGTGGGTTTTCTCCTGGTACTCCGGAGTCCAAAGACATGCAGGTTAGGCTAATTAGCGTTCACAAATTGACCATATGACAATCTGGCATCAAGCTGGCAACCCAACCCCTTAAGTAACTGCCACAAAAACTATGGTCGCCCCATCCATCGCCCGATGCGCCAGATGGCACGCGGATGGACCAAAACACCGCCATGTGACATCATATAAGGAGATACCCTCCCCCAGCTTGTTGCGATTGTGTGGGGGCGTGGCTCAGACGTAGCTCATTCACATATACAGTGAACCAGGTCCTGAAACTGAGCGAGTTTGAGGTGTAGTCTTAACAAAAAAACTTTAGGGGAGCCCTGAGACCTGTGTTGGTGTAGAAATAGTAAAATATGGATAATATAATATCTGTGTTTATTAGCATGCTATACTGTCTCTTTAACTGGGTTAATCAGTCTCTCTGATCTGGAATGCAACTGCATAACTGATTGTTTAATGTCTTTAATGTGTTATCACCGTATTCAGTTAAGAATGACTAAGCATCTTCTTGTCACTCTTCTCACTTGGCTCTGTCTGTGTTTGTGTATGCGCACGTGTGTGTGTGTGTGTGTGTGTGTGTCGATGCATAAACAGTCCAGCCCAGTGACTCAGAGGAGGGCTCGAGCCTCTATCTCTGATCTCGCCAGCGAGGATGACATCGAGTTGTTAACCGTTCGGCAGCTGAAGGAAATTCTGGCCAGGAACTTCGTGAATTTTTCCGGCTGCTGTGAGAAATGGGAGCTGGTGGAGCGCGTGCAGCGTTTATACAGAGAGCACCAACTCAACCGCACTTCCTGTGAGTCCTGTCTTCGGTCTATGCGCAATTAAACCAGAAAGGAATCTGTAAACACCTAAACATGCACCTGACATGCAGGGCAAAGTGTTTCCTCTGTCTGAGGACTAAGACTTTATTAAGGATAGAGACGAGATGTGGTAAAGGGAACTGAAATATATAATATGTAATGCAATTTCAACATAAACCTGTACAGCGTACATAAATGTAACTTAGACTCAGGTATACGCATATAACACAGGAGGAGGTACAGGAGGCACGGTACTAGAAACAGTTTTAGGGCAGTGTGCAGGTCTAGTACTAGGCTACCGGAATCAGATTTTCATTCAGGTATGTAAAACAGATTTAATCTTATGTTAGGAAATTGCTTCAGGAAAACCAATTTTACCTGCGTGTCTTGCACTTAATAAAAATCCTGTAGGAATAGCTGAGCAGCTTTGGATAGTTAAAGCCACAGATTTCAAAAAACAGATTGTGAGGAAAAACCTATGTCCATGCACAAATATACCACATGGCAAGAGATTTTTGGACACCTGAGAAACACGCCCAAACTGTTACCACAAACTGGGAAATCACACACTTGACTAGAATGTCTTTGTATGCTGTAACATTACAGTTTCTCAGTACTGGAGGCCCAAACCCGGTGGCACGGTGCGGAGTTGTTAGCGCTGTGGCCGTGCACCTCCTTGGTCAGGGGTTTGAATCTGGCCTTCGGGTCTGTGTGTGTGGAGTTTGTATGTTCTCTGGCCGGTTTCCTCCAGGTACTTTGGTTTCCTCCTACAGTCCACAGACATGCAGATTAGGCCTTTCCAAATTCCTGTAGTGCGTGTCTGCCTGCTTGTGACCTGCAGTACTGGCCTCAACTGACCTCAATTCCACCTTTGAGATGTTTTGTATTCTTGATTCTTCAAAGTAGCCACTTTTTGCTTTGATGACAACTTTGCATACACTTGGTCTTCCCAGTCAGCCTCAAGTGGTCGTTACCTGGAATGGTTTCCAACAATCTTGAAGGACTTCCCAGAGGTGTTAAGTACTTGCTGCTTTCCCTTCACAAATTGACCGTACGACAATCTGGCATCAAGCTGTCAACCCAACCCCTTAAGTAGCTGCCACAAAAACAGTGATCCAGCTCAACCCAAACCATCTCAGCTGGTGATTGTGGATGCGTCGTGTCCAAACAGGTCATCTGATGCAGCACTCCATCGCTCTCCTTCTTGGATAAATAGCTCTTACATACCCAAGAGGTCTGTTTGGGATCACTATCTTGTTAGAAAAGAAATGATGGTCCCACTAAGTGCGAACCAGATGAGATGGCAAGTTGCTGCAAAATGCTGTGGTAGCCAATCTGGTGTAGTGTGCCTTCAATTTTGACTAAGTCACCAACAATGTCACCAGCAAAGCACCTCCACACCATCACTACGCCTCCTCCGTGCTTCACAGTGCGAACCACACATTCAGGATCCATTAACTTTCTCTACATCTAACAAAGACTGCCTGACTCATGGATGTTGAAATATGTCCGCTGCTTGAACTCTGAGAAGCATTTATGTGTGCTTTAATCTTAAGTGCCGTAAATCGGCGTTTTTTCTGAGGCTGGTCATTCTAATAAACTCTTGGTCTTTCTTTCCTGGGCTAGTCCTCATTTTTATTCTAACCCCTTTTTATTTAATACATAATTTCCGTATATGTTCTTTCATAGTTTGGATATCTTCAGTATTAATATACAATGTTGAAAATAATAATAATAATAATAATAAAAACACACACACATTTAAGGAGACGTTGTATCCAAACTTTTGACTAGTAGTGTATATAATGGATATCGGAACCTCATCACCTCATCATGGTGGTAGCATATTTATGCTTTTGGTTTGCTTTGATGCAAACTGATGGGCATCATAAGTTCATCCAAGTTTCAGGAGGCCTTAGCACAATAATCATTTGCCTCGGTTGTATGAAACATAACTAGAACAGTAATAAGGGGCATAATGCTCAGTAATAAGTTTGCTTGGAGGCCATGTTGATTCCTAAAACCAGAACACCCTGTTCTTCAAATGTACAGTGCAGATGGTAATTGCAGCTGTTGGAGAACATTGTGTCCCTACATTCATGCTACATTCAGCTAACTCATTTTACTGAATTTCATCATCTCATCATGTGCAATGTGATAGGTCATTGGTGAGCTATAAAAGTTTTACAGAATGCTGTGATATCCACACAAATCCGACTCCTCTCTTTCTGTTTTCTTTGCAGTGGAAAACATGAGCAACAGCATCACCGCAGGTGAGGATTTCTTTTATGTGCATAAATGCGTAATTAAAATTAAAACAATAACTTAGTGCCTTATCCAGGTCACGCTCGGTGGATTAAAGGCTTATGCTTAAAGCATCGTGCATTAAGAAAACGCCTTTATTCACAGACCATGACGAAAATATATTGTAGTCTTTAGAGTATCAGATAATGCATCCTCATGCTCATTGACTAGGACAAAGACTGAGAATTATCATAGAGAGAAAAAAAAACCCTCTTGAGGATGGTTCGTACAGCATTAAGAAAAAGTGCAAGGCTTGATTCTTTTTTTAAATAGAAGTGCTTGGTGAAGAGTTTGAAGATGACAGTGACTCAGTTGTTAAGACAGCCAGGGAAAGTTAATTTCACCATCTGTTGGGACAAAAACACTTTTAAGACATATCTGTCTTGTACATTTGGTTATTTTTTTAATCTTGTTCTGCTCCCATACTCATCATGCAGTCGTGGCATATCCTCCTTCTATATGTGATGGAGATGTTGGAGGTAAGAACATCAGCGTAAATGAATGAAACACAATGCATGCTATTTCTATGTACACCTGTTTAAGTCTGTGTTTGTTTGTAAGTAGGCTACACCCATATGGGCTTGTTGAAGACTGTTTTAGATTTAAGAATCCTTTGGTGTTAAAATAAGCTCCAGTCCTCTGTGAAGGCTTTCCAATAAATTTTGAGAGTGTGGCTGTGGGGACTTGAGATCACTGAGGTACTGATGTTATGTGAGAAGCCCTGGAGTGCATTTGGCCTTGTAGTTCATCCCAGACGTGGTTAGTGGGGTTGAGGTCTGTGCAGGACACTCGAGATCTTCCACACCAAAACAAAACCATGTCTTCATGGAGCTTGCTTTGTGCACAGGGACATTGTCATGCTGGAACAGGTTTGGGAGTCTTAGTTCCAGTAAAGGACGATTATAATACTGTCTACAATCGTTTTTAAAAGTTTGGGAAAGAACCACATATACTATACAGTAGGTGTGATGCTCAGGTGTCCACAAACCTTTAGTCATGTATTGTACGTAGTTATAATAGCATAGGGAAAGCAATCCCATAATTATGTTTTAAGACAAACCGCAAATAGTAAAGGGGTTTAATATTTCGATTTTGGTCACATGACAAGTCCATAGAAATGTTTGATATCTTAAAAAATGATGTTAATTTGTGTCTTTTCCTATTGGTCAGGATTTTCTCTTTTTAGAATTCAGCTTTATGTTATAGCACCACTTAAAGAATAATGTATTGTACATGTGCGGTTTTTTTTCACAATTGATCAGTTATTTTTCAGCTTATACAGAACCACTTTTATGAATTATTATTATCACTAGGCAGTGAATTCTACATGATGTTACATGAGCTAGCTAAACGTAACCATGGGAACGACTTCTGGCACGCTCACAATCAGGACAGTAATGAAAATCTTTGCTGTTTGACAGCCATTTAATATTAGTTTGTAAATGTGTTCATTGAATAAATTATTCTCACAGTGAACAGAATTATGGGATTACCTGAACCAATACTTACTTTTCAGAAATACAGACACATAGAAGAACTTAAGTGTTTCTTGTTTCCTTTTTTCTACTTGTCTGTCTTGACCTTTTGTAAAGTGACGCCAGGTTCTGTGCAATGCACAAACGATTCATTTATAAATACTATGCTTTATCTTAGAGGCATTAAGGCTTCTGGAAAGTAAAAATGAAATTTTCAAAAGTATATAACAACGGTATTATGCATGTAGAATACTGTTGTGGCAGACAAGAAGAAAAATGGCTGATCATTAGTGTGTGTGTGTGTGTGTGTGTGTGTGTGTGTGTCAGTAGGAGCCTTCCACTGTAGAGGTTTACTCGTTCTGGCCAAAAGCCAAATGGTCCCCGCTGAGTCAAAATGGATGTAATTGCACTGTGCTTTCATCCAATATCCTAAGTGCCTTTCTGCTGAAGCAGCAGCAATATGTGTGGGGGGGAGACTGAGAGTTTGTGTGTGTTGTACACTGCTGATGCCTGCAGCTTTAGGTGATTCTATTTGAGTAGAACAATTAATAAGGACTAATGGAGACAGACGCAGACTCACAGTTCCTCAAATAAATAGACTCTAAACACACATAGTTAGATACGTAGAGATAGACATATGCAGATAGATAGATAGATAGATAGCTAGAAAATTATAATAACAAGTGCTAGTAAAGGCATTTCATGCAGTTAAATTTAAAAGTCCTTATACCACAATATTGTTAAATTCTCAAATCTGATTGGTCAGTAAGTAAAACGTTTATTAACCACTTTGTAAATTTAGAAGTAAAGCTGAAACTTTAAATCTTCAGGATGGACAAATTTGATTTCAGTAACTTTGACAAAGCCAGAGGGGTGATGGTGGTGGTGAAGAAATAGGTGTTTATAGCTGCTTTGAGATAACTAATAACAGAAATCAATAAGTATACATCTTTTTCTATACACAGTATTGTACTTTACTATGTTTGTATGTACTTTACACAGTATACAGACATAAAAAGGTGTCATTGTATAATAAAAAAAAAAAAGAAGATTTATTGGTCGAATGCTGTGGCATATGAGGAATGAAATATAACCAGCCTGTATCACATCATTCCACCCACCGCTGAGTATTATTCTTAGTCGCATGCTGTGTGTTTGTGTGCAGGTGTGGCTCCTCTCAGTACCCTGGATGAAAACGTGTGCCGTATCTGCATGGACGCTGTGATCGACTGTGTCCTGCTCGAGTGTGGTCACATGATCACCTGCACCCGCTGTGGCAAGAAAATGAACGAGTGTCCCATCTGCAGGCAGTACGTGGTGCGAGCTGTCCATGTCTTTAAGTCCTAAACACACAAACACAAACATGCACACTGACAGCCTTCATCTTCCTGACTGAATCAGGTTCTGAAACGATTGAAGGTTACAACATGGCTACATCCCAAATTCCTCCACAAGGAGACAAGTGTCAGGCTGGTCAGAGTCTGAAGAGGCTCTGTTTAATTCGTGTTTTCGAATGCGCTCTTGTTGCTTTCTCCTGGGGTCACAGAGGTCATAGGAGTGTGTACTCACAGCACAGTTGAGGGATATGGTTAATGGGGCACATTATAGCTATCTTATTTATTATCTAGTGCACTATACAGTATACCTAGCACCTAAGTAGCAATTCCATCAGCTGTCATGTACAGATGGAGACAATCTAATGTTTGAGGTGTGAACTGTTAAGCCCCTATTTACACTTATAATCAGCTTTATAAATTTACAATTTGGAAAAGGTAACTGCAATGAAATTCATCCGTGCCTTCTGGATAAAACTTATCGACACTGACTCGACCCCACATCCTGTGAATCTTATTGGCCGTCGAAGATTCTTCTAACAAACCTACTGTAACTCAGGCTGCAAAATTAATCAAAGTAAGCATGGGGAGGAGGAGTGGACAAGGGCGCATTAAAAACAGTATTGGAATGCAGCACGCTTAGTCTTTCTGTGTGTACCGTGTGTGTTAAGTGTGTGTAGGCATGTGTAGAAGGTATAAGATGAAAAAAAGAAGTGTGAAGGTCCTCCTTGCTGTAGCAGAACTGAAGCCAGCAGTGATAAGAGGTGCCAAATGTACGCAGCATTACCAGTTGATTTAGTGTAGTTTAATACAGTGTTTATCTGCTTTGTTTATGATAAAAAGTCCCTATAGCATCATACATATTAGCATATCAACTAAATCAATTCATTTCTAAAATGCAACACCAGACACTGACTGGAAAATAACCAAAAACATCTTAATTGCTGAATTAATTATAAGTTTTAAAACCATATTTTGACAGAATACTTGGCATCCTCTTCTCAAATGGCCATTAAGGTTCAAACGTGCTAATCTTTAAGTTTGTGTAAAACATAAACTGCTAATTTATAAGTTATTGTTTTGTACCTTATTTTATTGAATATTTTTATTATTAATATTTTGTCATAGCTTTCTTTATTAATTGATACTTAGCTACTATTTCTAACATCTCCACTAACACTCCTTGTGGTAACACTATTTTGTTGTGGTAGCAGCGAGTTACTGTACTTGTTCCGCTAACATCCTGTACTTCCCTGACAACCTCTCATTGTTAAAGTGAAGCGGCTAGCTCTAGCTTGCTAATAGTTGACTTATCTTTCTGAGTTACCGTAGCTAGCTAGCTTTTTATGAATAGCTAACCTAGTCCAACCTACCAATGACAACCTTTGTTGTAATGCTCACCAGCCTGATAGATTTAATATTTTTAAAGTAATTTAAAAACTATTTTTAGAAGATATTAAACCAGCTAGCTATTTTGATAATTATTTAGCTGTTTATGTTTAGCTACTTTACTGAAGTTCCTGTGTTGTAGCTAGCTAGCCTTTCCTGTTTAATCCCAACTGAATATTTTTCCTTTTATTAATCTTGCACTATGAATTTGAGGATTATTTAATTCACATTTTATTCAGTATTTTGTTTCCATGTTAATCTTACACGTACCTGCATTTATAGCTGTGTATCTGCTCAAAGTAACTGTATCTGTGTGTAATGCCTCCTTATTTTATTTAATACTGTTATAATTGTAGGTTTTTGTATAATTTTCTTTAATAATTGGTAGTTAGCTGCGATATTTAGTTATTCCACAGAACAAGTTCTTTGTGTAACATGTTTTTTTTTTTTAGGTATTAGTTAACTGCCCGTTTTGCTAACAAACTTAATTTGCAACTATTAGCTAGCTAGCTATTTTTCTGTTTAGCTAACATTACTGATGGTTTAAGGCTTGCTAGACCTTTCTGTTTGATCCCTATTATCTAATAGTCTTTTCATTAATCTTTGACAATGATTTTTTTTTCCCCTCTTTTTTTGCCACTGGTATTTTGTTTTTAAATGAATATAACGTATAGATAGTTGGAGCAGATCTGTGTATCTTCACAGACAGTATAGAATTATATAAATTTTCCAGGTGGCAAACTGCTATCCCATAAACAGTAACTGAAATAGAGATGTCACTATAGGCTACACTAAATCTATGCCCTATTTCCTACTCCATACTCTATTTCCTAGTCCCTATTCCCTACTCACTACTTCCTCTTCTCTGTTCCCTACCTGCTATTATCAACTGCATATTCTGTACTCTATATTCACTATTCCTTACTCTCTTCCCTATATTTTCCTACTCATTACTCTCTACATTCTATCCCCTACTCGCTGTCTCTCTACTCATTATTCCCTACTCAGTGTTTCCTATTATTTCTTATTTACGATTGATTTCTCACCATTAATCTTTGAGTATTCTCTGCTCATTGTTTCCTACTCGTTATTTTCTACTCACTATTCCCTATTCCTTATTCTCCCAACTCGCTAGTCCCTGACTACATCCTACTCATCCAGATTGACTTACACTTATCTCATTATACATCTGAGCAGTTGACGGTTAAGGGCCTTGCTGAGAGGCCCAACAGTGGCAGCTTGGTGGTACTGCGGTTTGAACTTGTGACTTCCAGCCAGTAGTCCAACGTCATGACCACTGACTTGCCCCTGCTCTACTCCCTAGTCATGACTTAACTTACTTTTAACTTATTCATATTATTTATTCCCGTTTGCTTTTCAATGACTTTTCACTACTTTATACTAATTATTCCGTTTCTTATTCTATACTCCCTACACCTTGTCCCTTACTATTCTCTACTCTTTCCTACTTCATGTTCTCCATCCCAATTTTCCTCTCTATTCCTGATTTCCTATTCCCTATACAGGGTTTCCTCTTTCTACTTTTCCCCACTCACTTTTCCCATACTCTTTCTTACTCCTTATTTGCTATCACCTACTTACACATTTCTAGTTCCATACTCTTCCATACTCCCTTCTCACTATTCCCCACTTCCTACAAGTGGCAAAGTGCATTATAGGCATTCTGTACCAGGGATTGATTGACAGTATTGATTTTTCTTTTTCTGTCTGTTTTTTCCCCACCAATTGTTAACTGAGTCCATATAAGCAGGGTCAAGAAAAATCCAGATGATAAGTCATTTAATAATTTGACCGTCATGTGAATTTTGAAAGAAATTACAGGTTGCATGGTGTGTTATTTTTCTGCATCCATAATAATTTACACATTCTGCCACGAATACATGGATTAAACATTTTGTATAAAAAAAAGAAAGATTTTACTTCGAACCTGTAAGACTGTAACACACT
>JAQMYG010000009.1:20949025-20970396 GCA_030014215.1 Clariallabes teugelsi | reverse complement strand
ACACACACACACACACACACACACACACACACACACACACACACACACACACACACACACACACACACACACCCAGCGCCTGCACGCACAAACAGAAACACTTATCTGTCTAGATCTATTTTTACTTTTTTTTTTTTTAAAGGTAAAGTGCAAATTAATTTGCTTCATTTTTACTTTATATTTTTTGTTAATTGTTTTTATTATTTGTATTTTTTTTGGGCTGTAGAACGAATAATTTGAGTTTGCATTATTTCTTATGGGAAAATTTGATTTGGTTTATGAGTGTTTTGAAATATGAGCCCACTTCCAGAACGCATTATGCTCGTAATCCAAGGTTCTACTGTACTATCCCTTCAGAGTAATAAAAGTTAACAAGATGTTTACCAGAAGCGCTTCGGCCAGGCTGCGTGGTGACACTTCACACGGCTCCTCATCTCCCACTGGCACTGTCAGGGGTGTGAAGGTCCCGTTTATCAGTCGCTGGACATAACGTAGCCGATTCTCACCTGAGCAGGTAAGAGCAGAGATCAGACACACACACACACACACGCACACACACACACAGGCAGGACACACAATTTTTTAAATATCTGATGTTTGTGGATATAGTTCATCTTAAATCAGCTAAAACACGTCGAAAAAAAAGGAAAAGAATTCAAAATTACTCTAAAGGCAGATGGACGGTTAAAACCTGCGGGACAATCCATCTCCTTTAAAACCATGTCAGTTCTCTGCAGTACACCTTTCAGTTCACATCAGTTCTTTTTTAGTACATGCATTTTGTAAAGAGAATAAGGACTTATGGAAATCTCCAGTAGTGGAAATTAGTTTTTTTTATTAAATACAGCTGGGAAAGTTAATACATGCTTATTTCTACTAGTACTTTTTGCATAGTACTAATATAATAATTTTACCTTATTGCTATTAGTATATTTCTTATGTTGTTACAGCTATGACATTTTGTAATTATATTTGTTTTACAATACTTTGCGAGGGGAAAAAAATATTTTTAGTTCATTCAGGCAAATAAAGCTACTGAATATACAGAGGGGGGGGGGGAGATTTTGTATACATACATACTTCAAGTTGTTATCTTTGCCCTATTTTTAAAACTCAAATTTAATTGTTGATGCTATCACGTGACCATGATATTTTTGTGCATGTATTTTTTCATGTTGAAGTGTGTATACATTTATATACATTTACACACACACACACACACACACACACACACACACACAATTATAGTATTGTGCAAAGTCTTATGCACCCTCATTCTTTTAAGTATTTTGTCTTAGATGTTTATTTTACTGCTTCCACATAATTGGGTCAGGAAAAAATGGATTTCCGAACATTACTTTTCCAGGGTTTGTGTGCTCCTGTCTTTAGAGAGCCAAATTGACATTTGTATGATTAACTGGTCTCTGTCGCTTTAAGAAAGAGAGAGAGAGAGCGAGAGCGAGAGAGAGAGAGCGCGCGCAATAGGAAGCAATTTTTAACAGTATTTTTTTTTATTATTAAACCAACACACCTCACACACACACACTCCTACAACACAAATTAATCAGATATCTGAGGAAAATATATAAATATATAACATATTACAACACGCAATGGGGGCTCGCGCACATCCATCTGTCATTTCTACTTCAAGAATTTTGCTTTATTAGTTTTTAAATATACATACCAAACACATCTAAGAGCAAAAAAAGAAAACTGTTTGTGTTTCGTTAATATAAACGTACACGTACTTGAGTTTGTGTGAGCCCTTTCTGATATAGTAATGAAGCAGAGAGAGAGAGAGAGAGAGAGAGAGAGCGCTGACAGCCACGTGCAGCAGCGTTTACGGCGGTTACCAAGCAACCGATCGTGACGTGACGGGCCATTCCAAATCAAACCGTACACCGTAGCCGTGTCACCGCTCTTACCTTTGGGGTCGAGCTCTGCGTGGATGATGTTCCCCATCACCGAGGTGTTGTGCAGGTTCTGCACCGCGTCCTTGGCCGCCTTCACTGACCCGAACACCACTTTGGCGATGCCCAGGTGCTTCTTGGTTTTCGGGTTGTACAGAATCTCCACCTCCTCGATCTCTCCGTATTTCTGGCACATGTCGTTGAGGAAGCCTTCCCGGATGTTGTCGTTGAGTCTCGCGAATGTCACCTCCTTCGGAGGCACGCGCCCGATGTAGCATTCATCAATCTGTTCAGGATTTATCAATGGACATGTTCACACACACACACACACACACACACACACACACACTGTACTGTTTATGCACGAGGAGTTAGAACACACTCACACACAGGGTGTCCCACGGGTCTCGATACATTAAAAAGGTTTTAAACTTTTCTTTAAAAAAAAGTTAATTAACAAAGAAATTACCCGTGTATGAATTTACATCCATGATAACTTTAAAACGCATAAAATGGCTTGTAAATACATAAAACACTTACATTTTTAACTTATCATATCTCTATACACATGCACAAAAGAGCACAAAATCCCAGTGTGTACAACTTATTCAGCAACTTAATACTAATACAACAACTACTAATACTACTACAACTATTACTACCTACTACTACTACAACTATTACTAGCTACTACTAATAATAAGCATAATTTTTATTCTCTCTTTCGCTCTCTGTCTGTCTGTCTCCCTCACACACACAGAATTCCCAACGGTTTGAAGCTTGCGGTTTGGAGCGTTACTATGGCGACCCGCGAGCACGCATGCCATCGCTGATCTGCAGGTACGCGCGCGCGTGTCTCAGTGTCACTATAAACATGTGCGTGTGTATGTGTACGTGTATGTGTGTCCCACCTTAAACTTGGGCACGGGCAGGTCGGTCTCCTTGTACCTGGTCCACAAGCGACCGATCCGTGGGTCCCTGACCATGTCCACCGGGGGAATCCCGGGATTCTGCGGAAGAAGAAGAAAAACAAAACACACAAACATGACACACACACCTCACCTCACATGTCTTGTCCTGTCCTGTCCTTCAGGGGTTGATAGGGATAAAACCGGGGGTTCACATTCCCATTAACGAAGAAGACACGGGGACACAGGGACAATCCAGGAACAAGTCCACGGTCACGCGCGGTGTGTATGCGTGTGTTTTTGCGTGTGAATGTGTGTGTGTGTGTGTCTCACCGGTATGTTGAAATGCTGTCCATCGTATCGGTAGAGTTTGTGTGAGCCCTTTCTGAGCGCCGGGTCAATAATCAACTTGTAACTTCTCCAGTGGTGCTCTCTCCGCTTCTCCGCCGAGCTGCTCTCCGTGCCGCCGTTCGCCAAACCTGCGTCGGTGAACGCAAAGACACACACAAACACACACAAATACACACACACACACACACACACACATACACGGTTTAGTCAACTCGTGCGCGTGGATTAATGCTAAACATACACACACACGAAGCTTTCAAAAGCGTCCCCCCAGTCACCGAAACACACGCAGGAACGAAGAGAGGAGAAAAAATAGAGAGAGCTTACTTGAACTCTGCCTTTTGCCGTGATCTTCATCTCCTCTGCTTTTCTCTCCGGGTCTGGACATTTTAATGTGTCCGATCGAGTAGTTTTCCAATCAATACGTGTGCTCGTTCGCTTGATTTTACATTACATTTTGCTTTGAGAAGATACTGCCTCTTTTTTTGCGAGCCAACACATATTGTGTGTGTGTCTCTCTCTCTTTAGCCTGGGCTTTCTCTCTCTGGGTCTCTCCCACAATACACCACTATGGAGCGCTAGTCTGCTTTTTCGGCGGCGCAGATTCGACACGACGTTCGTTCTAATACTATACTATACAATACAGGCGACGCGGTGTGAATACGAACTAATCGTCGGACACGCGTGTGTGCGTGCGTGTCCGTGTAATAATGCGTGTTCGATCGTGAAACTGAGCTTGGTTGTGGTCATACCGGAAACAAAACAAATAAACAACGATTATACGCGGAGCAGAGTCGAATGTGCGTGCTGCGTTTACTTCGAAAATACAAGATGGACACGGGGGTCCGGGTGATACAGAGAAGGCTGAGTCCGCGGACACGATTGCGTTTGTTTCATAGATTAAATTGTTTCGTGTTTCACTGACGTTTTCCCCCCCCCACAAACTCAAAAAAAGAAAGCTGTAGAAATAGTGTGTTTCCGTCCATCCCGGAAGTCGGTTTGTGCGTAAAAACAAACAAAGAACAAACAAAAAAAAGCGTGTGAAAACCTTAAGTTGTTATTAATATGTGTTAGATGTGAATTAGCTGTATTTTCACGTTATAAGCGTGTGTATAAACGTGTCTGTGCGTGTCGGTGTTCGGTGTCGGGCAGTTGCCTGGTTAACGGCGCTTTTCCGTTCTGACCAATCAGCGTTCAGCACCATGTCGGCTTGCGCTATTAGAGCGTCGCGCGCCAGTCCCTCCAACAGACAGCAGAAAGGGCTGAACATCAGCGCGGCCATTTTCTCCCAACAAGCTGGAGCTCCATGGTCCAAAATGGGCTTCCTTTTGTTTCTAAAAGGGATCTAAAAAGCTTGGTTTCTTTATCATCATCATCCTCATCATCATCATCTTTTATGGACTATTGAACACATTACAGTGTTTCTGTGTACAGGAATTTCAGAAGAAGGAAGATGAAATGTTGGATCATAACCCTTTGATATATTTTTTTAAAAAGCTTAAGCTGTGCTTTTTTTCCTCCTCTCTTCTCTTCCTGGAATCCATCTTTGTCCTAGCAAACTAGGTCATGGTACACCCATATAACCATTATATTTTCTCTCTTGCTACTAAATAAAACAGCTTGTAACTGATTATATAACTGTGTAACATAGACACATGAAATCTCTGAGGCCCTACACTGTGCAAGGCCACGTATGAATGTGCCTTTGAGTAAGTTTATCTTTATTGTCTTTGCTTAGTGTCGTATATATTATTATTATTATTATTATTATTATTATTACATTTTTTTTATTTAATCACTAAGGATTCATGGCACTAGTCTTGTGAACTTTTTATTTATTTTTAAATATTCACTTGCATGCCTGTTTGGGATTTTTTGTTTTGTTGGTTGTTTTTGTTTTGTTTTTATTTTATTTTAGATCCATTCAATTTGCTTTGCTTCTCACATTTCAGAAAACAAACCAGGCCAGAAAGAGAGAACGAAAGAAAAGAAAGGACAAATTGGCCTTTTGCTTTAAAACAAACAAACAAAAAATGCTGAATAACAGGTATGATGTGGTTGTTGATACAAAGCCATAATATCTATAATAATAATCAACCACGATGTCCTTGATATGTCAGTATATAATATTATAATTTATCACCAGACCTATAAGAACTCCTCAATAGGACAAGTCACTGACAAATACGTCACCATTAACCTGCAATTAAACTCTCAAACGTATTTCTACAGACATTTTCACCTTTAAACTGAGCATTGTAACATAGTCTAAACTTATTTGACCTTGTGTCAAGGACATGTTATTATTTTTATTTTGGCTATGGAGTTTTAATCTTCCTAACAGCATATTGCTCAGATTTCTCCCTCACTCTCATTCTCTCCTCTCCCCTGTCACTCCAAAACACACAGTCAGTAAAGCTCTAGTGGAGATATTTACCTTAACACTGGCTTGGAATAATTTTATCAGGCCTAAACGCAGAAGAAAGAGGGACGTTTTCATTCCCCATCGTCGGATCCTTTAACACAGGGCTTTTACAGAGGGGTCGGCTTGCGACGCCTCAGAGCAACAAAACCCAGAAATAACCAATCTTTTCTGCCTGATGCTGCATTTTTTTTTTTTCTTAAGAAAATGAAATCCAGCATAATTTAAGAGCACAGCCTCTGAGGAGTGAAACTGCTGGAAATTCTTGGGGCTGATTTTTGTTAAGAGCCTTTATGCAAACCATCCCCCTCATTTTCTTGCTGAAGACAGGATGAAGGAGGAAAAGAAAAAAAGCATGAGCTTTTCATTTCTCAGAGACAGACAGAGAGATTTCATCAGCTTTTATTAAGGTAATGGACATTTCATGGCAGGGGAAATATTTTCAAGTGTAAGATTATTATTATTATTTATTATAATTATTGAATATCTATTTATAACATTTGCATTTTTTGCCATGTCCTAATTTACAAGTATTTGCAAACCAAATAATTTTTTTCCCTTGAATTAAAAACTTTTAAACACTACATTATCCATGTTCTGCAAGAAAATGCATCTCTGCATCAAGATAAATAATGAATAATCATAAATAGGTTTGCTTTTTATTTTTAATCTTAATTTGAACCTTTTCTTTTTTGGCAACGTTGGAAAAACATGCTGCACTTTAATGGCTGCTTGGCTGTTGTCTGTTTTCAAAATGGCGGCGTCTCTAACAGCAGCAGGAACAAGAAGAAGCCGATCCGCCATTTCTGGGCGAGCCGTACTCACATACTACATAGTATGTGAAAACGACTTCAAATACAGTTCATTTAAAGTTCAGTTACTGTTCTTCGCTATAACCACTAAGTTGAGTACGACGACAAGACTGGACTTTAATCATCGCACACTCACTATTGTACTAAATAGTGTGTCAAATCACTCACTACCTCCCGGCATACTGTTTAGTACGCTAGTATGAAGGATTTTTAGATCGTAGCCATGGTGACCATTAGCCAATAGAGGCGCAGCATTCTCGGGCTTCCATTTCACGCGCGCAGGCTAACGCCGTGTTCTGTATTTAATGGGTTTTAATAATCCGGACCCAAAATGGCGGGGTTTAACCATTTAACCATATAAGGACATCAAACTAGTTTAATATTTCAGTTGCAGAGCGGTAAACACGGGTTCGTGTCGTGTTCTGCAACCCCACCTTCCAGAATGTTCCACACAGTAACTCGATACAGGACGAGGTTGCAAAGCTGAGAGAGAGAGAGAAAGAATGGACGTTTTGTTCTGTAATTTCTTTGGGTGCACGTGCTTCAAATAGTGAGTGGTATTAGTGTAGATCTACATGCAAACAGCGTTTGTGCATTGATTGAATTGTGTTCTGTATGCATTGTCCAATGCAACGGTGTTCTGCACCTAGAGAGCATTGCATAATGCATGCACAAACACAACTCTGTTTAGTACAATTTTTTAATAAAATCCCATTTTGTGCATTGATTAAATTGTGCTAAGCAGTGTTGTGCATGTATTGTCCATTATTGTCCAATGTAACTGCGTGTGTTTCTAATTCTGCACCTATAGGGCATTGCAAAATGCACGCACAAGACTGTTTAGTATGCTTTTTTAATCAAATCCCATTTTGTGCATTGATTTAATTGTACTAAACAGTGTTGTGCATGTATTGTCCAATGCAACTGTGTGTTTATGTGTTTCAACTTGTGTGTTTCTGCACCTAGAGAGCACTGCAGCAAACTAAAAATTCTAGAGGCTTTCATTGTTTTTTTCCTTCCCTAAATCAATAACCCTAAATGATGAAAAATCTCGAGTCCTAGTAAGGTTTCTGTGTAATATTCCTTTATTAGGAAGCAACCTTGATGATTTAAAATGTGGACCTGGGATAGTGGGGTTAGAGCAGGAAATGCACCAACATTACATTAAGTGAAAAAGTGACCGATCCGTGACACACAACACCGACCAGCAGAATACATTCTAAACATACACAGTGTAATGAACTAATGTTAGAGCAGAGATGCAGCACACTTTAAAATAACCTTCAAATATCATATCATGCTGATGGTCTAACCTTACAAGATAGCAAGAAGCAAAAATGGGAGCAGCCTGAAGGGTGGAGGGCACAACGCCGCTCCCTCAGAAGTGCTAGCTTTTGTCTCGTTCTATTTTAAGCGCAAGGAGGGACGGAATGAAAGAAACCCTGCTGTCTGCTGTCAAGAAACTGGTTTCGTGTTCATCGGATCTCTAACGAAGATCATCATTTGAATAGGTATCTTTTAGGCCGTGCTCGTGAGTACACTCCAACGGTGTGGTTGATTTTATGAGCTAATCAGAGTTGCCTGGTTAAAGATCTACAGATACAGTATGGACGTATTCCAGTGGATTGGGTTTAGGGTTCAAAGGTCAGATTATGCGGTTAAATCTATGTCAGCATAAATACAGGGGTTTGTATAGAGTCTTTGTATTTAAATAAAGCATTTAAAAATGTAAGTATTCTTGCTTCAAAAGTGATCGACTGAGACAACTACTATGGAAATTATCTATCATTAAATTATCTGTTTCTATTTATTGTGTATTGTAATTGATATAACTTTATTTTAAATAGTTCTTGCAATGAAACGCTAAAATATTTTATGATCCTGGGAAACTACATGTTGCCCGGTAAACATCGATTTTCCATGAAATCTGTTAAGACAAGACGATTCCTTCCTTGAATGTCCTTTTATTTTATTATGGAGTTAATTTTAAATAATCCACATTGATGGTGATAAAAAGGAAATGCCTTGCTAATAGTCCTTTTACTTAGTAACACTAGAATTACACAAATCTGTATTTTGTAAAAATTGTAAAAAAAAAAAAAAAACATTGTATCGCGTATATACGGTATTTAAAAATAAATGTCCTTTGTATATGTTTAAAAAAAAATGTTGCTTTATATGTTTTTGTGTATTGTGCATATTTTTTAAGGCCCACAGTCTTTCTTAATCTTTATTTCTGCCCTTCCGTTTTCTCTCTTGCGCTCGCGCTCTCTCTCTCTCACTTACTCACACACACACACACACACACACACACACAGAGCACACATTCAAGGGTCTGGCTGGCTATTGAGTAAATCATTTACACATTCCTATGTGTCCATGTACATATAAAATTAAATCATGAACAAACCACTATAGCAGTAAGAGTATAGGTGTTTTTATGTGTGTGTGGATGGGTTGTTATAACAGGATGTGACTCACATCAAGAATTAAAGGAGAAAATCTGGTTTCACTGCTTCCACGAAACGCCTCCCTCACAAGCCTTGTCTTTCAGATGCCATGTCATTAAAGGCTGTTCCATTCTAAAGGGTGTTTCAAACACACCAATGAAATGCAGCCTGCTTTCTGAGCGTGTTCAGTAAGCATGGATTGTATCTAACATGCAGAAAATGGGAGGAAAAAAATAGAAATAATGATACATGTCGAGGAGGTACACATCGACAGGAAAGGATACATAGAAAACGATCGAGTATTCACCAGGTCACATGGGATGAAGCATTTTTAATGAAGCTTCATGAATGTTTTGTGTGCGTGAGAGACTGAATACCAAGGAATCATTGCGCTTAGTAGAGATATGCACATCTAGGGTGCAGCCTACCTCCAGCACTAGTGAGTGTAGCATTTACATTACATTTACATTCATCTCATTTGCTTGATGCTTTTATCCAAAGTGACCTGTAATTCACCCCAGGGTGCGATGGTGAGCAGTTGAGGGTTAAGAGACCCAGCAGTGGAAGCTTAGCGCCGCTCAAAATTGCACTCGAGACGTTCCTGTCAGTTGCCCAGACCCCTAACCAGTGAGCTGCTTTTCTTTCCACATATATACGCAATCAAATACGAGCAAGTTATTTCAGTACAACGAGGAGCTGCAATAAGAAGCAACGTGTCCAGAAAGGCTTGTCAGTGTTTTCACAGAGTATTCACCTCGTACATGCAGTACGAAGCTCTACAAAAAACGTAATACAAACTGCTTCCTTAATACTTTTGGCACAAAGTTAATAAAAGGAGACATTGAAAAAAAATCTCCTATAAAAGCACAGGTTTTCAATTTTCTCAACATTAATTTTTTTATTATTACACTGAAACAAAATGCATATATATATATATATATATATCTATATATATTTTTTTTTTTTTTTTTTTTTTTTTTTAAGTGAAGCTTAAGTCTCTTCACCCTTCATGTACCATATATTATTTTTGTTCTTTTGTATCTCCATTCATTATGAATTATGAAGTTCTTGGTCTTACTTTATAATATGGTAATGTAGTAACTTAAGTGCATTGTTATTCTGTTCTAATTCTATATATTGGTGTTTTCTATGTAGTTATTTTCATGTACTCGAATAAAGTACCTTTTAAACTGTGATTTACTTCAATCTCAGACAGTTTTTATGTTTGGAAGGCCATCTTTGACCCCCTGCCTGTCCAATTTGTCCTTCATTATGGTGCTTGTGTGTAAGAGGGTGGGGCTCTTCCTGGGATCCAAAGAGTGCCATAAGGATTAGAGTACGTGACTTGGGGACATGGCTGAAAGATGGAAGGACGATATGTTCTTCGGTTTTCTTCTTCGGTTAACTTTCATTAGATCTAACATGAGCATAAGATTTAACAAAAGTTTAACTCATCAATTCCAAAAACTATAATATTTAATACAGTTCACATGCAATGGCCGACAAATTTAGCACATAGTTGCACAGCCAGACGGTCACTTTATCAATGCACACATCACAAATTACAACATAATTCTGTATAATTTATATTTCTATTATATATTGTATATAATTTATTCCTCCCACAGTCCAAAGACATGTAGATTAGGCTAATTGGCATTCCCAAATTGCCCAAAGTGTGTGAATGAGGGTGTGAGTGTGTGGATGGTGTGTGTGCCCTGCGATGGATTGGCACCCTATCCAGGGTGTATCCTGCGTAGTGCCCTAGGTCTTCTAGGATAGGCTCCAGGCCCCTGCGACCCTGAATACAGGATAAAGCGGTGTAGAAGATGAGTGAGTGAGTGCATATAATTTATATCATAGTCTTCTTAGTCTTATTTTTATTTGTACATACTTATTCCTTTATTATTATTATTATTTATTAAAAATCTGCACAGTCTGAAGTTTGTTGCAGTTGTATTTCAGTACTGTTATACTTGTAAAATTCTTTGTTCATTAAAGTCATGTAAAGCTGTGACACATGTAGAAGTTCTTTATCTTACATTAGAATCAACTGTCAAACATTCATCTCAGCTTTGTTTTAAAGCTATAGTGCGTTCAAGTCAAACCAGGATTTTCTTTTGTAAATCAAGGTGTAAAATTGATTCACATTAGACTCTTAGTTGCTATAGGACGTTCGAACTGTGCAAACGTTTTAAAGGCCATATGTTTGTAAATCATGATCCTGGCCGAGGTGTCTCCGAGCCCACTGCAGTAGTTCCCGTGAGCGTTCAGCGAGAAAACTGCCGATATACTTCTTGGCAACTTGCACAAGACAGGCATCTATCTGTGGGAACTGTACACACAATCATTCACCAACACCACTTGCACAATACAGGAACTCGCCTGGGAGTTATTACCACATACCCTGTACAGCCCTGACCACAATTCAAGCCATTTCCACATGTTTGGGCCATTAAAGGAGTTCCTGGGAGGCCAGCGTTTCAGACGTGAAGCAGGCGGAGCAATCATGGCTCCGGCGTACTGAAAAAACTTTCTACCTTGATGGTACCCATGCGTGGGTACCATTAGATGAGTGCATTAGTATAGCAGGGGATTATATCGAGACAGTGGGAGTTTTTACCCAAATAAGTGTGTTCTCTTTTTGCGCAATCAAAAGTCCCAGTTTGACGTGAACGACCCTTGTGGAATTGGTGTTGCACAAGTTGCATGCACATTTGATACTACATGCTACACACATTTGATGCTTTATAATACTTCTATCATTAGCATACTATAAGTGGTGTATTCATTATTAACACACCGACACACACACACACACACACACACACACAGTGTAAATATATGCAATGCAACGTTTAAAAGAGCGTGAAGACCTTTCTTATCTGATTGATTGCTGTGTGCGTGTGTAGAGGGTGTGAACCTGAAACTGCTCTGCTCTCGTGTGGTAGACAGTGGGTAGTGCACACGCCGAAACACAAACACGCGCGTTCATTCAGTTCAAAGTTAGGTGGGTAAAGTTAGTGCTGGTGTGGAAATATCTCACGCCCTCAGGAGGAAGTGGAGAGCTTGTGGTGTGATATATCTGAGCCGGCTCTTTCAGTGTGTGTGTGTATATGTGTGAGGGTGTGTGTGTGTCTGTGTCCTCATGGTTCTGCTGGTCCAGAGGAGGACATGACGCAGGACAAATGTGCTAACGGACAGCAGCTGAAGATCGTGATCGTAGGGGATGGAGGCTGTGGGAAAACGTCTCTGCTGATGGTGTATGCTAAAGGAGATTTCCCGGAGGTGAAGACAACGTGTACTTTTTTAACGTAACGTTTCACACTTAACCAGGATCTTGTGCACTTTGTGTTGTACTAACAGAGAACTTATTTTCTGAGAAATTCAATTGTTCAATGCTGAGTTTAGAGTTTAGAACTTTAGTAATTTAGTAATTACTTTGTAATGACTGTTGTAATTGCGTTATTACATTGAAATTGTTTGGGGGATCTGGCGGATTTTTATGTTAGTTAAAGGAAATTAAAAAATACTATACATCACAACTTAGGCTGATCTTTAAAACAATAAAAAAGAATTGACACACACATGAACAAAGTTCAGTTTAGCCACCACATCCACAAGTATAATAAATTTTTAACATAGTTGACAGGGTTTAAAAAAAGAAAAAGTGATGTTTGAATAAGCATAACTGAGCCTGATTAGAGAGTTGACAATCTAGCAAAGTGTTCTGTCAAAGCAAAACTGCGAAATTTCAAATGCGGTAGTCTAATCTAAGTTATTAAAGTTAGATAGTCTACTGTTCCAACCCTGATCTAGAGGGCTGGTGTCCGGCTCAGTTTAGTGTTTTTTTTTTTTTAATGCAAACATATCTGAGTTTACTCTGTTAATTGGCAAGTATTTTGGGAGTGTTTAATTGCTGGAAACGTAGACATCGTAACCCTCTAGCTCTAGAGTTGAACAGCCCAGCACCTTTACACGCTAAAACAGAAGTACATTCTGCTATGTTTTTGAATTAATCTGTTAATTTCAAACAATAATTAACCAAACGTTCCTGACCAATAATCTGATTTTTATACATAAGTGAATCGTGTTACGAGCATAACTTAATGGAGTAATCTACTCTCACTGGGCACTTTATTAGGTACAACTCTCGTTAGCGTAAATATCTAATTAGCCGATCAACGTAGCAGCCACTCAACACATTCGGGCATGTAGACCTGTTCAAGACGATCTGCTGAAAGTATCAGAATGGCGAAGAAAGCTTATTTAAGTCACTCTGAAACATGGCGTGATTGTTGGTGCCCGACATGCTGCTCTGAATAATTCTGAAAGTGCTGATCAGCGGGGATTTTTACACACAATCATCTCTAGGGGTTACAGAGAAAGGGGTAAAAAAAAAAAAAAAAAAAAGGGAAAATATCCAGTGTGTGACAGTTTTTTGGGCGAAAATGCCTTGTTCACTCCAGATGTTGGAGGAGAATGGCCAGATTGGGGTTGAAGTGATAGAAAGGTAAGAGTAACTCAAATAACATCCCGCAATAGCTGAGGTACTGTATACTGAAGTGCATCTCTGAACACGCAACATGTCGAACCTTGAAGTAGATGGGCTACAGCAGCAGAAGACCGCACCTGTCAGCGGAGAACATGAAACCGATGCTACAACTTTCATGGGTTTATCAAAATTGTACAATAGAAGATTGGAAAAATAGAAGATTGGAAAAGAGTATCGATTTCTGCTGGTAGGGTCAGAATTTGGCATAAACAACATAAAAGCAAGTATCCATCCTGTCTTATATCACCGGTTCAGGTATGGTGGTAGTGGTGTATTGGTGTGAGGGATATTTTCTTGGCACACTTTGGGCTCCTTATTACCAACTGATCAGCAGATCTCAATCCCATAGAGTACCTTTGTTATGTAGTGGAACCGGAGACAAACTTTGCGTGATCCTATCGTGTCGATATGGACCAAAACCTCGAAGAAATGTTTCCAGCACCTTGTTGAATCGATTCCATGAAGAATAAAGGCAGTTCAAGCTCTAATGAAGTGGCCAGTGAGTGTATATATCTTTTCTTGTTTGATTCTGGATTCACTATCGGCAGTACTCTCAATGGTCTTAGAGTTCGCTAGGTAAAACAGAGAGATTCAATAAAAAGACAGCCGGATGTTAATACATTTCCCTTCTTGCTAGCAGCATGGAATACACACCCTAAAAAAGAAAACAAAAGTGAAATTTGAAGATTTAAAATAGTCTTCATTAAGCTACATTAATAATACTAATAATTAATAATAACACAACTACAATATTAAAACACAAATAAATTAAACCAATTATTGTAGTATACCATGTTAATAAATATAATAAATAAAAGTTGGAAAGACAAAGTGGAAACAAATGTCATTTTATCCAAGTCGACAAATAAAAAGAGTCTAACTCCTCTTTTAATGAAGTATTTAATGATAGTCAGGACATCTTCAATATGTGTTGTGTCAATGATTAATATCTCTCCAGTGAAAACCCTAGCAGTTACCAAAGCAACAGACTTTAATTGATTTCTACCTGCCAGGTATAAATCTTATCTCCTGGCTTAGAGAATATTTATGACTAGTTGGTTCAACTAGAAAAGGGAAAACCCTTTTCCAGGCCCTGTACAAGTCTCTGTAACACCTCGGCCATTTCTGTTTAAGGTATATGTATTTTTTATTTTATTTCGCTGTACGCTTGATATCAAGTTGATCTTTAAGACCATTTAGTTCTTTATTTCCATCTATTCTAAAATGATTGGGGCGGGGGGGGGGACATTTTAACAGTTGTTCATGCTGCATACATTTCTACATTATTTACTATTCACCAACGTTACCGTGTGTCACAAGGTAAATTTTAAGGAAGGAAATGCGATTGCAAAAAAATGTCAGCACAATCACACACCCAAGAAGTGTGAAGAAGTGAATTAGTCCTAGCCATGTGGTTTCAATCTAGTATAAAGGTTGTTGTAGGTTTGTATACATGCTGAGGTCTCTATTCTCCGGTTGTTGTGTGTACACACTGGACCTATACTAATAATTTTGTTCACATTATTTACATCACACTCTCGAAACCAGTTGAGTCTCTAAGCTTAACAAAGCAGGTTTATTATAATAAAATTCACTTTTGCGTTTAGTGCTTTAACTTGAACCAGAGATGGTTACATTTTTTTCTTCTGGTATTCTTTTTATATTTGAGTCAGTTCCTAATGGTTTAGGACCACCAACATAAATAAGGGACATTTTAAAAAATTAATTCAGTGTATTTGTAAATGACACTTACTTGATACACTGCTACAAGGTCACATCTGGAAGCTGCACATGTATACAGTGCATAGTTCTTATGAAGGGCAACAATAATACACTGGGTAACGTCATCACCTCACAGCTCTCTGATTTAATCCTGAGCCCAGGACTGTATGGAGTTTTCTCAGGGTTCACTGGTTTCCTCACAATCGAGTGTAGTAAGCGTAGTACTTACTCTTAATTGCCCAGAGATATGAATAAGTGTGTAAATGTGCATGCCTCTGATGAAGAATGCTTTATTCCTGTTTTTTTTCCACTAAATTTCCAGTTTCGCCACAACCCTGACCTGGATAAAGGGCTTACAGAACATAAACACGCCAGACTAAGGGGGGTGGGGGGTGAGGTTAGGTATTGTGTAGGTGGTTTTTCATGTTGTGTTTATAAGTGAAAGTGGGTTTTAATAGCTAATAGTGGTCGGTTGGTATAAAAAGGATATTGGTTTAGGAGAAGTAAAGGCACTGGGTGTTAATTAACTGACAATCACAAACCAACTGTGTACCAGTGCCCAGGCAATAAAAAACTGCTCATTCTGCATTTTATCCTGTTTAAAAAAATAACTTGTCATATATGTATGAATTCAAGTATAAATATTTTTAAAATTATTTACACAGTTATATTTTTTATTCAGACTTACGCTCCATCGGTGTTTGAAAAGTACATGAGGATAGTGAACCATGGTGGAAAAGAGATTCAGTTGAACCTGTATGACACAGCAGGTACAGTATGCACACAAACACTCACACACACCTATCGTTCTTGATGCTGCATTCCTTAAACCTTAAACATAGATGGAAAAATGGTGACTCTCACACACACACACACACACACACACACACACACCTTATTTCTTACACAGAGAATTTCTGAAACTTTAACAAACAGAAACATGACATACCTTACATCCTCTTTTACTTTTATTTCTCATATATGATAGGAAATGAGAAACATCCTGAACAACCTGTTTTATTTGTAAATTTGATTAAACATTTAGTTCACTAGGCAACCAGTGAACTAGCATCACAGAAACAAGGTAACTCACATATTTATGTTATAAGAAGTACAGTAAGCTAAATTGCAAACAGGCAATAGAGGAAACATGCAAATCTAAAGAACTACCAAACTAACCTAAGAGAACACAGGCTAATTTACAATAAAGCAATAACAAATGAGAGGGAGTGCTGTTGTTATGAATATCAGCGGGACTGCGATGCGTCATAGACACAAGGCAAAGCCTGATATTTAGCACTACAGCATGACCTTGAGTGTGATACTGCTTTTATACAACAGTTCCACAGACACCATTTATTATCCACAGCTTAAAATTTTTTGTTTATTTTACCAGTTATTTTGCTCCGCCAACAAATATCCTTCAGCGAACTAACTAACCGCAACTGGTGGAGCTGGCGACCAACAGTTAGTGTAATTAACCAGGGTAAAAGTAGTTTTCATTTCTTACTGGTACTATGTAGCCAAAAGGTGAGGATAATAAAACATGGAGGTGGTGGTCAGTCCTGTAAATCTTGTAAGTTTCTCCTTATATTTCCACTTTCTCCACTTTACAATATCAGCTCCATTAACTTCCAGGTTTGGGACTAAATCTCAAATAAGGTTAAATGGAAAGCTAGTGTGCTAGGGTGTACAATCCCTTGTTCACCACACCAAGTGCCCTTGATCAGGGGTTTGAGAGGAATGCAGCCTTGTGTTAGAAGCTAGTTAGCTTTGCAGCTGTAAGTAAACGAATACGGATGGGCGATTCAGGACAAATTTTAAACAACTATTAAGGAGACCATATCTGATACCAAGTGCTTCTGTGACTGGTTTTGGCAGCCAGGTGCTCTCTACCCAGTACTGCAGACCGTACAGACCTACTTTCACCCATGCTCTTGACCGACAATTAGTGTAATTAACAGTTATTAGAACAACTGTGACATGGAGCGACACATATAGTAAAATGTACCAGTGCTATTAGCGTCTATTACCACCACTTATGGAATGCTTCTCATCCAATCAGATTGCTCGGGTTGGAATTAACTGTTGTTAATATAGAAGCATAATATAGAAGATAAAGGACAAACTAGCATAACAGAAATCAGGTTAAACCACAAACTAGCTTTATAATAAACAAGCTAATCTAAAAACTAGCATAATAGTAAACAGGCTAATATACAAACTAGCATAATAGTAAACAGGCTAATCTACAAACTATCATAATGATAAGCAGGCTAATCTACAATCTACAAACTACTATAATAGTATTATGCTAATCTACCAATTAGCATAATAGTAAGCAAGCTAATCTACAAACTAGCATAACAGTAAAAAAAAAAATAAATAAATAAATATATATCTATGTACAAACTAGCATAATAAAAAACAGCTTAAACTGCTTTATTAAAAAAAAACAAGCTAATCTACAAAGTAGCATAATCATAAGCAGGCTTAATCTTCAATCTAACATTTTACAAAACATGACTGAAATAAACTGATTGACAGACAAAATATCTGACTGTTCCTGAAAGACCTAATCTTTCAAGAACTGGGGAGTTACACAAGCCTATAATCTCTTCAAGTGTTTTTATTAAAACACTAAACATTTCAGTTGAATCTTGACCATAAAAGTGGAAACACTTTGTTTCGTGTTTTAGACTGAAGTCTGCACTGGTGTTTTTAGTTGCAGCATGCTCATTCAAAGCGGTTCTTTTCTCATGCTTTACCACAATCTAAGCATTACACACGTTAAACATCTACACCGCAACCTTAACTGCAAATTAGCTTCATAGTAAACAGCAAAAGTACAAACTAACGGAATTGTTAAAAGGCTAATCTTCTGACTAGCATTATAGCACACTGCTGAAACTATCGACTAGCATTATATCATTATATCATGGTAGCAGATTAGCATTATTTTAAGGACGTTAATCTAGAATCAATATTATATATATTTTTAAAAAATTCATATATAGTCTTTTATACAGGTATAAGTCTATGTACATAGAAATCTTACAACACAATATGTACTGTTTATGTATGAAACCAGAAAATATATTATACACTCTATGGATTCTATAAATTCACTTTTTTTTGTCATTTTATTCAGTTGTGAGTGTTAGTTTAAGCAAACTGCAAAGTTAGAGCATTACAAGGAATTCTGTTTCAGATTTAAATTGTTTTTTAAAATCCTGTTTATGCTATATTTTTACACAAAAATCTTCGTTATCATTATTATTCTTCATTCTGTTCATTATTCATTAATACTGAAGTACATCAGTATAATTTTTATGATGATGTAGCTGTTTACAATTTCACAGAATACTGAGATAAGTTACAAGTTTGACAGGAAGTATAGCAAGGATATAAAATGATCAAAGTGGCTTTGTCTACATTGCAGGAAGTGGAGAGTCACAGGTAGAACACCACATCCTGTTACTGTGGTACACACTTGTCACTTCACACTCAGACAGGTGTTTAATCATCCATCAACAATATCAACAGGAAAATAGTGCAATACATAAATAGTGTGAATATAATAATTTGAAAACCTGTTTTAAGGATTTCAATATTAATAACTATCCAGGATAGAAATCTGTCCTTACAGACAGATAAACTTTACTAGCCTGTTTTAACCATTCTTTAGTTTTTACAACTGGTTATGTAGACAGTACGTAACCAGTACATTTATGTAATTACTCAGCAAATCACGTCAATCAGTTTTTAAACAAAATTTTTTCAAGCTCATCTTCTCTCAATAAAATTTCTAACATAGTACTATATTGTGGAATTATCTTCAAAATGCCAACACAAAACATTTTTTACTCAAAAAACATTTAAGTAAACAGGTTAACATTATACATCTCTGTAATAATTTAGTAAAAAGTGAAAGGACTGTATATAATTTTCTTACAAATTTCATCAGACTTTTTTTGAATTGCATTGTAAACCGTTAAAGAAATTACTGAGTTGAATTGCTCATTTGCGGTCAGTTTTTAACAGCTGACATTTTTGAAATGACAATTCAGTGTGTTCTTATCATTACCAGACGCATGTGTGTACGAGCAGTGATGATTCTGAGGAACAGGAAGACTGAGGCAGGATGTGGGTTTATCATCCACACTGCTTTTAAATGCAATGTTTAAGCACAAAGCTGGCTCACATGATGATGATATGTACAATCAAACGGTGCTTTAATGAATAAAATAATCATCCCTTAAAATGTAAAGTGTATATTAAATAATATACGTAAAGTTTTTTGTCTGTATATTGATCAGAACTCGCTCTCTCAGTCTTTAAGTTTCATACGTTGGAGGAATTCCGGTTTTGAAAAAGTTTCTGTCTGTCTGTATGTCTGTCTAGACAGATTTTGTCACAACATCATGCCTGGACAGAATTTAATTATACTATTTTTAGGTCCTTAAGTATTAGGTATTAGTTAAACCTGCGCCATAAATAAAATCAAAATGTTTAGTAGAAGTGAGAAGTTTTGTGCCAGATTATAAACCACATACTTTGACACAGTGTACTGCGCATGCATCAAAGCTGTGGGCGCGTCTTAAATCAACCGCTGATCTGAATTAAATGAACCTTTGGCAGTACTTAGATATCTGCCTGAAGTTCAACCTAATTTACTTTCATAAGTGAAAGTAAAATGGTGAGTAAAAGTGATGTTAGGAACAGTTATGTGCCGGATATAATAATATACTTTAAAATAAGCTACTAATGCGCTACTTGCTCGATGCAAACAAACACATGCATCAATAGATATTAATTAGAAAAGCTAAACTGAATATTTTTACTGGGATTAGTTTATATTTAGACTGCTGAAATAGCAGTGCTGTAGTAGTATCCTGGAAGGGAATTTTAATGCGCTGAGAGTTGTTTTAAGACAAAACTTAATTTTTATCCTATTTACTTTTTCGATTTTGATTCACTGAACAGGGAGTGTACTTGGCTGATGATGAAAGAAGTAAAACTAGACAAATGCGTAAAATACTCAAACTTACAAAATTTTATTTCTTTGTATTAATAAGATTAATAGAGTTCTACCGTACAGAAAAAACAGGCAGACATGTACATGGGCTTCAACCAGAAATAATAATTTCATTTTTCTGATTACATTAAAGCTGATCAGCTTATTTTTAGCTTTAACCTTTTAACTATTTCTACAAATGTTTTTTCTGTCAATGTCGGGTACTAACGTTAGTCAAAAATATATCAGTCATAAGATGATATGAGTAGGTGCAAACCTAGGTGTAAAGCAGGTGTAGACATCAGTGTAAATCTACTCTGTGTGTGTGTGTGTGTGTTGTCAGGTCAGGATGATTACGACCGGTTGAGACCACTCTCCTATCAGGATGCAAATCTCATCCTTGTGTGTTACGATGTCACAAACCCAACCAGCTACGAGAATGTGCTAATTAAGGTATATTTACACACAACATGCATTCTTTTAATTCTACAATAAAATTGTTCAAAGTGCTAAACAAACAAAATTCTATTGGATTAAATAAAATTGAAGGCTCTGGCTATTAAAGCAAGTTGTGAAATGTTGTTAAAACAAGTAAAAAATGTTATTTCCTAATTTTAAATACAGCGTACATGCTGTGTGTGTGTGTGTGTGTAGTGGTATCCAGAGGTGAATCATTTCTGCCGTGATGTCCCTTTGATTCTGATTGGCTGTAAAACTGATTTAAGAATGGACAAGGAGAAGATGAGGAAACTGAGATCGCTTAACCTCGAACCGATCACATACATTCAGGTAAGTGATGACATCATGGCCACATCACATTAAAGCACCTAATCAAATCAGACAGGTTACCAAAGGTTAGAATGATAGACAGTTCACTGTCTGGTGTAATTTATACACTGCGTGTTATTGTGTGTTATATTGTATTTAGAGCAGTGGTTCACTGGATTTGAATGGTGTGATGTGGTGTTCGGTATAAGGATTCACTGTATAATAATTTGCAGAGTATTAGTGCATTATAGTGCATTAGGTTTGCTGTGTCTTTTGGTTGTGGTTATGGTTCAGTATAATGGTTCAGTGTGTTATTCTAAGTTGAGCATATTGGTTTACTGTGTGTTTTGGTGGCTTATGAAGCACAGTAGGGGTGGGCGATATAACCAAAATCTTCTATCACAGTAGAAGCAATTTTCTACCTCGATAACGATATATATCACAATATAGCAA
>JAQMYG010000009.1:20904316-20926139 GCA_030014215.1 Clariallabes teugelsi | reverse complement strand
GACACAATACCATCCATGAGTTTAATTTAAAAACTAAACATTTAATGTTTATGACACTTACATCCAATTTGCATAATTTGGAACGTGGTGTACATATGATTCACAGCTGTAGCACTGCTGCAACATGATTGGCTGATTAGATAATTGCATTAATGTGCACAAAGTGGACAGTGTATATATTCATTCATTCATTCATTCATGCGTATCCTGTGTACAGGGTCATAGATGCCTGGAGGCTGTATATCAAACTAAAATATACAGTGATATAAAATGAGTACTCAGTGATGCATGTGTTGGAATATTTGTTTTTATTTCATTCAGACTTTTATAGGTCATTGAACTGTACATAAATTTACTACAAACACTGCTCTTGTAAACCATTTACACACTGTGTCTTAAAACAAAAGAAAAAACAATCACAAAACATCAAGCCTATGCCACTGGACTAATGGTTTGACACTAAAAGAAATGAGACGCAAATTTGTTTAAATCAACCAGTCAAGTTGTCTAAGACTCTCCTCACCTCACGTTCGACCTGCACATGATGATCGTTTTCAACACAGCTTTGATTAAATTTAGCTTAAAGTTAAAAACACTCCATGGCACCAGATGAGGAATGATCGTAGCCTTAAATTAAGGACAAATAAATCCTTCAGATGTTTTATTCATAAAATGTAATGTAATGTATATTAAATTTAACTTTCATTATTAAGAGCATGTCGACCGACTGTTCAGAAATAATAATAAAAAATAAAAAAAACACAGCAAGTCAGTTTGCAAAATCGATCCACTTGGCTCGCTGCCCTTAACATGACCAAGGGATTTAGAGACAAAAATGAAAAGGGAAGTGTTTTAAGTAGGACTGAAAAGCGCAAATAACCAAGAGATAAAAAAAGAAAAGTGACAGTACAGTTTTTTAAGCTGAATTAGACTTCAGCACTACAGGTTGAAAGTGTGAATCAAACGTATATGGCACATTAGTACAACGATGTAAACGTTGAGGCAGATACAGCACTCCAAAGCGTGGCTCAGTTCAGAGACTGTACAGAAACAACAGTCAGGCCTGGAAATGCAACTTTAGACTATTTTCTTTGGGATTGTTTCTGCTTTTTATACTAATTTGAACATAATCACCTTAATAAAGACACACCACTGGTATTCCTACTAAGGTTTTTGCAATGTCATTTTTTAAGGAAATACAACATAATAAACTCTGGTGAAAAGGCAAAGATTTTTTTATAGCTTTAATTTTTTTTTTCTTTTTTTGTGGAACAAAAAAAAAACAAAAATTCATGCATCATGAATTATTTGACTCCTTCCATGCTAGCCACGATCAACATTATCATTGGGGAATTTATCATCAGCACATGTGTAATAGTCATATTTTGGCACTTACTGGGGCGTTCGAATCAAACTGGGACTTTTGTTTGTTACGAGAGTAAACACTAATGCACTTATCCCAGTGTTTCACGAGTGCTCGGATTCCATCAAGGTAGAAAGATTTCCCAGGATGGCGAAGCCATGATCAGACTGCCTGCTTGATGTCTGAAACGCTGGCCTCCCAGGAACTCCTTTAACATATGGAAATGGCTTGGAGTGAGGGCAGGACTGTACAGGGATGCGGCAATAACTCCCAGCTCTTGAGTTCTGCAGGTGGTGATAGCGAATGATTGCGTCTACAATTCCCTCAGACAGATGAGTCTGAAAGTTATCTGTCGAATTTTAAGGATCAGGTGTTTCTCTCGCTAAACAATTAAAACGTACGTACGGCCTTATTTTAAAACAATTGCACTGTTTAAATGTTTTACTGCAGCTACAGTAAAAAGTCTCATCATCATTATCGTCGTACCTATATAGCTTTAAGTCTTCTGAAAATATCAGTCTTATGCGAAATCTCAAATCACAAGATCCGGTTTGACTTGAACGCACCTTGTAATTACAGAATACTGAGGGCGTCAGTAAAAAATTATTGCAATCAGAGAGCTATTAAAATAAATAAAAAGAAATCACAGCAGTTTAAAATTAAAATTCAGTTTTCATTTATACATAAAATGGTTCCAGAGATGATGTACATCCTTCAGCCTTATTATTCAGCTTGCCTTGTGTGTGTGCGGTGCAGCTCACATATACAGTATGTTGGTTGATATCAGACGTTGCTGATTAAATAGACCTGTTTTTTTTTTTTTTTGGTGAATGTATACGCACATGGATTCTACACTGGACCATCGTGAGTTATGTAATATTTTCAGACACAACAAGCCATTACTGATCCCAGTGAGATTCACAGAATGATTGAGACAAAACACTTGAATCAGATGCGACTCAGAAGTGACACAGAAGTACCAGCAATTACGCACACTCGTTTAAACCTTGATTAACTTCACACTGTTTAACCGTGCTGCATCTTGATTCAGACTGAGATCAGAAGAAAACGGTTAAATGTTTCACAGTGAGGGGAAAGAAAATGAAGTATTAGGAATGTCCCAAGTCCAACTTTCCCCTCACGTGCCCTGGTTATCATCAACCGCTCACAGAAACCAATGGGTTCCAGCGTACTGAGGATCCTCAGCTGTGAATACAAAACAACCTTTCTTTCTTTCTTTCTTTTTTTTTTTTTGAGAGTGGAAAGTTAGGGTTACAGTAATGTTCTTTATATTACAAAAGGTCACAGACCAAAGAAAGCATGTGTCTATATACATACACACACATACACCTTCAGGTAAGAAGGAAGTGCGCTGACATTAAATACAGTTTACTGTGCATGCTAGATACTCAAGAAAGTTGCGGGTCTGATACCTCTGAACACCCCGGCTTCGTGTCAGAGCTGAAAAAATATTAAACTCAAATGTCAAGCTGGTGAATTCTTGAACATCAAGCTCCTCGCTTAAAGCTTAATGAGCTTGTTAAAGTATAACCTTGATGTTTTTTTGTGATATACTGTCACGCTGATGTGTCGTCTCACTCCTACTGTAATTCACATTTAATACCAGACACAGTGTTAGAAACAGGATTTACAGAGTCTTTCATAAAAAGTAGCCGTCTCAATCTAAAAATGGCAACAACAAAAAAAACAAGCAGGTACGATGAAATACATACACGATGAAATAAAATAGCTGCATTTTAGATTTCATCAATACCTTTAAATCCACATGCAGAAGCAAATACATAGACATACAGAGCAGACTCAGGACGATCAAGACGTCCCTCTACTGGGAGGTCGGAGAGTGCAGCGCTGACGTTTCTCCTCTTTGGTCCAGCTCATTCTGAAGTCGTGTTAGATCCTCCAGCTCCTCCAGCTCCCGGAACTGACGGTCAGTTTTGTGACTGACGAGCGAGCGGTAAAAATGGACCGCGAACACGATGAAGATGAGGCCGAACGGCACCATAATGGACGTGGAGGTGATGGCGGCGGCCACCCCGGCTGAGATTGTGCCGTTTTTCTGATTCTTGGGCCTGATGGGTAGAAACTTGACCCAGCAGAGGAGGACAACTTCGGCAAGGAAGAGGAGCGTGCCGATGACGGTGGAGAAGGCCCAGGCCAGCTCGACGTGCCGGTGCATGCGTTCATGTGGAGATTCGCGCACCGAGTTCAGGTTGTGTACGTTGCTCACGGCCTCGATGTTGGGCAAGATGCAGGTGCTGATCATTAGAGCAAAGAGGTGAACCGCAACCAACACGGTGGTGCATGCACTGAATGCGATCAACAGACCAGGGGGGTAATCGTGACTCGTATCCAGTTGAACTTCCACCATTGCGACCTGCACACACACATAAACCAGGGGTTTTAGAGCATGGCAAGGTTTTGCTGAATGAATAATATAATTGGGGAAAAAATAAACCTGTAGCAGCATTAATAAATTCAAGAAACTGCCTCAAGGTTACTAAACATAAAATTAGTTTTGTAGCAGATCCATTCCACACACTACCAGCCAAAAGTTTTGGAACACCTTCCAATTCCTGATTTGTATTTCTTTCTACACTGTAAAACAATGCTGAAGGCGTCCAAAATATGCAATAATCTCCTTTAAACAGTTGATATTGAGATTTATCTGCTACTTATCCTCTGTAAAAGCTTCACAACAGGCTTTAATCTGAGGTGCTGTTTGTTAGTTGGTGATTTCTGAGGCTGATAACTCTAAATGATCTTCTCCTCTGCAGCAGAGTTAGGTTTTATTCTTGCTTTCCTGCGATCATCTTCATGAGAGCCAGTTTCATCATGGTGCTTGATGGGTTTTGCAAATGCACTTGACAACACATCTGTTTTTAAAACTCTTCCTGCATCAAATTAAAACAGACATCTTTCTTAGTTCCATCCACTGTGGAGCTACTGCTTTTGTGGATCTCTAAACATTGAATTGTACGTAACTGGACCTTTACAAATTTGATCTGAATACCCTGGGTCTGGGGTCAAAATCTTGCTTTACTGTATAATTTAATATAGCCACTTTAATGTAAATACATGGTACTCCTGCTTGTGCTCTCAAATACCCAAATATAGCTGCTTTATACAAATCATGACATTTAAACAATTTACAATGGAAGTTACCCCACTCATCAATGTTTATTTGATGCTTTTAGGACTTTTTAATGCTTCAAAGCCTGTGAGAGCTCTTAATGGTATTGAACCAAATCAAATCGAATATCACAATGTCCACAAACTGAATTGAACCAACAGTCTACATATGATTCCCAGCTCTAGCACTGCTGTATATACAGAACTACTGTATATACTGTAGGCATCCCTAATAAAGTGGACAATGTGTATATTCATTCACACACACTACATATAATTTGGGAACGCCAGTTAACCTAATCTGCATGTCTTTGGACTGTGGGAGGAAACCGGAGTACCTGGAGGAAACCCACCAAGCACTGGGAGAACATGCAAACTCCACGCACACAGACCCCGGGAATCGAACCCGGACCCTGAAGTGTGTGTATAAGACTAAAATATACAGAGATAAGAAATAAAATATGTTGGAATGAAAAATATATATATATATATATTTAATTTCATTTAGACTTTTATAGGTCATTTTACTGTAGATAAATTTACTACAAACAGTGCTCTTGTAAACCATTTACACACCGTCTTGAAAAAACAATCAAACCTTAAATCCATGCCAAAACAAATTTTAAATCAGTCACTTTTTAAGTTGTCCAAGACTCTCATGTCCAACCTGCACACGATGCTCAGACTTTAAGTTAGCTTAAAGTTAAAAACACTGTGATGAGGAGTGATTGTAGCCTTAAATGTAGGACAATTAAATCCTTCAGATGTTTCATTCATAAAATGTAATGTACTGTATTATAAATTCAACTTTTATCAAGAACAAATGGGCACTCTGCCCAGCAAGAAGAATAAAAACACATCATCAAGTCTGTTCACTGAATCGATCCTCTTGGCTCGCTGCCCTTAACATGACCAAAGGCTTTAGAGACGAAAATGAAAAACGGAAGTGTTTTAAGTAAGATTGAAATGCCCAGATAACTTCAGCTTGTTCTCTCAGATCATCCTCGTTTCTTCCTGGCATGGATTTCACAAGGTGTCGACATGATTTTATTTTTTTATAACAGAAATGCTGTAAATTTTCTCAGCAGCTGTTAATCTCCTCTTCTACCACATTACAAAGGTGGTCTGTTGGACTCAGATGTGGTGACTGAAGTACAATGAACTCATTGTCACGTTCACGAACTCGGTTTGACTGATGACTTGTGCTTCTTGATGCGGTGCTGGAAATAGACAACATAATCCTGGATCTATAAAGTGCTTTCACTATTAAACAATGCTTTCAAACCATGCGCCACTGATGAATGAGAATAATTAATATACCACTAATCTAGTGCTTTTTACCTCGAGGTGGGCGTGGCTACACGCGTCACTCAACAGGGCGATAGTTTACTATGTATAGACAGAGTGTGCGGAAGAAACCGAAACGAAAGCACGACACAGCATGGCTTACTCCATGAAAAGGAACGTAGACTATGACTATAAACTATGACTAAAAACTGAACCTTCAAAGATGACTGGACAGATCGATACACGTTTATTCTCCATGCAGGAAGTTTAAATCCAGTTTGTCTCATTTCCTTCCAAACCGTGGGTGGCGATAATAAAAAGCAGTAACGTGAAATGCCACCATGAGACAAACGCGGGTGGTTAGAGCAAACATATTTGAAGCAGTCCGAGGTGGGGGCGTGTAAAATACCCGAACTGAGAGCTCAGTGTGGCAGAGCAACCAGAGTACTTTCACATTGACTTATAACCCAGCAGCATGCAAATGATGATTCACTAATAATTGATTGAAGATTATTGTTTGTACAAATACAAGGAAATATACAAGTCCATCAAAGGAAAAAAATATATAATTTATTGACCGGTTCCTCTTAAATTTAATTCAGGACCCCTGATCTACCTGGTCACACTAGCACTACTAGCCTGAACTGCTGAGACAAAAACAGGCTGGGTCCAGGGATTCAAAAATTCTGCCAAAAGTGCCTGCAAATTCCAGCAAAAAAAAAAAGGTTTTCTGAATAGTGCAAGATAAAAGTGTTTTGCTCTAGTAAATGGAAAATTCAAGAAAGCAAAATTCAGCAAAAATGTCCATGCTCTCATGGAAATCAATTACTGCAACACTGGTCCACAAGTCTGGACGTCTATTAGCTCATGCATGCAGAAGTGGGTAGATAATGCTTTCCTCTGAGTGTGTTACACCATCCCATGATGTAGTTGCACCAGGAGCAGCTCAAGAAGAATCTTTTGGCTAATTTCACAAGCAGTTAGTTGTTGTGTAATGGTGACTGGATGGTGGGATTAGGTCAAGACTTCAAAGATCAAAGAGAATCAAAATGACCAGGTCGCAGGTTTGAGTGAGCCTCTGATCATTGTTGCTGGATGACCATGGACGCCAAACCCAACGTAGTCTTCTGATGATTCAGCCAACTCACCTGAGGTGCTTTTCTGTTTATCATGAGTGTAAAAAGTAACTACTAAACTTACCAATGCTTTCCTGTCAGCTTGTGGTCATTTTCCACTGAGTTCTTCCATCGACAAGACAATTTCATTCACACAACTTCATCCACACATGATTGTATTCTGATTTTTTGGTGTAAACTGTGTGTGTGTGTGAGAAAACCACAGATGATCAGCTTTTTCTGAAATCGACGGGAAAAGAGCTTCAGTTTTTTTTTTGCAGAAATAGTTAAAAGGTTAAAGCTAAAAATAAGCTGATCAGCTTTAATATAATCAGTGATGGGCCTCTGAGTGGCGCAGTGGTAAAGTGCTCGCCCTATCATCCGGAGATCGCTGGTTCGATTCCTGGGTGATGCTGTAACCTCTCGCAGCCGGAGGTCTAAAGAGAGCTGATTGGCCGAGCTCTCTCAGAGGGGCGGGATGAGAGGTACTTCGTGCTCCCACATTAATCACGGCACTACAGCCAATCGGGCGTCTGTGAGCTCACGAAAGGAGCAGATAGCGCTGTCCTCCGAGTGTGTTACGCCGCCCCCAACGGTGCGCGAGTGAGCAGTTCGAAAAGATGCGGTCGGCTGGTGTCACGTGGTTTGGAGGAAACACTCACCTCCCGACTGAGTGGTAGCTCCCAGGGGGCTAGGGAATTGGACACGACTAAATTATATATATATTTTTGGGAGACTCCCTAATCAGTGATATTATTATTTCAGGTTTAAGCCCACGTACATGCCTGTCTTTCTGTATAGCAGGACTCTCTGTCTAACTTATTCATCAAATAAGTAATATAGCAATAAACAATAGCCAAATACACTTCCTGTTCGCAGAGTGAATCACAGATGAGAAATCGAAAAAGTAGATCGTATAAAAATTAAGTTTTGTCCAGCGTCTTAAAATTCACGTATACCACCTCAGCACCATTACTTTGTCGGTGAAAATACGAACTAATCTCAATTACTGTAATATCTATCGGTACAGGTGTTTGTTTGCATTGAGCAAGTAGCTTATTTTAAATTAGATTATTAAATCCAGCACATAACTATTCATAACATCGCGTTTATTTAATTTATGGTGCAGGTTAAATTTCAGTACTGCAAAAGTTTCATTAAATTCTGTCCAGCCAGTTTTATGTGATGCTGTGTGACGTAGACATACAGCCTGAGAAATCTGACCAATGAACATATAAAGCCTTTCTTTTATTTATATCGACATATTTTATATGATGTCACTGAGGTCACATTCGTTGTGCGATTAACTGATCTGTACAGTATTTGCATGATGTTTGCATTGCGCTGCTGGAACATGAAGCCTGGACTCACTCAGTTTGTAACTGCATGAGCAAATAAGCATGTATATACAGTAGGTATTCCTAATAAACTGACCAGCAACTGTATGTTTTTTTTTATCTATTTGAGACAGAGACTTGGATTATAGACAGGTTTGGTTACCAGATCATAACCACATGGTGTTTATCTTTATTGGGCACAAACAGACCAAAATAATAAAATAATAATAATTAAAAATATATATGTTGAGTGCAGATATTTAGGTTTAACACCAAAATGCACTGCTCTGTGTGTGTGTGTGCGGCTCCTGGAGGTCCAGTAGCGGCGTTACTCACCATGGCGAAGCCGGACAGCAGAGCTGAAGTGCGGCTCGTGGCTTTGAGCTTCGCCCGGCTCAGATAGAGCTTCCGCCAGGACAGAGCCTGCAGAGACAGGTCACTTCCGCTCATCGCGCGCACGCAACCGGACTAATCCAGTACCGGAATAACTCCTGCTGTGGGTTTTAGAGGCAGATCATTAAAAACAGCACGTCTCGAATTCACCCGAGTCAAACCTACACCATCCACACAATCTGCCCCTGCACGAGTGTAGCCTTACCCAGAATCCTCTGCGCTGCTCTCAGCTTCACCCCGTCACTGACTGAGAGAGAGAAAGAGAGAGAGACGGTGCGTGTGTGTGTGTGTGTGTGTGTGTGTGAGGGAAAGAGAGACTGAGAGACCTGAGTAGTGAATTCAGATGTGTGTGTGTGTCAAAGAATCACTATGATTTATAATAATTTTACACCATAAACACAGTATTTATTTAGTTAGAACAATTTGATATTTAATATTAAAAATCCAACATTAAATAAATACAATTTACAATAAAAATTTAATAAAAATTGTAAAGAGGGATAATTTTCATATTTATCATGACAGAACATATCCTAAGTACATTTGCTAAAATAATGATACAGTAATAATGAACGTCTACAGTAAAAGCACCGTCATCTTGAACCCCCAGAGTCGAGGGTTCTGTGGGCATGGAGTATCCATGTTCTCTCCATGCTTGGTGGGTTTCCTCCAGGTACACTAGTTTCCTCCCACAGTCCAAAGACAAGGGCTAAGTCTCTAAGTTGTTGATTTGAGTTTCTGAGGATTTGGGTTTGAGCTCCGCCATCTGTGGTCGCCACACCTCATACTTCCCAGCCAAAAATGGGAGGGCTGTGTCATGTAGGGCATCCGGCGTAAAACCTGTGCCAAGATGTGTGCGGATCAGATGGTCCGCTGTGGTGACCCCTTGACGGGAGCAGCCGAAACAAAGTTTAGGTTTTCCCAAATTGCGTGAATTAGTGTGTGTGTTCGCCCTATGATGGAAGTTTCCTGGGATATGCCCCAGCCCACCGGTATCCTAAGTGCTATAGAAGATGAATGAATGAATTAACTGTAAAGCTTTTTGTAAATCATGTGACCAGGGATGATTTTGATATTTATGACAAATCATAAATAAATTAGCTAAAATATTATTATTATTAATAACAATAATAATACAAACCTGGAAATCATAAATAAATTAGCTAAATATTATTCTTGTTAATAATAATAATACTTGATCAGGGATCGTTCTAATATTTAAGGAAGAAACACTGCTGACAAAAACTGTTTCCATGAACCATAGTATCCCACTAATTAATCAAAATAATAGCCCAATCAGATAAAAATGCATTGTGTAACCAGGTTAATCAGAACAAACTTAACTGATCAGAAAGAATTTTTAAACGGATGACAACCTCCCACGTAGAGTAGACCTTTGATAATCTGTACAATATGCAAACATTAGCCATGTTAACACTTGATCTGATATAATAAACTGAGGCCCAAACATGTTTAAAATAAAACAAAAGCCCAAACAATGGCTGTAATCCCTGTAACTTTTACTTTACATTTTATCGAATTAAAAATAATAATTAAAATAAATTATTTATTTACATTATTTTTTTTTGCAAAAGTCACCTTTCATTTTTCTGGAATATAACATACCAGTTAAACCCATATAAACTCTAAAGACTGTTTTATTTCACTAACAAATATATCTTGTCATTATTTTCAGTCAATCATTCAAAAGTATCTTTATGAAAAAAAATAATAAATCACAGTACACATTTGTTCTTATCCTTCAGTGAAGTTTATTTGGCGCCTGATGATGATGAGCTATACATCGACATCAGAGGACAACACATAACCCTGCAACAGAACCTAAACAGGAAATTACATTAAAAACGTGAAATTAAACATTAAAATGTACCATTTGTAGTATATTACACAAAACACTTGACTTATTAGCGTCTCCTTGGTAGAATTCCTCGTGCCGCGGGGAAAAACATGCAGAGCGGCGACGACAAATGCAGAAATCATATCAACCTTTAAGGAGATGCTTGGTATCGAAGCACACGCGCTGCTCATTATATGATCAAGAGGAGACTAGAAAACTGAGTTTCACTGAGGATTGTCTGTGCCAATCAACCAGAGGGTCAATGATTAAAATGCGCTGGTTAAATACAGTGTCTTCCAAATCCAGGAACATTCTTAGACAAAATTAAAGATTTTAAAACCAGTGGCCGAGCTGAGGCACATGTCAGTAATTTATCATACAACATATCACTCCATAGTGTTATCAAGAATGCTAAAATTGTGATCAAATGCTGAAATAATTACCAAACTGAAACAAGACCAAAGTATCTCTCCCTCTCTCTCTATTCCCTCCTTCTCATGCACACAGACAAACAGTGATGATACAGTAGTAAATGATTCGTTTCTATGTGCACTGACCTATTTCCGACAGGAGCAGAAAATAAAATGCTGTGGTTCAGCCCTGGTTAAGCCTTCTCCTTTGGGCTTTCTGCACCGAGAACATTTCCATCATTTATTTTCAATTTAAAATATAATGAAAGATGTTCAATAAAAATAGTCCTAATTTTGTAACATTAAATTTATAACCTGCTTATCCTTATTGCTTTTTTAAAATCAGTTGGTAGATTTGTTTTTTTTAATGTAAATCCATTTCAAAAGACTTTATGTATAGCAGGTTCAGTGTCTGAATATCCATCTGCTTTCCATCAGTTTCCTGTCTCAAACTGGCCCGACACTTAGCAGAACGTGTGCGGCTACAGATGCGCGCGCACACACACACACACACACCACACACAGAGTGTTAAAGTCCAGAAACTGACTGCCAGACTGCAGAGTCGGTGCTCCCCCTGTAAATTCTCTAAAAACACCATGCTTCCTTATCCCTCGACATGGCTGTCTCTTATAAAAGCTCCTGCACAAATCCTCCTTTCCTCTAGAAAGATTATGTATGTTATAATGGCTGTGTCTGTTTAGATCAGAACTGAGCTGGAGTTGGGAATAAAAGCGGTTTAACAAGAAACATCAGAAAGAAATATGAAAGAGGAAGTTAGTGTAATAAAATAGATAAATGAATTCCATAATCACAAACTTCTGCTCTCGTACCATAATGGGGCAGGCATAGTGGGTTGAGGGATTGGACTACTGAGATACTGGTCCCAGGTTCAAACCACCAAGCTGCCACTGCTGGGTCCTTTAGTAAGGCCCTTAAATGTCAACTGTGTGTGATTTGTAACGAGATAAATAACTAAGTGGACAAGGATAAGCGCGTGCAAAGGTTTTACTTCCTTCTCTTTTAGAAACCTCACCTTGGAAAAAAAAAAAGCTCTCTGTATAAACAGAAAGAAAATGATCTGAACTTTCCTAATCTGTAACCTAACTGACCAGACGGTAATGACATCATTTTAAATGTGCTGGGCGAAGAAATGCATGCATTTTTATTTGTTTATCAAGAAAGGAATTCTATGATTATTTTAAAGGAAAGGACATACAATCGTTATACGCATGACACCTCCCCACCGATTAAAAAAATACATTTCCCTTACTTCGGTTCACGAATTTAACATTTAGAAAATGTCATAAATTGTTTTTACAGGAGATTTTCCAAAGCAAATCCAGACATTGTGCAGAGCTTCAGCTTAAAATGAAATAATGCAGAGAGAATAAATCATCATATGGTACTACGACTAAAACAAAGCACCCATGCCTAATGGCTCGTAGGCACACCTAAGGATCTACAATAAAAATAAAAAGCCTGTCGTGTTAGCTGTGTGCTGACTACCAAAACTAGACACTGTTACCATGGCAACATTTACATGGCTGCATGCTGCCATGGGTGATGTACCATCAACCTATACACCAGTTCTGCGATGAGACATTAAAGCAAGGGTTTGTTCAACACCACCATGTGAATGCAGCATTACGGACACAGCCCTTCAAGGGGACGAGGATCTTATAGCGAGATGAGGGAGGCAAAAACGTTCTAGGCGAAATGTCATGGGTCAGTCAGGATCTAACAACTTGAAACCTGTCCATGTGCCGGACAGAACTCTGAAGCGTCAGCTGTGCCTGTCATGAAGAGGGAAGGTCAGGAGCATCAACACATGTTCACAACAGAAGACAGAAAGACAGCTGAAGCTCCACCCCCTTGTCATTATCAGTCTATGGAGAAGAAGAAGGAAAAAAAAACGAGCAGCCGTATTTACACTTAACAACTTTTTTGAAGCTCAAACAGTCAATCAGTTCATTGTAGAAACTCATCCCACCCACAAGAAAAAAAAAACGCCAATCTCATCAAACCACCGTACTGAGTGAGGTGGTGTTCGTGGATTCAAGGCTGGAGCTAAGGTCGAGGTCATCGGTCTCTGTGGGTGTGTCCGGGGTCACCAACATTGTGCTGCTGTCAATAGATTCTGCCCTCTGCTCAAGAGGAGGGGGTGGAGCCTGAAGAGGGGTTCTGCACAGAGTTCCACCTCCTCCACTGTCCTGTGTAGTATCCAGCCCTACAGAGAGAGAGAGAAACAGTGACAAGTAATGATTACTAGTATATCCAAGTCCCAGTGTCTCAATTCCTAAACAACCACACAAAGATGTTTACCAAGTCCCATGTAGAGAAGAGAGTTCGGGTTGATGGAAGCCTCGTAAGGGGGCGGGGGCTCATCTGGTGGGCGGAGCTCAGGGTATTTATATGCCACGTAAGGGGGTGGGGGCTCCTGGAAATGGAAAGCCCCACCCTCTCCATCATCAGACAGGTGCAGGGGTGTGAGACCCGTCCCAAACATGTCGGAGCCATAGTCGAAGGCGGGAACACGTCGACCCAGGTTAAAGTGGTGCACTGAGAGACATTGGATCAATATTAATGAAAAAACAACAAACAAGAGGGAAAACAAAAACAGGCAAACAACAACTAAATCATGTGCAATAGAACATTACTAGGGTAAAATGCCAAAAAGTTACCACACTAATGAAAAGTATGAAATTAACATTTTTCCAATATAAACTAGGCTAAAAGAAACAAAAAACAAATAATGGGGGAAAAACAAAACAAAAACAAAAAACATGGTGGTGCAATGAAGGATTTACATGAGATGGCCAAAAGTATATGAACACCTGCCCATTACATCCACATGCTGGAAATTACACTATTCAGCCCGCTGGAGTTATAAGGTGCTATCTGCATTCTGAGTAGTTTAGAAACACGGTTAGTCCCCGACTTGCGAACGAGTTCTGTTCCTGGAGCACGTTCGTGAGTCAGATTTGTTCTTAAGTCCGACAAAATGAGTCTTGTACATCTTGCACACAAATATACAATGTGAAGCATACCAATCCACTTTCCCCATTCCCCCCAAAAATGTAATCGCGCCTAAGGAAATGTGAAATATGACAGTGTTGTCTCTGCGCCTTTAAATCGCGAGAGAAATTCCAGACAGATTTTTTAATGAAATTAGGATTATTCACCATCAGGACAACTTTACAGGACAGCCATTCTCTAACATCTACTTCCGTGATTAAACCAGAAGTGGAACCGCGGTCCGTTCGTATCTGCGGAAATTTGTAACTCAAACGTTTGTATGTCGGGGACTACGTGTATTGAGATTTAAGAAGTTTTTGCAAAACAAAAACTCTTAATATGTTAATACATTGTGACAGGATAACTTAATTTTGACAAAAAAGTCAGACAGAACCTTATAATTCCAAAGAGACAAATTTCTACAATGTCTTTCTATGATGTAGTATTACAATTTTACAGGAAACTTGAGGACAATTCCTGGTCCACCATGACATTGTCCCTGTGCACAAAGTGAAGACATGGTTTACCAAAGTTGGAGTGGGAGCACTGATCTCAACCTCACTCAACAGCTTTGGGATAAACTGGAATGCTGACTGAACCCCAAACCTCTTCACACTTCATCGGTGCCGGCTCTTACTAATGAACGAATTACATTACTGAATGAACACAAAGCTTCAAAATTTAGTGGAAAGCTTTTCAGGTGTGATGGTCAGGTGTCCATCACATGTTTGGTCATGCAGTATATTTAAAGTATTAATCATGTGGGTAGAGGTCATGTGGGTATAGTAACACACGGATGACTGTGGCTGCTGTGGTGTGGTGTGGTCTGGTGGTAGGTAATAAACTTCTCTATGGGCTTGAGTAGCTTGAGTGTTTAATGCTGTTGTAGAAAGTATGTGTGTGTGCACTTAAATACTCACAGTTTCCTCCAATTAGTGTTTCAATGCGCTCCCTGCGTCTCTGCCGTAAGCGATGTACCATAAACAGCAGCAAAGACAACACCAGGAACGATGAGATACAGCTGATGATTAGACGCATGCCACTTGCCATGGAGTCGAAGAGACTGCTGCCGTCTGAGACACACACAATAAACAGACAGGTTAGTGCTGGCATAGTAACATTTAGAAAATTATAATAAAATCAAACATCATCTACACATATATGAGTAATAGAACACGTCGAGATGGTTTTTGAAATTTCTGTCTGTCTGTTTGTGCACGCATCACATAAAAACTACAGAACAAATTTTAATGAGGTTTACACAGGTGTATTTGGCTGATTTTGAGGTAACATATTGGGTTTGTTTCATCGCAATCGGCCCACGGGAGGAAAAGACATGGTACTTTCAAATTTTAATATAAAACAAACAAAAAAAAAAAGCCCTTAAAAAAAAAAAATCATTAGTTTCTCACACCTCCATTCCGCACACTTCACGGTAACACACAAAAATTTTAGTTCATTCCAAAACAGATGGCATTTTATTTATTTATTTATTTATTTAGTTTTGTTTACGTACGAGTATGAGTGTGAAATTAAATTCCACGCGAACGAAGTCACGGGCACACTTATTTTAACATTAAATTTTAGTTACAAAAGTACACGCTAAATACATGTGAAACAGTCAAGGTGCAAGAAAACAAAACATTAATACTATTTAATCACTACCTCTAGCTGGCATTGATCGAGCTTGAACTGTTTGCAAACTGTGTACTGACAAAAGACATAATTTGCTAAGTTTGTTTAGAAATAATAATTATGACGAATGGCAAGAGAAAACGTTAGTTTGTACTGTTTAAAAATGCTGCGCTTGGTTTTTAAGTGAGAAAACTAAATGTTATAAGAAACGGACTACAGTTAATTATTGATTTTCTTATTCAGCTGTGAAGCTGTTGAATAAAGCTAAGGTATAAAACTTTCGAGTTATGACAACTTCTTAAAGGTTTAAGGTTTTAAAACTGTAGCAAAATTGGAAAAACTGTAATATCGAATCGGGATATTCATAAAATCATGAAACCGGATCGCAATAATAATCAAACCAACAGATATGATAATATTGCATCGGGAGGTGACTGTTTATTTCCCTCTCAACTACTTATTAACAGTGAAACCACCATTGTTTATGTGTGTGTGTGTGCGTGTGTGTGTGTGTGTGTGTGTGTGTGTGTTTAGTTACCTGGGTCGAGGCAGGTGAACTTGCAGCACTCTTTAGGATCCTTTGTGAAGTGTGTACAACCCTGCGGCCTCTCGCACAGTGCCGCCACACACATCTCCGCCTCGCCGTCGTGACATGTGCAGCTCAGACACGGGTCGTCCCCCTTTGGGGTGAAGTACAAACCCTCACTCACAACATTATCCCGGATATCCACACATGTCTGTCCTAAACACACACACACACACACACACACACACACAAATACATATATTTTATATAAAATCCCCTACATGTTACACACAATCACCTGAGACAAACAAGTGTGTTTAAACTTAAAGACACTTTGTGTGTGTTTTCATACGTCTTTTGCAAAGAAAAGGGAAAGGTTTGTAGCAGTTCTCTGTGTGCCAGCTGTGTAAGCCGCGCTCGTTCATATTCCTGTTGTGAAACCGCTGGAGTTGCGCGCAGTACACACTGTCCTGCTTCACGCTCGCCTCCGACACACTCCACAATCCCTCAGGGGGAAGAAACACCTGAACAGAGCCTACACACACACACACACAACATAATCACCAACATTAGAACACACACAGCTGAAACCACATCACTCAGAGTGGGCAGAGTATACAGTGTAATACGTAACACTCCCACACGATCCTCTCTTGAACAGCAATGTCAGAATCAGTCTCAGTACCAACACTTCTTAGTAAATAATAATAATTTTAAAAAATACCCTTATTGTAAAATTTTTTTAAATGCAACAAAAAATACACAGTCTGTATAAAAAAAAATAATAATAAAAAAAAAAACTCGTACACTCACAGTTGTCATTCAGTTGCCTTTAGATTTGATTACGGCACACAATGTGGGGGCCAGTGTGTGTGTGTGTGTGTGTGTGTGTGTGAAAATGATTCCTCATGCTTCCAGAAGCATGTGCCTGTGCCTTCATGGAAGAAAAAAAACTCTATAGATGTGATAACCAGGTCATTCAGTACATTCAAGGCCATCAGATGACTTTTTGCCACATAACGTTGTGGCCTAGACCTGATCAACGTGACTTCAGAGGCTTGTACAGTGGACACTATGCATGATCGCTTCATGCGCTTCCCTTCTCACCCTGACGCACCCATCACTCTGGAATAGGGTCAGTCTGAATAGGGTCAGTCTGGACTCATCAGATCACATGACCTTTTTCCATTGCTCCAAAGTCTAATCTTTGTGCTCCCTAACAAACTGAAGCCTTTTTTCCTGATTAGTCTGACTAACTAGTGTTTTTCTTATGGACACACACAGTGGTTTAGTCCCAATCCTGAGAGTTCTCATCACATTGTGTGTGTCTTACTTTCACTATTAAACATACAGTAGCTATGGTTTTTACTGCTTTTACCATGTAACTTCACCAAACGTTTAAGTGATGACCATTCATAATTTTTATCCTTCCAGGCTTTGATAATGTGTTTTAACATAGTTGCAGTAATTTATTTAGTTGTTTTCTTTCCTTGATGCAGCCCAATAATTTGACCTTTCTTAAATGGCAACTTTTCTTTGGCCAGGCATTGTATATTACTTAAAATATCTATTGTAAGCTGATAATGCCATATTTCCACAGGATCATGATCAGTAAGTTTAAGTTTAGTTTTTATAAATTTCCCCACAGGATCAAATTAGATCTGACTTAATACATGGAGATAATGTGTGTTACTGACCTTTATAGGCCACCTCCCAGCGGCCCTCAAACGTCCGACTCTGATTGGTGATGACGTACTGATAACCCACCCAGAAACTGTAAAACAAATAAACAGAATAAAAGTGCAACCTTTAAACATAGAACAAACATGTGAGTGAGATCGTTATCTTAGTCTCTCTTGGCACATGATCTGAGAGTGTGAGGGTCCAACATTTAACGCTTATATAAATCAATGGAAATAATAACAACGTTATTAACATGTGAAAGCCGGCATAATATTAACTTTTGCATACACTCGCATACAAAGTGCACGGAAAACACTGACCTGCACTGGTCTCTGCGCTCACACACTCTCTGGTCGATCTTGAGGATGAACTGCAGCTCTTCGTTGGTGCTGAAGGTGGCGAGCGAGCCGTTCACTCTCTGACACGTTTCCCCAGCCTGCCAGTAATTCTCCCCTCGCTCATATACCTTGTAACAGCTGGACGTCTTCTCATAGTGGTGCCATCCACTCGGGCATTTTTCTACACACACGTGGTAAAACAAGTTTTTTTTTTTTTTTTTTTTTCCCCCAAAGATAACTTTTTAAGCACTGAGGCTGCTTAAATGATACATTCCTCCCCTTGAGCTACAAACATATACCCATGTCTAAGAACGCATATGCTGACCGTAAACATCATACAATCACCAGGCTTACTGGTCTTTAGTCTGATTATCGGTTCATGTCTACAAACAAAACAGGTAGCAAAAACGGTCGAAGACATAGACCGGGTGACAATGAAAGACGTACTGTTAAAGCGCACAGGCTGAGCCACGCCCATCACGTCCTCCATCTGATCGAAGCCGCTTCCATAGCGATATCGCTCCTCCCTCATCGCTGTGGGAGAAAAAAATCAAAAAAGTGTGAATTACAGTTTTATCCAGCATCATGAAGGATGTACATACTACAATAAACATGTAGATCTTTTTTTTTTTTTTTTTTTTTTAATCATAATCCACAATTATATTTCGGAATTTATATAAATCTTCTATAAAGATTATATAAATCTATAAACTCCTAGGAATTTGGAATGATATACTCCTTATACATCTTCATCTTCAAAGACAAGCATACATGTTTTTTCACTGTATATTTGTAGCTACAATGTCATCATTTTAAAAACTGCATCAGCAGATGTCAAGAGCTTGGGCCTAGTTTGTGACATCACTACCTGAGCTTGTATTATTATTATTATTATTATTATAATTATGCAGTATATACTGTGCAAAAATCTTAGACACATGTAAACAACTCCTGTAGAGCAAGGTTGTCTTCAAATAAATGTTTATACGTTAAAAAAATATATAAAAAATCAGTAAACAGTAATGAAACAAAGTCAATAATCAAACATTTGCTTAAAATATAGTCTCAGGTACAATTTGTGCAGTTGTATGAAGAAATTATCTGCTAAATTTTTACTGAACATTCTACAGAACGAGAATGTTCTGGAATACCAATGCTTGGAAATCAGAAATGTTTTCTGTACTGATGTAATAATAAAGTCATAAAATAAACATGTATAACAAAGTTTGCACAAAAAAACTTTTGCAGAGAATATCTAGCTTACAATCAAGCCTTCACCCTAACTTTGTGCAGAAGTACTTAGAAATGTTTATATAATATTATAAAATATTTAATAAAATGGACAAACATGTTGCATCAGAGCGGTAACAAATTTACATAATTAGAATCAGCCTTCCAAAGGGAGCGTACCATTTACTACCATAATGCTAAACAACTAACAGATCATCTACACACCCTTTCTCTATACCTATGTGTGCTGATCCCATACTAAATACATAGTTGGAATTCTCACTGGGAAGTAGTGTACATGATTTTGAAACAGCCATGATAATAACTGTATATTGAATATTATGACAAACAATCTAGATAGGACGCTTATTTTATACTTTGACATTTGGTATGTATGAGTGGACGTACGAGGACAGTCTAACTCGTCGCTCTTGTCCTCGCAGGCAGTCCAGCCATCACACCTCCAGTCCAGGGGAATACATTGCATCCTCCCACTGAGACATGCGAACTGGTCCTGAGCGCAACGCGGCTCTGTTCACACAAACACACACATAAAATCCTATAGTCTCAATTTATTTCAAGCAGTCATGCTAGTAAAGAAATAATAATATGTATTTTTTAAAAAGCCTGATGCTAGAGTCTGAAAAAACCTGATCAGATACTAGGAGGTGCTGAGCAATTAAAAGTAGATACTGATACACCTTTTGTGCTTGTCTGTTGCAGACTCCTCTACATTTTAAAATGAATCTGAATGAGTGGACACCATCCAAGAGCTTTTAATCAATGAGAATGTGTGACTTTAAACCTCATTACATTACATTTTCAGACTACATTACCCTATAATCCTGACCAGGGAAATTCCTACATAAAATACACATTACATACTATTAGTAAGTGGAGGACTCACCAGAGATTGGTGTGGCCAGTGCTAACCGTGGCCCTACAGAGAAAAAAAGACAGACAGATGGAATAAAAACCAAAGTGGATGAAACAGTTCCTCTCTGTCCATAACACTCCTGAATTCCCAATATGATCTTTTACACTTCCTGGGGGTATAACCCATCTCATATCCTCATGAAATTAACAGATAAACAATAAAGCAGAAATACAGGCTCTGTCTGTTCCTGAAAGGATAAATGAAGTCTGTCTATCTTCCTAACACTCCATTATAGGGTCAAATGTATATATAATTAAAATCTTAGATATTAAGGGTTTGTGTGTGTTGTATGTGATTTGCTGATAACCGGACACCATAGCAACTGATATCATGGTATGAGAAATGCTCACTTTTTGTGTGTTTTAAATTTTTCGCCTGGATCATCAATTCTGGCCAGAATACTGTATTTCTTTTTTTTCCCTCAATAACAGCACCTGGGAAAGTGTTTTTTTTTTTTTACCCTCTGTTTTAACCATGACTCAGGGAGTTTTTCCTGGCGACCATGGCCCTTGGCTTGCTCACCAGGGACAATCATTTTGACTCGTATAGATTCAGATTTCATACAAACTTTCATAACTCATTTTGATTGTGTAAAGCTGCTTTGTGACGATGACAACTGTTAAAAGCGCTATACAAATAAAATTAAATTTAATTTATACAGTACCAGTCAGAATATACAAACACGTCAGGGGCATCCAGGTCAAACTAGGACTTTTGATTGTGCAGAATAACAGAAAACAGCGATGAGAGTGAAAACTCCCTTTATTTCTTTATATAATCCCCTGCTACACTAATACACTTATCCCAATGCTTGGATACAACCAATGTAAAATGTTTTCTCAGCCATGATCCGATTGCCTGGTTCGTGTCTAAAGCGCTGGCCTCCCAGGAACTCATATAATGGCCCAAAAATGTAGAGAGCGAGGTCACATGAGAGGAGAGTTGACAATAACTTACAGCTTAGTTCCTGTAATGTGAAACTAGTGTGAATGATTGTGTGTATGGTTCCTATATATACATACACACACACACATCCGTATATAAACAAATCTCTAACTGGCACTGTATATAACTAGGCTTTAACAAAAAATTTAAAAAACTTATTGAAAAAAAAAAAAAACAATTATTTAAGTCTTCTGGTCAGAATTGATCATCCAAAAACACGCAATAAAAAAAAAAAAAAGAAAACCCAGAGGAAATAAATGAAAAATCAAAAACATGCAAAAAGTAAGAAAACCCTGATACCGTGATTTCGGTTGCTATGGTGTCCGGTTATCATACCGGAAGTGCCGATATCGCTTGTTTCAGCACTATTGACATCTCTCTCTCTCTCTCTCTCTCTGACTTTTTACAATCAGATACAGCCCCTAAAATCTATGCTGTTAATAACATCACAGTGATTATTGATTAAAAATTTAATGAGTTAAAACAGGACAAGGCCGCTTTAGCATTTAGCTCGCGAGCTACGTGAGGTTTATATATATATATATATATATATATATATATATATATATATTTTATAAACACATATACAGATATATCAAA
>JAQMYG010000009.1:20862065-20882719 GCA_030014215.1 Clariallabes teugelsi | reverse complement strand
TCACAGTGTTATAGTAAACAGTACACGCGTGCACGGATGTTGATTATACCAGTAACAGACGAGCACTAAGACCCAGCTGGGGAAACTATTACCCACAATTCCGCAGCACAAAAGAGAGAAAAAACGTTTCACAGAGGTGTAGTTTCTCGGTCAGGTGTATGATGATCAAGTTTCTGTGTGTGTGTCTTACCTGGCCAGATTTTCTGTGACCTTACGAAGTGCTTCCTGTTTCTTTGCTCTGTTTTTGGCTGCCACTTCGTTGGCCATTTTCAGCCCGAGCCGCTCTCTGCGTCCAGGCTCGGGAATCTAAACACAAGTGTTATCACAACACGGCGATTAAGTACAACAACACTTGAGCACAATCTCTTACAGCTGCAAACCAGCATAACACAATTCAAGAAATGATGGAGTAAACAAGCACTTAAGCATCTTAATAAAGTGGCCAAGAAGTGCAAAACAAAATAAAACCCAAAACAAAATAAATCCGCAAACAAAAAATTACAAAATCGCAAACGTAATCGAATCCGGAAACAAAATAAATCAGAGAACACAACAAAAATCTTTAAATTCTTACTGCTGATTGGATGAGACATCAGTCACTCAAGTTAAGTCTTTACTTGTCACATATACATTACAGCACAGTGAAATTCCTTCTTCACATATTCCAGTGTAACTTGGGTCAGAGCGCAGGGTCAGCCATGATACAGCGCCCCTGGAGCAGATAGGGTTAAATGCCTTGCTCAAGGGCCCAACAGTGGCAACCTGGTGGAGCTGGGGATCGAACCGCGATCTTCCGATCAGCAACTCTGTGCCTTAACCCTCTAAGCTACCACTGAAAATCGACGTTGTGTTTTCTGATTTGTTATTTTGTTTCCGGATTTGTTTTTTCCGTTGTCGGTTTTTCTTATTTTGTTTTTGAATGTGTCATTTCGGTTTTGTTATTTTGTTTCACACTTCTCAGTCTCCGTATCCTACACTACAACATTGTTTGTTTTGTTAAGAATCAGGACCATTAGTACTATTCACTGCAGTAGTAGTGTGTGATCTGGGATTATGAGTGTGTGTTGTTCGAGCACCTTAAATGCCGGTCCGTGGCTCCTCTCTATCAGCGGAGTGTCTGAGCCGTCCAGTCTGAAGGGCGTGTCCTCAATCTCTCCCCATGTCATCAGCGGAGACTCGCACACTCCTGCCACAGGATACAAAACACGATACGATAAAATACGTAATCAAGATACGAGGCATTGGAAACCGGTGCAGCTCGGGGCGTTAAAGTCACCTGGTGCGGGCGAGGGCGCTCCCTCGAAGCCGTATCCGTTGACTTTAGGAGACTCGTGCGGCAGCAGCTCTTTCCCATCGGGACCCACCTTTCCTAATTTAAACTGAACACATCCACATGCATACAAATCAGAACCCCAGGTCAAGGAGATTACTGCATAACGTAGGTGTGTGCGTGTGTGAATGGGCAGAGTATGTGCAAGCTGGGAGGGTTTACTGGCGAGTGTATATGTGAGAGTAGGTGGAGCTACCTGTGCATTGAGAGCAGCAGCCTGTTGGATCTGGGATTTATTGAGGGCTTTACAGAACGGGTCGACATCAAAGCGTGTGTTTTTGTACAAGACTTCTCTGGGCTTCTTAAACACTATGTCGTCTTTCACACCTGTTCGGGGAAATCGAGACATGAAACACAGAGCACTTTCTATTAGTCAGAGAACGGGCAAAGCTACTGATTACAGAATACATTACAATATGTGTGCATATATGCATGTATGTGTGTGTGTGTGCATGGTGCTTGCCTTCAGGGTAATACATGAGGGCGTTTCTGGCTGTGTACTCCCACGTCTCCACTCCAGCTTTCACACACTCCAGAGCCTGAACCTCTGATGACGGCAGAGCAAGATTTTCCTCTCGTCGCTACAAAACACAACAATAACTTTATTCACAAAGCACCGTCCATCCAGGTCATGCAAACCCACACACACACACACACACACACACACACACACACACACATACATAAAGGAAATTGAGGCTGTGTTTGAGGACCTGTTTGAATTCGCTCTCAGCCTCGTACAGCCAGGCGTTCCTCAGCTTCTCCTTCTCCTGAGCCAAATCCATAATCTGCTCGAATGATGCGTTATCTTCACTCGTGTTCTTCGACAGGAAGCAGTCAAGAGATGGCAGCTCCTTCTCCTCTGTCCCGCCGACTTTTCCTCCTGAGGAACGTAGCAGAAACGTGTCTGAAAAGTTCTGACTGGCTCGAGTCCCTTGCAAGCAGATAATTGAATATCACATATATACTGTATGGTGGATGACAGATATTGAAATCACCAGGGAACACACTGTACGATATCATCACGATACTTAGATGCCGATTCCATTTGTATTGGAAGTCTGTATCACCATTTTATAAAGATCCCTAATAAATTTTGTTTTTGTAATTCTAAACAAACTGGATGTTAGGTTGTTTGACAATGTGTGAACAGTTTAGAGTGCACCACCTGTAGGATTATAGAGAAAGAGTAACATGTTACTACAGGGAGTCCCCGACTTACGAACATTCGAGTAACGATTTTCCACAGATACAAACAGACCAGGTGACTGTCAGGGGACTGATTTAGTCAAATGTATTGGTATGCTTTACACTGTATATTCATGTCAAAGGTGTATAAGACTCACTTTGTCTGACTTAAGAACAAAATAAGACTCTCAAACGTGTTCCCAGTACTGAGCTCGTTCATAAGTCGGGGACTACCTGTACTTCCAATGCAAATATTTATAAATCGTTTTATAAAATCGATTTTGGAGTTGTTGTGGCGATACATGAATTGCCAGACAGAACAATTACGATATCTGGATATACTAGAAGATTGGTAGCTTAAAACAATGGCTTTTGCTACTTTTATACAGGAGGATCATCATAAATAAATTCACTGTATGTGGTATTTTGTCAGGATTGGATTACGTTTGTTGCTTGGTAAAAAAACGTGGTTTGGCCAAGTTTTCCATTTTGTTAAAGGCAGCAGTGAAGCATGAAGAAGTAACAAGCAGACATGTAGCTTAAAGCAACTCTGTGGAGTGTGATGTGACGTCATACCAAGCTCAGTGCCCGTCCTGGATTTACACTGTGAGGGGGTTGGAGAAGTGGCGCGAGCATCAGGAGTCTCGAATGACGATGGTGTCACATCTGTAAACACACAACCTGTTATAAGCTCTGAGAGTCATCCAACACATTCACTTCTGTCAGGAAAATAGCTGTTATTGCTACAACACACATTTTTCCATAAGTGAGCCATGCTATGTGTGTTTTAAAATAAAATAAAAAATTTAAATCAATCATCTCTTCCTGTCTCTCTCAGTAACACTCACAGGGGACGTAGGTGCGCGGCGTGTATTTGGCCATGGCTGAGCCGTATTTGATGGCGATCTCTCTCATTCTCTGCAGGTCTCCATTCTCCTCAGCCTCCAGGTAATCCTTCTGTGCTTGCAGCTTACTGACATCCGGGAAGAAGTCCCTCTGAATGATCTGCTCCAGACTCTGCAAACAGGGAATACAAAAATAACACAGTTATCTAAACCAGCGCAATGCAGTACGGAAGTCAAATTATTACCAGACAACAAAAAACAAAGTGATCTTCATTACGACTGACTTTATGATGCATTTTTTTAGACTGCGGTTTCTAAACTTAATGGCAAAATGTAACAGACAAACGACACCTGGAAAATAAAACAACTGGAAATTTCAACAATGTGACATGATTTTCATGGCTGATCTGAACATGTGAGTCGTATCATTTGCATGTGAAAATGACACAAAGCTTAAACGTTAATGGTAAAAGATCTCTTAAATAAACATAGAGTTGAGGATGAAAACCTAAACAGTGACCAGTTTCCACTGTTTCTCTATAAACACTAGACCAGACTCATCTCATATGCATACTGTAAATACACATACAAACACACACACAGTCTTAATAAGAAATGAAGACACTGCTCATTATGAAACATAGAAGTACTGAATATTTTCTTCAGCTGATGAAGTACTTTGGTCCCAAAAATTCTGTTTTTCCTGGAAGTCTAGTTCCTGTGCTACATTTTATCACTTTTTGACGAAAAATAATAATACAATTATTTATTAATTGTGCCACATAGACTGTAGAAGCTTTAAAACTTGCCTGCTGAACTGTAAAAAGCCAAGGCAGAGTATAGGATAGGAACAAACTGATTGTAGTCACCACTGAATGATAATGTGAACACATCTGGGTCAGAAAATCAGCTCCTTGTATGTTGTAACACCACGTACAGAGAGAAGGATATGTGGCGTACATAAAATGTAACGGCTGGGAGAGGGAAATCACTTTTCTTCATGCTGCAAGCCCAAATACTTAAGAAACAGGTCTTAAGTCGTCGTTTAAAGACTCGGCTGTACAGACATCTAGAGGAAGTTCATTCCACCACGTAGGCGCCAAAACAGAAAACAGTCTAGATGCATGTCATCCTTGATTACTGAGAGATGGTGGGACCAGTCAAGCAGTGCTGGAGGATCAGAGGGTGAGATTAGCACACTTCATCTAGTGTTCCTGGAATCGACTAAGAGCCTGAGTAGGAGAAAGCTTCTACTGGAAAGAAATTGATGAATATCCATCTATCTATCTATTAATTTTTTCACCTTCTATGCTGCATATCCTTTATAAAGGGTCACAGGAAGCCTGGAGCCTGTCAGAGGATACTTAGGGCACGAGGCGGGGTACACACTGTACAGGGTGCCAATCCATCCCAAGGACACACACACACTCGTTCATACACTACAGGCAATCTGGGAACACCAATTTCTATCAATCTATGTGTAGAATAATAGAGTTATCTCATGAGTTATCATGAGGTACCTGCCAAGGCTACAAATTATTATTCTAATACAATATAACACTACTTTAAAAATGTCTCCTGTGTCCTCTGGTTAAGTTAATGGTGGCTTTTCTGTCCCTTTTGTTGAAATATCACAGATTTACCCATGATGTATCAATGAGTACAGGCCTGGTTAGTTGTTTTTGTATAATCACCTCGATATACTCCTCCTCATCCAGGATCGTTTTCCTCGGCTTGTTCGCTTCCTCCTGTGGTTTCCTCAGAGCCACGGCGTTGTTGGGTTTCACACACAGCAGCGCGGTCTCCTCCATTCTCTCTCACAAACTCACCTTAACACGAACCCGGAGAAATCTTTACGCTGCCTAAGTGACAACTAGCCGTCTGGCTAATCGGTGAACACGGTGATTACGAAGGTCGCTAAATAGCTAGCAAGTTAAGCTTTTATTTCATTTTGAAAATATTTTCCGTACCATATGGCTAAAATGTTAAAATATTCGTCTCTTATATAAACTATGATTTAACAAATAAATCCTCAAACGATAAAGAGTCTTCGACCGAGAGTAAACACTCTGTTACTGTTACGTACAACGCGATGACTTCCGGTTCGCCTTTCCCCCGAGTACTTCCGGTATTCCGGTTATATCGCCCTCTACCGGGGGGACCTTGCATCACAACATTAACATTATGACCACTCGGCTGATATTGAGAAGGTCGCCGCAATTACCACCAAAACAGTGAAGCACTGTGTGTTCTCACACCTGTCTATCACAACCAGCATTAACCTTTTCATCAATTTGATCTAAAATATTGGATTACATAGACTACCATGTGAATCACTGAGCCTTGACCACCCATGACCCTGTCTCAAGTTTTCCTTCCTTGGATCATTTTGGTATCTAAGGACCACTGCAGACCAGGAGCATCCCACAAGAGCTGCAGTTTTGGACTTGCTCCGACCCAGTTGTCTAACCATTACGATTTGGCCCTTGTCAAATTCATTCTAATCCTTTTGCTTCCAACATATCGACCTCAGGAAATAAGGTTCACTTGCTGCCTAAAATATCCCACTTTCAGCCACCATTGTAATGAGATCTTATGAGGAGTGGTGTAGTGGTTTAAGCACCTCCAGGGTCCGGGTTCGATTCGCACCTCAGATCTGTGTGCATGGAGTTTGCATGTTCTCCCCATGCGTGCTGGGTTTCCTCCAGGTACTCCGGTTTCCTCCCACAGTCCAAAGACCTGTAAAATTTGCCTGTAGTGTGTGAATGAGTGCATGAGTGTGTATATGTGCGTGTGCCCTTTGATGGATTGGTTCCCTGTCGCCTCATGCCCCAAGTCTCCTGGGATAGGCTCCAGGCCCCCCGCGACCCTGAATACAGAATAAAGCAGTATAGACAATGAGTGAGAGCTTCTGTGAGAAGGGCCCAATTGTGGTGGTTAGATGACTGGATCAGAGCAACTCCAAAACTGCAGCTCTTGTGAGATGTTCCTGATCTGTAGTGGTTAGGACATACCAAAAGTGATCCAAGAAAGTAAAACCTGCAACCTTGTACATAACACTTGTAATAGCAAGACTAACAATAAAAACAATACTGTTAAATAAGATCATAAGCACATACTGACAGGGTTATTAAAGGGTCTGCATAGAAAGCTGAGCTAGTGTTTGGCAAGCTGTTGTGTGTGGTGTGTTGAGGAGAAGCGTCATCAGCTTTTCTTAGATACAAACATGGGGACAAGAAAAGAAGGTTGAGAACCACACAGGTGTAGAACATGACAACATCAGAGTTCAATAACTACACAGCCTTTATTTAGCTCTAATTGTATTAAATCTATCTCTCACACACACACACACTTTCTGAGCAGCTGTGCAGAAAGTTTCAAGTTTGTAATCATAATCATCCAACCATATCCCGTCTTGTAGCTCGCACACACACCTTTTACAGAAGCAGAAAACTGTTTGTCAGCTTGTAGTGTGACAGTTTAAAATACAGAACATCCACATGAGTAAAAAGAAAATCTGGTGATGTCCTTCCGAAAAATTTTGCAACAGCTGATTAAAGAAACTGTTACTATGTACTGAGGAGTCACATGACCAGTCATATGACACAGATATAAATAAAGACAGGTTTAGAAAGCAATCCATCTTAAACCTGTTGTTCTTCTCTCAGCTCTAATGCTCAGCTTTTGATGCATGTAGGGCAGAAGTTCTGCGTACACGTTGCTGCATGAAAATCCCAGGATGTCAGGAGTTTATATACTTATATCGTGAATATATATATATATATATACACATACACACACTCAACCCAGCATATCTGGTACTAACATCCACATCACAATCATACTTCTGCTAAAGTTAGCTAAAGCTCATGAAAGGTATCTGTATGATTTTATTCACTTCACTCCTTCTCCACAATTAACTGATTAGACAAGTGCATAAAAATGTCCAGATCGTACTAATAAACTGGATGGGGAGCATATATTTAATATATTATCAGGATGTAGTATTGGATTCTAAAGTATTTAATAGGGTGGAGTTCTTATGGAGGACATACAATACAGTAGTCTTTCTTTAGATAAAACTGTCAAACTAAAGTGTCTACGATCCCACACTTCATTCCTTGGAACCTTCAGCAGAGTACAGATCAGACCGCACACAGTCGATAGACTAGTTCAGAACAGAATGAATTAATTTGAGAGACAGAATCTGTCAAAAAGTAACAGTTTTATCCTCATGCTAGAGCAGCTGTGTACATTCCCTGCCTGTTAAATACATCTTAAAGCTGAAAAAAAGATAAAGATGAATAAAATCTTGCTAATCTGTAACCCCTTCATTAACATGAACACAGTCAAGGCTGAAGACAAAATAGTGGTTAGAGTCAGTGTGAGTATGGAGAATGCTGCTTGTTTTTATGAGCAGTTCTGCGTTTTTGCCCCTTGGTTTGTTGAGGCTCTCCTCCGAAGGTGTAGCGTGGCATAAAGGCAGGGTTTGGAGGAGGCATGGGGTAACGGTCAGCTCGAAAACCAGGCCACGCACCCAGATGAGGCGGTGTCGGTAGAAGAGGAGGTGGAAACCTCCTGAAAGGCGGAGTAGGGAGTAAAGGAGGGGGACCCCTGCAAGGAGGTGTGGGGAGTAGAGGAGGTGGGAAGGGTATCGTCTGGTCGTCTCTCCACCTCTGGTCGAAAGGCCTGATGAGGAGAAAACCAGAGTTACACAGACAGCTCTGATCAAACTGCCAGAATGGATAAACAGAAGACATCTGTTAAACATTTTTAAAAGTCATTTTAGTCATTTTAAAACATTTTTATTATTAGTGTGAAAGAGTGTACATCCTCGAAGTGATCTGGATAACCTTCTCACCTCTGGAAAGAAGGGTGTGGTTCTCGGAAAGTCCTCGAGTTAGACGTCCTGTCCGAGGCTCCACCTTTGACTGGCTCCTCCTCTGGTTCCTCCATTCCCTCATTACTACAGAACCAAGTTTGTGACATGATAAATCAGTATCATACAGTGGAGTGATTCAACTAAAATGTTAGTAAATGCACGTGTTCCAAATGAAGTTGTATTTTTATATAATACTATAATACTTGTACATGTTATATACTGCATACACTGTACAGTGCATCTAAAGAAAAATTTGAATATAAAAATGCTTATATGTTCTAAGTTTGTTAAAAATTTCAAGCCTTTTTTGTTTAATTTAGATGATTATAACTTACAGCTCATTAAAATGCAAAATCCAGTATCTCAAAATATTAGAATATTTAATTTTGAGTTTCAGTAAATTACTATTCATTCATTATAAATACTAAGTATCTTTCGGTCTAGTTCAGTACACGCATGAAAAGGCTGACTTAACAAGAAGACAATCATTCACACACTCCACAAAGAGCTTTAAAATACTTCCATACCGCTGACATGCTTTGTCTTTGATGGGCAGACGCGTGATAACTGCTCCAGAATGAGTAAAAACTAATGTGTGCTGTGCAAGAATGGGAGGGGCGGAGTGAAATTTCGGTGCACTCCTATACTTCATGCTTCCATCTGCTGACAAGCTTTATGAAGATGAAAATTTCCTTTTCCAGCTGGACTTAACATCTGCCCACAGTGCCAAAACTACTACTAACTGGTTTGTTGACCATGATATTACTGGGCCTGATTGGCCAGCTAACCCGCCTAACCTGAACCACACACAGAATCTGTGCTTTTGTCAAGAGGAAGATTAGAAAGACCCGACCCAATAATACAGAGGAATTGAAGGTTACTATCAAAGCAACCAGGCCTTCAATAACGCCACAGCAACGCCACAGGCTGATTGACTTCATGCTGAGCTGCACTGATGCAGTAAGTTGTGCTAAAGGAGCCTTGGCCAAGTACTGAGTCCAGAAGAAAAATCTTTTTTTGATTGATCTTAGGAAACATTCTAATATTTCTAGATAATGGATTTTTGATTTTCATGAACTTTATGTAGTTTTTCTCCCAAGTGTTTTTTTGGTTGTCTTTTTGTATTGTGCATTGTCTTTCCTTTTTGTTTTAATGCTGTACAGCACTCTAGTCATCTTTTTGTTGTTCTTAAATAAACTTGACTTTACATTCTTCTTAAAAAAATAAAAAAAAAATTTCCCCAATACCTGCGTTTTGGTCCTGATTTCAAATCCTCCAGGTAATTTTCTCTCTCGATACAGTGACCGCGTGATTTGTTGAACACTGAAAAAAGTAGACACAAACGATTAGGTATTTTAATAATAACAGAAACAAACAGTAACAGTATGTTGTACATTAGTCATCAATTAAAATAAACAAAAGAATCATGTGCAATTGAGCACTTTACAAAATGGAAAAAAAAAATTAAACAATGGTCATTTTATCACAGGTAGCTTAGAGAATTTAAATACTGTAGATAATGTGGCAGATAAAATAAAGTGCAATTTCACCATAGTGGAGTTCACCATAAATATGGACAGATACAAATACATAATACAAAAAAATTTATTACTGCCTAATTATCAGATCATGCTGAATAAGAATGTCTGTCTAGTATTTAAAAGGTTTGAAATGCCTGTTAAAAGTTGGTGTGTGTATGTTTGTGATGCGGCTCTAGTACTGGATTGCACATGTTAATTTGTTAAAAAATAAAACTCCTAAAATGCATGAATTACTTACAGTCGATGGCATCATGAGGTTCAACACCGTCTACATCGATCAGGTATCTATGATCAGAAACAAACACACACACAGGCCTTAAAGCTGTGTTTAAAAAACAAGCATAGTACTGTGTAAGTATGTCTTGTTTTATTCCACCTTAATATTCTGTTTCCATAGAAAAATTCTTTCCATCTTTAAAATACAGTTTAGTCTTTTGCATTTTGTTTTAATCCTTGAATTTGATCCATTAAGGTTTACTGGACAGAGTAAATAAAGTAACCCATCATCTTGCTATTTCATATTAAGTAAGATTTGAAACACACCTAAATATTAGATTTTTATATATATTATTTTATTTATTTATTATTTTTTTAATTAATTTATTTTTTTGAAGGAGTGCCAACTTTTTGGAAATATGAACTATAGAGATTGGGTAATTGCCAATTTTGGAAAAAATACAACCAAAGGTTCAGACTCTCCTCCTAACTCACTTTTTTTATTTTCTATATTCTACAACAATACTGTAATTTCAAAACAAGGATAAATAGCAGACACATCTCAATATCAACTGTTAAAAGGAGATGATTACATATTTTGGACTCCTTTAATTTTGTTTTACAATGTACAGTAGAAAGAAGAATGGACAAATTCTCAAATGTTTTTAATTTTTAAAAGTAAATGAATATTGATATTTATTAACAAAATAAAAATGACAAATCTGGGAAATCAATTTCTTTATATACTTTCTTTGTGGCTTTGACCTGACCTGAGAATTATCAGTTGTAGAATGGACAGCTGTTACGAAACACATTATTATTATTATTTTTAATTATTATTAGACATACAACAACAAACCAAAGAAAGGGAGAAAGGGTTAAACTTATTTAGTGAACAGTTTGAGTTTCCTCAGAAAAAGACATATTGGTTTGAATATTTATTATTCAGGAAGCAGTTGTCTTTCAACAGTTTGTGGGGGGGAAAATAGTGAGAGACGTGTCTGAGACGTAGCATGTTTGCTTTCCCATCTCAATTTGGTGGCTACTGGGTCAATTCTGATCAGGAAAATAAGTTGTTATATATTTAAAAGCTCAAAGTTTCAAACATCTGAGCATCAAAACGTATTGAAGGAGATTCTACTGCTCATGATACACTCGACACTTTGTTGGAAGGTATGACATTCATTACGTTCCCCCTTTTTGCTACCAGAACACTAATGCACCGTGTGTTCTCACACTGCAGCTCTTATGCGATGTATTCCCATTCTGCAGTGATCATGACCTAACAAAAGTTGGCCAAGGAAACAAAGGAGGCAGGGACATGGGCGGCTGGAGACAGGAACATGGGTGGCTTCACTCAGTGATGTGTGTAAGGAGTGAAGGCTGGCTCGTGTAGAAGAGCTACTGTAGCTCATATTGAGGACAAAGTTATCATTGTTTGCGAAAGAAAGGAGGAGTCAGAATACATGGTGCATTAGAGTTTTGGTGGCAGAAGGTATTATATGACATGATTGGTCATAATGTTATGGCTGATCATGTGTAGTATAGTCTTATAGCCTACACTGCAACTGATTTTCAGCTCATGCCTACTATGGGTTATAAACATGCAGATGTGTAATGACACACAGAAAAACACACACACACACCTACCTGCACACGAGGTATCCAGTTCGGTTGAGGCCGTGGGTGCAGTGAACACCAATCAGCTTATCTGTGAACAACACGGCACATCAGGACGCAAGACGCATCGTTTGTACCTCTGTAACCATGTAGTAGATTTACACTTCTTGCAAAAGTAAGTGGACTTTCAACAGGGAAGGAACTATTAATAACCTAAAAAAGGAATCATCATTATTGGGAACAAAGCGAGCAAGATCAAGTCACAGTGTTTTCAAATTGTGGTGTGCATGTTTAAATATTACGCGCCAATGTGATTTTAGTTAATATGATTAATATCATTATTATTCTGTGGATGTACCATTGTCCTGATTATCGTGCAGAAATCTTCTCACTGCCTTTTTAAAGCTCAGGATGGTGGAGTCACTCGGCAGCTCGTGTCCTGCTGTAAATATCTTCTGGTAGTGCAGTGTGTCTGGTAAATCCTGTCTCACGCACAAAAAAAACAAAACAAAAAAGCAGTTATGAGAATTTACTGAACAAGAAAGTGCTTCGACACTGATATTTAGATCTGAACCACTGATATCGCATTATACCCTTATATGGGTCACCATTTCTAGGTGACACCAAGAATGTGAAATACGTGCAAATAAGACGACATAACAAGCGTTCAGTGTTATTGTCCTTTTACAAAACAAAGTAATATTTTGTCACTGAAAAAACAAACTCAAAGTTTTACTCATTAGTCCAAGTTATAAAGAGGCGATGTGGTTTCTGACAACTAAATAGACCAAACGGTACCCGACACCTTGAGGTTGAATCAGAATTTCGGTAAGTACATACCAAATCCAAGACCATATACAATTACCAAATATGTAATTTTTCAATGTGTATATAATAAACTCAATGCACAGTTATACTATATATTACTATATATACCCAATCCTTATTATCTGCTGCACTTCTTGTACATTAAATCGGTCTCACCCCATACCTTTTTACGTTATTTCTTGTACGAGGGTAAGTCAAAACGTATCCGCACTCCAGTTATATTAAAACTTCTGTTGGTCACACTGTGGTTTCCGTTCAAGACTACCGTCTCGCCAATCACTGCTGGAACATGTTACATCAGTTCATTGGTAACTGTGGTGTGAGCAAAAATGGATGCCCTACTTGTGGAAGAACAACAGCGATTTTTTTTTTTTTTTTTTGTGGTCTGAGGGTGCACCTGGTGCAAAGGAGCATAAACAGAAGCGTTTGGATATCTGCCAATAAAATCTGAATTGATACTCTAAGGAAGGTGAGAGTTTCTTAAAGAGAATCATTACTGGTGACGAGACATGGATTCATCACTATGACCCTGAAAGTATACGGCAGAATAAGGAAATATTCTCCATCGCAGACCAAGAAAAAGTTCAAGCCAAGTCAACCATCAGCTGGAAAATTCATCACTGCTGACAGTTTTCTGTGATTTTCACCTCATGGGCCAGTATTAGAAGGAAAAAGGTTCAACAGTGCTTGTTACAGTGAGACGCTTATTGAAGAGCTGAAGCCTAAACACAGAGAACTGCTATCCAAGGGCGTTGTGATTTTGCATGGCGATGAACGTCTGCAAACTTCTGCCCACACTGTCCAGCCTCTGCAAAAACTTTGTTTTTAGGAGTTAAAGCATCTTGCTATACTCCTTATCTCGCTCCATCGCACTTTCACCTGTTTGGTCCTCTAAAGGCAGCCCTACAACGATGAAGATTCACTGATGATGACAACGCAGCTCAGCCTGAGACATTTTTAATGAGGGAATACGAAAGCTTGTTGACAACGTGTATTGAAAAGCAAGGAGATTATGTCGTAAAATGGTGTATTTGTTCTTTTCGAATGATCAGCCTCTGGTCACGAAGGTGTGGATGTGGCGTCGGTCACCTGGGCTTGGTAGTATCTCTTGGTGAAGGTGAGATCAATGATGAGACCAAGTTCTTCACCCTCATTCTTTAACATGTCCAGGAGATCAAAAGGTCCGAACACTTCTGATTCACTCAGGTTCCGCCTCAAAGCCTGGAAGAGAGAGAGGAATGAGAGTCACGTGGTGCAAGATGAACGCAGGTGTTTTGTGTGTGAACAGATTTCCCACCTGTTTTAAAGGTACTTTAAAAGTGACGAAGCGCGTGCCAGGGATCCGTTTGCCCACTGCCTTATATTCAGTCCACCTGTAAACACACACACACACACACACACTAGTTTAACTCCGACCAGCAACATTAAACAGCTCACCACTGAGGAAAAAAATGGTGTAATAAGTGATAAATCTAACCTGTCAGGGATGCCGTTTCTCTTTTTCGGTCCCATATTCTCCACTAGCTCAGACTGACGACGTTATATTCCACAAAACCGCATGTGTACAATAACAGAGGTTATCTCGTCGAATAAATATAGAAGATTAAAATGCTACAAAACTAGACGCATCTAAAATAATTATATACAAAACCAGCTATTAAAAACCGACACTTAAAAGAAACTAATCCAGCCGGGTGGCACATCTCGCCATACAACGACGTCACTATCAGCCCATGTGCGCCTGCGCAAAAAATACAAAATAAAATGCGCATGCGCAGTACAAAATGCCGGTCTTAACCCAAAAGATGCTTTTTATTTCACTTTGTTACCCCAGTATATTTTAATTATGTAAATTGTACGGAAATAATGTGATTTTAATCATATCACTGTATGTGCTAAAATATGCTATAAGAAATAAGATAAACGATACCTCGCAACCGGAAACTACTGACTTCTCCTGACACTATAACGGCTTTTACTCGGGGCTCTGGCGCCACCTGCTGGCTGGATGCTAGTATTTTATCATTTTTTTCCAACCCTGTCAGAATCTTCCACCAGAAGCAAAAGTTTATAGTTTTATCAGTCAATCCACGCTACTTTATCAATATCTCCTACCTATAGTTTTTAAATATAAGAAGATAGAAGTGTTTTATTGGATACTTTTGGTAGCACTTTGTGGCATGTTATTTTTAACATTCCATCTGTCTAAGAACCGCTGTAGTCCAACTAGGGACCGTGGAAGCCAGTGGTGACCATTGTATTTATTACTATTTTTTCCCGATCTCCAGTCAACATTCTCATATGCGTTCACACAATACGAGCAGTTTGAAAATGCCAGTTTACCTAATCTGCATGTCTTTGGACTGTGGGAGGAAACTCGACCAAGCGCAGGGAGAACATACAAACTCCAAGTGATGCAAGAAAGTGATGTCCAAGTGATGCAAGAATAAGAGAAAGGTGAAAAGAAGGAGAAAGATAAACAGGAGGAGCAAGAGAAAAGTGAAAAAGAAAGAAGAGAAAGGGGAGGAGAAAGAACGAAAAGTAGAGGAGGATGAGAAAGGATGTGAAAGAGAAGCAGGAGTAAGATGAAGAGGAGAAAGAGAAGGAATACAACAAAAAAGAGAAGGAGGAAAGGAAAAAAGAAATAGAATGAGGAAGGTGAAAAGAATGAGAAAGATAAAAAGGAGGAGGAAGAGGAGGAAAATGGAGAAATCATGGGTAGGGGAGACTGATGGGTAGGACAATTTTATAGAACATCAACATGACACTTTCCATGACAAAGTCGTTCTCTTAAAACATGGGCTAATTCAGAAAACAAGGGACTTTTTTTCTTCTTTTTTTTTCTTCTTTTTGACTTTTTTGTTTTATCGGCTTTAATGCAAGAGAATGCCACAACACTTTTTAAAAAACATTTCTGCAATCCCCAAGGTGTTGACTATGTATATATGAAGGAAAAATATTTATACCTTATTCAAAAGAAATAGAGAAAAAATTTATAAATAAATATAATTTTTTGTTTGTTTTCAGGTTTTTCAGCTGTTGGAATTTCTCTAAAAAGTGATTTAATCAAAGATAGTAAAATGTTGTTGAAGAAAAGAATATAGTTATGACCTGAACTAACTTTATAAATTCATCATACGCATACACAATATGCACCATAAATATATGAGATATACTATTCACTATAGAGCCAAAAGTTTAGTCCTCATTTTCCTGGGTGCATTAGCTTTGACAATTTTCTAGCCTCATGCGAAAAGAAGCTATGGTGTATGTCATTTTTGCTGCTACAGGCTCTTAGGTTCACCTTCAAATATGACAGCGACTACATCCAGTTCTATAAGGATACATAAATTTAGTTATGCCATTTGCATGACACATGTCTATTGCAAGAGCTGAATAACTTTTTTTTACTTATCAGACTAGACAAAATGCTGCTAACATTAACCTGTCTCAAAAGAACTGATGTCCCAATATCTCCAAATCAATTATACTGCACATTTCTGTTCACAAATGCCTCAGTAATTACTTAAGTCGAATTTAACTTTGATTTTGATAGATTGGTTTGTCTCAGACCTTGATTTCAAATTTCAGGGAAGAAACCTACACACTGTTAATTTTGTTTCACGCTGTTAATTTTGTCTTTTAGTTGCTGCTTAGTAACCAAGGAGTCTAAAGCACAGAATGCAAAGCCTGAACCAACCAGAAGAGGTCACAGAATGCATGGAGAAGATATAAACAAAGAAGGTCTCTCTCTCTCTCTCTCTCTCTCTCTCCTATTCTCTCTCTCATGCAATTGATGTCAATTGCATAGATTCCATAGGCATTAATTTGACGAAATTGTTAAATGCTAAGTAAGCTGATGGTAGGGCTCACCTTCATACATTTCAAGAAGGGCAGCAATGAAGACACTTCTCTCCAAGAAAAACATCAGTGACAGATTGATATTCTACAAAAGGGACAGGGTTTGGACCGCTGGGGATTGGGGTAAAGTCATTTTCTTCAATGAATTCTATTTCCCATTGTTTGGGTGATCCAGTAAAAAGGTTGTCTGGAAAGGAAAATGTGACCGGAGTCCCATGTCACACCAACAGTAAAGCATCATGGCACCATTCAGGTTGCTTCTCAGCCAAGGGAGTGGGTCCACTCACAATTTTGCCTAAGAACACAGCCATAAATGAAGAATCTATCAGGTTGATGACAAACAATGGCTTTTCCAGCATAATGAAGCACCTCCTCATAAGACAAAAGTGATTATTAAGTGCTCAGTGTTACTGTATATGAACAGGAAACTCCCCAGACCTTTATCCCATTGAAAAATTGTGGTCAATCCTCAAAAACCCCACAAATTCTGACAAACTCCAGGAATTGGTTATGCAAGAATGGGTTGCCATCAGTGAAGGTGTGGCCCGTTGATTTTCACTTATACTTAAAGCTTTTGACACTTATGAAATGTTTGTAATTATACTTCAGTATCCCATAGTACCATCTGACAAAATGATCTAAAAACACTAAAGCAGCAGACTTTGCTAAAATTTATATTTGTGGTATTCTGTGGTAACATTTGGCCTCGGCTGTATATAAGAGCAGAGTAAGTAAGCTTATGCATGATCACTTTGCTTTATATACATAAAGCTAAAGCAGGCTATACCTTCTCCCTGAAAGTTTACTTATGATCAAAGTTATGTATTAAATTGCAAAACAGTTTTGTTAAAGAACATTAAGGATCCAATTCTGGACCTTTTTTTTTTTTAATTAAAGGCATACATTATAATTAAAAAGCAAGAAAACATTACAGAAAGCAAATTGCTGCTTTTCATTTGTTACTTAAAGCATTTAAAATATATATTCCAATTTTGTATTTTATTTAATGATTTAATAATTATAACTATGTTATAAAAAAAATTACTTGTAACTGTAAAATGTATTGTAATGACTTTAATTTTGTTTCATATTGTGTTGTGGAAATCCTTCAGTTGAATTTGTTCCAGTTGAGGTAGCTGAGTCATGTGTCTTTCCAGTCGTGAGCATTCAGGTATTTCTCCATAGCAGACTTTCCCCAAAGCACCTGCAGTGATTACATCACCGTTTCCGTCTCTATAATCACTCATTAAAGTAATCCTTCTCAAATCTAGCTTATATATCTTCATATTATCAAGATTTCCTCAAGGAATAATACATTTTATTTGTGTATGAAATATGATACAGCTTCAGCTATAGTCTGCATTTGTTCTATGTAATATATTTTATTCAATGTTATAAAATGTTAGCTAATCACAACTTAATTTTTAAAGCTCTTTAAATATTTTGAGTCATTTTAAAATACTAAAGATATACATGAAATACATAAAATACTCAAGTACTGTAATTTTAAGGTGGGGAGGATAACATTATTGTAAGTAATTTATTGAACATCCACAGGGAATAAAACACTTCACAACATGCTGTTTGATGATAAATTGGTGTAATATGACCCACCATATAATTTTCCTGTAATAACACATCCCAAACTGTGGTTTATTCTTCTTAAACCACAGCAATTCCTATATGTTTCCTATATACTGTATTCCTATATGAGTAATTAACAGCACATAATAATTGTGGCATTTACCATTACATTACCATTTACTGCAGCGGAACGTCGGATAAACAAGTAATTTTTTTTCTTACTGGGTGCAATGAAACACCATATTCCCTCATCTGCATGTCTTGCTGACTCTATCTTAAAGTTAATAAAGCAATCTATTCAGCATTAAATTAAGAAGTCGTACTCCAGCCTGAATACTTCACTATGTTAAAAAAAATCCAAACAAAAGTAAAAAAAAAAAAAAAAAAACACATTTACATCTGATATTTCCAAAGTCCTGAAACAGGAGACTATTATTGTGTGTGGAGTTTTCATGCTCTCCTGTGCTTGATGGGTTTTCTCCAGATGCTTAATTTTCCTTCCATTGTTGTGCTTTATCGGCTAAATGGCATTGCCCGTAGGGTATAACTGTGTTGGGACCCTACAGGATAAATGGTATGGAAAATGGATGGATAAATGATAAATGGATGATTTGCCTTGCCAGGCTGCTATTGCAGAAAATTAATTATCATATTCTGACCAATCAGATTTGAGAATTCAGCATCATCTTTTTATAATGATGTGAGGAAAGATTAGTATCACAGACAGTGTGGACAGAGAAGATAAAACCAACTTTTTATACGCTAAGGCCAATGAAGCATCTTATTATAGTATAATGATAATCATGAGAATTGAACAACTTTATCAAGTGTTAGGTTTTAAAGGGTTCAATTTCTCCAGGTCTTAGTTTCTGGCTGTGACAAGGGACCAGGCAATAAGATGATTAATAAACACACTTTACACTGTGTGTAGTAAAAAAGCATTTGTCACTGGTCTGGTTTCCTTTAAACGATGTGTCTGAGCGCTGACTAAAGCCGGACATGGCTATAAAACGAGGTGCAATGTTCTTTCTTTTATTGATGGTGAGCACAAAGGGCACATACAGTAAGTGATACTAGTGTTTGTAACTTGTCCTGTTAGTATTTTATGTTTGAATTGTCATGTGGATCTGCAGTTGTGACAAAAAAAAATCCCGTCATCCATCCATCTATCTATCTATCCATCTATCTATCTATCTTATCTATCTATCTATCTATCTATCTATCTATCTAGTGGAAAACATACACCATGCATCAGAGAGGAATTCCAGGAAATATGCTGAATAAATGAATGAATGAGAAACAGATTAATAAAGAATTGTTTTGTGATTTGTGATAACAGCAGAAAGACAGTTCTTACAGACTCACTATTGTCATAGGTGATATGAGCTGATATGAACTTAGGAACCAGAAATAGCTAAATATAAAGGCATTCAAGTCAAACTTGGATTTAGGCTGAAATATTTTGTGAATGTAAAAAACGATTGGCATTCACAGAAGACTTCAAGTATGGTGCTGTGATGCGACTCTTTGAATGGTGCAAACCTTTTAAACAAGGTTGTATGTCCGTGGAGGACAATCCCAACCGAGGTATCTCAGAACTCAACGCAGTCGTTCCCGTGAACATTCAGTAAGAGCAACGCCTGATTCTTGAAAATCAACGGATAGCTTGTCACCAGCTTGCAGAAGAGATGCATCTATCTGTGAGAACTGTACACACAATTATTCACCAACATCACTTGCATATTACAGGAACTCGCACATTCCACATACAGTCCTGAGCTCACTCCAAGTGATTTCCACTTGGGTTTGGACTGTTAAAGGAGTTCTTGGGAGGCCAGCGTTTCAGACGTGAAGCAGGAAGTCTAAAAGTAGAAAACTTTCTACCTTGATGGTTCCAAGCACTAGTGAAACTCTGGGATAAGTGCATTAGTGTATTTGGGGATTATATACAGTAATATAGTAGGTAGTTTTTTCTCTCATTACACTGTTTTGTTATTATGAACAATAAAAACTGGTTTGACTTGAACACTTTTTGTATATCTTAGTATAGGCTATTATTCAGTGTTTTTTTCATGTTCACATGAAATTCATACAAAGGTTATGTAAGTTTCAAAGTACGAGAAAATGATATAACACATGACGATGCAAGACTGTCACAAGATATGTTTTTTTTTTTTTTTTTTTTACCTGCAAGGCGGTGCAAATAAGATATATAATTATGGCTCTTCCGTCCCTCATTTATGAGTGTTAGGGAATGTACAGTACAGCACCGACCTGAGAGCAGAACACACACACACACACACACACGCTGTACAGATCGGTGTGAAATCAATATCAGTTTATTCAGGCTGCATTTTGCACATTTAAACGAAACTATTTGAGGAGAAATGTCTTTACCGAGTCTCAGTAAGAGCGCCGCTCACTCTAACCGGGTACTCATCGTGTCCGTGGAGAGGTTCAGCGCATGCGCGAGACTCGAAAAGCGGAGCGGCGCGAGACTGGAGACGAAGCGCCTGCACGCGGCTCTGAGCCGGCGCGGCTTCCTCGTGAAGATCCTGATGGACCCGGACGCGCGCGAGATCATCGAGGCTTTTAAAGCAGGTACATGATTCCCCATGGGTGCGTTTATTTAATGAGTTAATTATTCATTTAAGAGTTTATTACATTGCAATGATATAAAGATCAAGTTCAAGTTGACTTTATTGTCACTTCAACCATATACAGTTAGTACACAGTGAAACGAAACAACGTTCCTCCAG
>JAQMYG010000009.1:20807354-20818805 GCA_030014215.1 Clariallabes teugelsi | reverse complement strand
GAAATTAAATTTAACATGGTAGTTGGGGGGGGGGGAGAAGAAACTTCTTAGCAAAATAGATGTTAGAGAGAATATTTTATTGCAAGTACAGCAAGATTAAATTTAATAAAGACATAAATCCTAAAAAAAAAAAAAAAAAAAATGCTGAAGCTAAGCAACCATTATGAGGTGTGCCTCAGAGTACTTCCTCCAAAAATAAGATTTCCATTAGTAAGTTTCGATTTCACATGTCCATAGCTGAAGTACAATTGAACTGAACCAGTCTCCTTGAGGCTTTTGTAGTTTAATAGTTTAGTTCCCCTCTCCAGGCTGAACACCACTCGGCAGGACCTCTCTTGGCAGAATGTTTCATGGGTTAGTGTCCGGCTTCCTCACAGCATTCTGCAAACTTTTTGACGGCTCTTTTGGCAAACCTCACCTTGCCACGTGCCTTTACGGTTGATGTGTATTCATGGGATTTCAGCTTGGAGTAATAATCTGAGAACTTGTTGTACAAGATGGAGATGGGCATGCCGTTCAGAATGATCCCGAACGAGATGCAGGCAAATGCAAAAATCCGACCCAGGTGCGTCTCTGGAAACATGTCCCCGTAGCCCACGGTGGAAATACTGACCTGCGGAATAAATCAAATAGATGAACACCATGGTAATTCAGCTAAATAAATGTTATAATTTGTAGCTGTTTAGTGTATGTGGGGGTAAAAAAAAAAAAAAAGGGAATAGGAATGTGTTGCTGCTAAGCCTTAATTACACTTGAGAGGCAATGTTTAGTAGCATTAAATTGCAACTGTACAGCTTGGCATTGATCAGGTGTCCATTGCCAAGTAATTCAAGGAAACCCATATGTGTATAAATCACAGCTACACTATTGGGAAATTAATTTATGCAATATAAATGCAACCTGGAAAGATTGATAGAGATCCAATTTACATTTTTCAGTATTCTTAAACTTTTTTCGATGGGTTAAAATCCTTTGAACCCCCACTTTAAGGTGTAGAAGTAAAGACAAAGAAAAAAAAAGTACTTACAGCTGCCCACCACCATGCATGGGGTATGCTAGTGAAGTTTGTCTGGTGGACATCATGCTCCACAGTGTAAACCATGGCAGAGAAAGTGAAAATTCCCATCGCGATGAAAAGGAAAAGGCATCCAACTTGCTGGTAGCACTGACGCAGCGTGAAGCCGAATGCCCGCAGTCCGGTGGAGTGTCGGGCCAGCTTGAGAATACGGAAGATCCTCATGAGACGCATGATGCGCAGCACCTGCCCCACTTTCCCCACCCGCCCCACCGTCTCAATGTCGCTACCATGCTTCTCCATGTCTTCGTTTTCAAAGCACTCCAAGATCATCTGGAGGTACAGCGGAAGAATGGCGATCAGGTCCACCGCATTCAGCATACTCCTCCCAAAGCGCTTAAGATCTGGTGTGGACACAAGCCGGAGCAGGTACTCCATCGTAAAGAATGCGATGCAGAAGGTTTCCACATGCTCACCATACGTTTTGCCACTAAGCTGACCAGATGGCATTGTGTACTGCATCTCCTCCACCGTGTTAAGGGTCATGGCCACCAGCGACACCAACACAAATAAGCTGGAGGCCACAGCCATAAGTTTTGCCGTTACTGACGAGAAAGGCTTCTCCATGAGGTTCCAAATTCTGTGACGCGTATGCCCGAAGGCCATTCCTCTGAACAGCTCTTCGTTCTCCTCCACCTCGATTTCGGCTTGGAGCTCACGTTGCACTTTCAGCTGCTCATTCAGCTCGTCTTGTCGTTCTTCAAACGAGATGCGGCAACAGCGGTGAGTGTTCTTGATTCGCACGCCCCAGTAGTTAATTTCCTCCAGGAAGTTACGAGGACACAACTCATCTTTTATCCAGAGAACTCCAGTCCGGTAGAAATTAAAGATGATATGAAAGACATCAGGATCTCGGTCAAAGAAAAACTCTTTATTCTGGACAATGTAGTCATCGCAGAGATCGAGCTTCCGGTTATGGTCCGTGTATGTCGCAAGACGGCCAATTCTGGTCTTGGGATATCTGGCTGCCACCTTGTAAGAAATCTGATAAACCTTACCACCTACGTTGATGTTCAGCATGTAGTTTTTAGTTGGAGATGAGGTCTTTTGAGGGAGCGGTAAAACCTTGTCGTCATCTTCGTCGTACTCTTCCTCGAGGCTGTAGAGATCACGGCTGAGTTCCTGCATCGAATTCCATGGTTTCAGCCAGTTGTGCTGAGCAAACGGAAGCTCATTTTCTCCGACTGGAGGAACGCTGGGAGAAAGGGTTGTGACCCCAAGCTTGTAATTGGGGAAAAGGCTTCGTCTCCTGCCCTTGAGCTTGAACATGGCCGTCATGTCTTGTCAGCCAGTTTCACTGGGTATAGAGCATGCAAGGGCAGTGCATATCCAGGGGGGTCCTAACACACACTAGTAACAAGGAAGCAGCAGCGACCGTCTAATGTTGCTGACCGAGAGGCTCTGTATGCTTAACGGTTTAAATGCTATTATCCTCTCACTAGTTTCCCCCACCCCGATGCCTTTCATTTGCCTTACATCCTCAAATCTCTTCAACAGACTTTAGGTATTATCCCATATGCTGGGCATAAACCCTAATAAGGTTTTCAGGCTTTCCACACTCGTCTACTGGATCTAGACTAACCAAAAGGTGCTACCTACACTTCCTTGCCTCATGTTATAAACATTTAGCCAATTTGAAATTGTAATCGAGACATCTCCATAAAAGAAAGCCCTTGAATGTCAAGTGCATTACTCTATCCTGTAATCCTAATTAACCTGAGCCATATAACCTTTTCATACAGTAGCATTACATCCACCTTATGGAATTGAATGATGCATTTATGATAGTTTCTCAATTTTGGTACATCCCCTGCAATGCCAATCTCTCTCTTGGTTCATCAACACGTTCCCATGAACAGAAAAGGAATAACTTTCATGGCGACTTACAACTGATCATTTCCTTTTATTTTAAGTATTTGCAATTGTTTTTTCCCCCAACACAGAGCATTTACTCCTTCCTGTACAATGCTATAAAAAGGTTACAGGAACAGCACAAACATACAAAATAGTTTAACAAACCTTTCTTTTTAAATACATTTTAATCTACCCTGGTACTATACCCCACCATAGCAAAAAAATGTTTCGAGTCAATTGTATACAATCTTATTTACACACGACCATTTGACCAAAGTGCTTGGAGAATCCTGAAAACTCGTTAAGTTAGGGATATGTACAGCATTTTACAAATGTTCCCACAGCACTCTGTGTACAGAGCTTAGTTTTCCCCAGGACAGACACAAGAAGCATTGTAAGAAATGTGCTTCAGGAGGTAAATATTGAAGAGAAAAAAAAAAGAAAAAGAAACTGGCTAAAAATTCAGACTTCATCTAAACATTCATTTGCACAAAACATTCAACAGCACTAGCCTTGTGTACATTCTTGGTTTCGGTCCGATTTCCCCCTCGCCTCCTCAAAAGTGAGAGCTGTCGAGTTGCAGTCGTTTTGCAAGGACTAAGATCGGTGGCGTGACCAGTAAAGGGCCACGTCCTCGGTCTACGTAATGCTTTGGGTATGTTTATTGTGAGAAGGAAGCAAGTGGTCATCGGATTTTCACACAAAAAGACACACCATCCCTAAGAAACAATAGAGAAAATGCACTTCGGAAGGCATCTGACTGTCAGCCTGCTGAAACAGCAGCGTTTGGTGAGCGTCCCAAGTGGACAGTTCATAAATAGGAGCAGTGCAGAGGCCCGGCTATGGCATGTCATCTTCTGTGTTTACTATAGAAATCTGAAAACAGAAGAACAGACATTTACAAGCTGATTAAAAGCTGATCCTTAACACGTCACAATAGGTGTTAATACTAATAATTTAATAAGTAATTTTTGGCTTTGATTTCATAAGGGCACATGTAAGGGAATTTAACTAGATGATTTTGCCAGGATGGCCCGTGTACCCTGCCTAAATTATGATGTAAATCTAGCTTGGGAAATGTGATTCTCTGTAACACCAGGCCTATGCACAGATGCACTATTTTTCCAAAACGTATTCACTGGCCTGCCTTCACATGCATATGAATTTGAGTAACATCCAATTCTTAATCCATAGGGTTTAATATGATATGATGTTGGCCCATCCTTTTAACTCTTCCAGAATATTCTTCACCACATTTATATGGTGAGACGCTTATGTTGGACCTGGCTCGCAGTCTCCGCTCTAATTCATCCCAAAGGTGTTCCATCAGGTTGAGATTAGGACTCATCCATGTCTTTATGGACCTTGCTTTGTGCACAGTAATGTTGGAACATTTATATTTAGGCATTTGGCAGAAGGCCTCATCCAGAGCGACTTACATTTTTCTCTCATTGTACATCTGAGTGGTTGAGGGTTAAGGGCCTTGCTCAAGGCCCCAACAGGGACAACTTGTGGTAGTGGGATTGGAACCTGGGACCTTCTGAACTGCTTTAACCACTGAGCTACCGGTAGAAAGAAAGGCCGATAAGAGGCCAGGCAAGAGAACAGCAAGATGCCATCCCCAAACTGTTCCCACAAAGTTGGGGGCATTAAATTGTCCAAAATGTCTTGGTATGCTGAAGCGTCCTTTCACTGGAACTAAGAGGCCGAGCCCAACTTCTGAAAACAACCCCACATCATAATCCCACCTTCACCAAACTTTACACTTGGCACAATTCAGTCAGACACCATTCTGCTGGCATCCACCAAACCCAGACTTGTCCATCGGGTTGCCAGACAGAAGCATGATTCTTAACTCCAGAGAACACGTCTCCACTGCTCTAGAGTCCAGTGGCAGTGTCCTTTACACCACTGCATCCGATGCTTTGGTGATGTAAGGGTTGGATGCAGCTGCTTGGCCATGGGAACCCATTCCATGCAGCACTCTTGGGCTAATTTGAAGGCCACAAAATTTGAAGGTCTGTAGCTACTGATGCTGCGGAAAAAGGTGGCGACCTCTGTGCACTATGCGTCTCAGAATCCGCTGACCCCTCTCCGAGATTTTACATGGCTGAGTTGCTGTTGTTCCCAATCGCTTAGTCATAATACCAATAACAGCTGACTGGAATATATTAATTGGCGAGGAAATTTCACGACTGGACTTCTTGCACAGGTGGCACGATTTTATAAATCTACAACCATGAAAGTGATGGGAACTCCTGAATTCAATGGGTGAGTGAATACTTTTGGCAATATAGCGCATGTAAAAAAATATACAATAATAAAAATAAATAAAAAAATACACAAGCACACTCAACCTGGACTATAAATCCCAAAGATGCTAATGTACAGTATGCAGAAGAGGGCAGATAGCACTTTTCCTCCTAGGGAATTATGCATTCCTACACTAGTGTGGGAAATAGGCAAGTGAACCAAGAAGGCTGTAATTTAGGTAGATGGTATAATGTAAACTAATCTTCAAATTAGAAAGCCAATCTAGTTCAAATCCTTGTAACATGCAACTTGATGTAATCCTTGTATAAACCAAGTGCTGATAAAGATCAAAGATTTACACTGCTGTACAGAATAAAAACACTCACAGCAGGATACGTGTGACCAACTGATGCGGTTTGTGAGTCAATGTTGAGGTTGAGGTCTTCTTCCGTAGTCTTCAGGTACACCGGATTGTCAAAATTCATGCTCTTTTTATTCTTTATCTGCCAATTCCGCCACATTACATAACCCCCGATTGCAGTCATGGCCAGCAACACTATAGGGCAAAGAGATCACATTTTAATACAATTTAATAAAAAGAAATGCTACATGGTTTTAACTGCGAGTAAAAAGGAGACTTACACAGTGGCAAAGCTGCCCACGCTGCAGCTGATCCTTTGGCTGATTTCACCTCATGTACTGAAGTGCTGAGATTTTTTCCTATACAAATCGATTGGGGGGGAAAAAAAAAAAAAAAGGATTAGAAACTGCTCGGTTGGGAACTGAAGAACATTCGTTCGAAGGTTGGAGAGAACTAGATTGCTAAGGAAAAATGAAGGGAATAAAAGAAGTCAACCTAAATGGTGATCAACTGCAAAGAGATGAGATTGTTTATAAGAGGATGACCGGACCCATGCAATGAAATGGAAATAAGAGCACACAAGCTTTCGACAGACAGCCAACACCCCCTTGAGCGAGGCAGGAATGTCACACCTGCCCTTTAGTTAATCTGAGCACAGGTATTCGCTGAGGCCGAAGAGCCTGATGCAACACTGGATCTACTCTCAACAACAACAACAAAAAAGTTGTGTTAGTCTTTAGAGTAAGCACTCGGCCAAACGGCAGAGCTTACCGGTCGGCTCTGACTGTGCTGCGACCTTGGGTTTCGGAGTGTCTTTATATGAGTAGGGAGGGAAAAAAAGGAGTTTCAATAGCACAAAAGCCATCAGATATTCTCTGTGTTATTTCTTACACCAATATTCATGACCACTGAACTACCAGCTGCAAAGGAACCAGGCAAATCTGGCGAGTGTTTATCCTGAGCGTAAACACTGAATCTTAAACTAGGTCATAGTGCTGTGCTAGATATTCAACAGGTCTATTTTATTATAAGAAAGTGACAACTCTGCTCTTATTAATCATGAGAATAATCAAGTGTAATGATTGGGGAGTTATTATGTCATTTAACTTAAAGTAACCATATTGACTGAATTTCATTCAAAAACAATAAAAACATGATTGACAGACATCAAAAAGCTACGAAGCTGCGTGGCTGCACGGTTTTTCATGCACATGCAGACTAAAGACTTGCACTGCGACACTGCATTACCTGGAGGATGTGTGAGCACCCGCCCATCATCTTGTGGAACAGCTGTAGACGGCACTGTTATGAAAGAGCACAGTGATATAAAGCCATGGCCAAAGCCGCCTAATACTACTAAAGTTAGAAATCACAAGGGCAAAAAAAAAAAAAAAAAATTATACTTTTATGGCACATACATATACATATATATATATATGGCAGAAGCGCTTTAGAAAGCAAGCATTGGCTGAAATGGAAATAAGCACACACTAGACAACTATCTGCAACATGACGGTTACCATCTGGGTCAGGTCAAGACCAACACCTGCTTTCATGGACACACACACAGTCACAACACATGCACCTTCTCCAAAGGCTGGGAACACTGCGTCATAATGGAAGAGCTTTCCATCTTACATGTCTATGAGCCGGGACACTCATGGCATGTACAGGGAAGACACTATACCGGCAATTTCCACAACCGCGCAACGTTGCCCTCTTAACTTGCAGTCACGGATAACGGCAACATATTTGAGATTCAAACTCTGATTAGTTATTTAACTCTGAATAAACACTGAATTGCGGTAAACGCTCTGAAGCAAAATCATATAAAATGGGATCACAAAATATATTGTGCGCTACCAGTCATAAGTTTGGACACACTTTCTAATTCCATGGTCTTTCCGAATTTTTATTTCTTTCTACACTGTAAATGCAAAATATACAATAATCGCCTTTGAACAGTTGATAGAGATGTGTGTGCGTGTGTTATTTCATAGTTTTGAAATTTTAAATGTTGTACTAGAACGTAGAAAATAAATCCAAACTTTTGACTGGTACTGTATACAAAATGAACCTTGGCTGTGGAGAACCATTGATATTTTTGATGGTCCAAAATATTTTATCTCGATCAAAAAAAAAAAATCTCAATTTGAAAACCATTTTTTGGATATATAGACATTTCTTGATCTAGTACTGTTTGCAGAAAAGCCTAGAAAACCATGTCTCCAAGCATGCGACTGCTTCTAGGTGACCTTTAGCTCAAGCCCAGGCACTCAGATGTTTGACATTACAGAGGCTGTTTGGCAGAACACCATCACACTGGAATCCAGGTATAGCTTTCTTCTACATGTTTTTACCCTCCTTTAATCTACTCACGAAATGTTGTGCAAGTAGAACAAGGACATGCTTACCATCTGGAAGTCATTACCCTGGGCAAACCATAAAGCCAAATTCTCAAACAGGGTGTAAATCTGAGGCTGGCTCAAATATACCCATGGAAGGCATTCTTTAAAAGGAGAAAACTTCTACTTTTCATCTGGTCGATCTAGCAGTAGGGATGCCCGATGAAAGCTTGGCCCATTCAGACACGACCGGGTTCAGGTACTTTATCTTCATTTAGTGAAAGCGGCCATGTCGGAGGGAACAGTTTACTGCTCTTGCATTCTTCATGGAAGCAATTACAAGGCTCTCCTGCTTCCACCAGTATGTTGCACAGTAAAGAAAAGCCTCATTTCGTTTAGCTTCAAGTGCCATAAAAGTATTCGTGCAGTGGTGGTTGTTCTTAAACCCCATCCCCCCCCCAACCCCTTGCTTAGTTCCTATGGATTCCACCTTAAGTGTTGCCAAGTCCCATCTGTATATTACTCAACATGGCATATTCTCTGTGAAGGGAGTATTCAAAGGACGAGGACAGCCCCTGCCTGGATTCAAGAGGAGAGAAAGAGAGGCACGGAGGGGGTGAGGTGGTGGACACAGAGACTGAAGGGAGCCGTCAAGCTACACAAGCACGACATTTCAAACTGACACACACAAGAAGAGGCAATAAATGCAACGGCAAAGGAAACCGCTGCAGAATGGACGACGGACAAAAGGAGGAGGAAGAAGAAGAAGAACAGGGACAAAAAGGCTTTAGCACATCGCTTCATTAACCCCCACGGCACCAGATACTCGCCTGGTTTGCACTGCAAGCCTTCCGAGGTGAGCTCCTGACCTTCGGGACACACGCACGTATACTTGGGAGAGTGCTTGTTGATTTGAGGCGCCGGCAGGCACATGTAGGAACAGCCGCCGTTTTCGACCCTCTCGTTGCACCAGTTCGTGCCTATAAAGAAAAAACATGATCAACCCAGACACATCATAACCATCCCAGACCGATCTCACGTCATGCTTCTCTCTGGTTGTAGCTCAGTCCTGCATATCGAATGCACTCACCGGATAGCTGGACGAGTTCGTGGTAGACAATAATGTCCTGGGGTTCATTCAGGTTGCTGGCCAGCATAATCACATCTGATCCTGTAAACTTATTTGCTGCATAAATAGCCTTACTCTCACCATCCGTCCAGAAAACTCGATCCTGTGAACACGAGTAATGCCAGGGTGTTGAAAGGTTGCTCACAGAGGTTATACATCATGCCTCTTCAGGAAAAATAAGGGCTAGTGAGATTAAAGATAATTAAAAAAAAAAAAAAAAAAAAAAAAAAAAAAAAAAAAAAAAAAAAGGTACAGAAGATGCACTCGTAGTTAAAAGATAAAATGTACAGTAGCATCACAAAAACAACAAGGAAAAGGACTCAGTTTGGTACAATCTTCCTTTCCAAGTGCCTAGACCAGGGTTACACCCATGCTGTATTTTTATTTGTTTGGATCAATTACTAAAGTAATAACATCTTGGACAACAAAGTATAATGAACACGTTTTAACATGGTTTCGGGTCAGTAGAGAATCTCTCAAACCATTTGCTCTTGTATACATTGAATCTGTAGTTAAGACTTTCTTTAAATAGAAGGGGGGGGGGGGGGGTAATCATGCTACACAGAGAAAACTTGCTAAATAAATATACATCGGATCCAACATTTCCAAACACTATTGCCTATTGACCGTGTCTACAGTTAGCCTGAAGCTATTCAAGGTGCAGGGAAGTATTAATAAATAAATAAATAAAAAGTTCACTGAGAGTCAACATGGCACAAGGAAAGGATTGAGATCCCTTCTTACCTCAAACACCGTGAGGGCAAAAGGGTGAGCCAAGTAGTCTTGGGACTGCAGGACTTTTTTCCGGTTATCTCCATTTAGATCCACACTACACAGCGTGTGCAGCTTGGAATCGACCCAGTAAAGTCTGCTTTTGATCAGATCTGTAGAGGCAGGAATAGGTCATTTCTATTCCAGTCAACAGGCAGCTGTAAAGTAAACATCATGCTAAAATCAGTCAATTACTCAAACCTTATTTAACCTGTACTTACCAAGGGTGATGCCGTTAGGCCACTGAATATCGGTTTCAACTAGGACTTGTCGGTCTACCCCGTTCATTCCGGATTTCTCGATTTTAGCCGGCTCGCCCCAGTCTGACCAGTAAAGGAACCTACAGTGACCAAAAGACATTGATTACTGTATAACCCTTTAGACATTTAAGTAAGAAGTGAAGAACAAATTGGATCAATAAGTCTTGAGCTGCAACCTAGTATACTGGATAAACAACAGTCTGAATATCCTATACACATAGGGATCAGCAAGAACATTACAAAGCAAAGCACCATGTCCAGTGATTGTCTGGGCAGCTCAGGCCCCATGGGACTTGACTCCAAAACACATCCATGAGTGGGTATCTGACACCAGGACACTGATGACGGATCCCTTTGGGTGTTGTGTGGGTTGTGGGGTGCAGCACATTGGCACATCTCATGGGTGCTCAATCAGACTGAGATTTGGGGTGGTTGGAGTCCTGGTTGGTATCCTTGGGCTCTGTGGTCCATCATGACTAAACTTTTTTTTTTTCTTTCTTTTTTTTTTTTCCAGCGAGTTGTGCTGCATTGGCTTTTCTTGCTATTGCACACAGATTGCTCCCCACAGGCATATACAGTATTTCTGCAGCTGCCATGAAATTTTAAAGGGCATCTATTATGCAAAACTGACTTTCCCCCCTTTTCCCAATTTTTGGACATTTACATGGGTCTCCAATATGTGTGTAAAGAAAAGAATCCCTGCTTTTTATCCTTTTTCCATTTCTACATTGGCCAGGGTTTAAAGAAGACAGTTTTCCCCCTATTGTGATCTTATATAAGGAGATCCCCTCCCCCAAGCCTGTCGCTCCACTCTGCTGTTTTCTAGAGGGGGCGTGGCTCTGCAGTAGCTCATTTACATAGACAATGCACCAGCGCATTCGGAAGAGGAGTGAAACAGGGGGAGTCTCAAGCATGAATGATGAGGGGTGTGAATAATGCATTATCTGAGGGGTATTTCAGCTGGAGCAGTAACACACAAACACACTTTGGGTGACAGGAGTGAATTATTTGCTAAAGTTTGTTGAGAAATAATCATGGTCGAGGACAGAGATGCGCTGCTCAGTTAAATGTTTAAAACCCTTGTATCTAAAGTTAGTTTGTATCTAAAGTTAGTTTCTTTTTTAAAGAAATGCTATAACTAATGTGGCAAGGAATGAGATACATTTAAGTACTCTCTCGCAAAATGTTTAAATTCCTTGTAGCCCTTCGGTCAAGGCACTCTTCAGTTTTTGGTAGCCCAAAATAAATTTAAGTAGCCCAAAAATAAATTTAAAATTATTATTATTATTTTTTTTTAAATATTGTAAAGGAAACAAAATATCAATAAAAAAATTGTTAAAACACAAATTACAACAACTTTATAAAAATTTTAATCATCAACTCAAATATTTGGTTCTAATTGA
>JAQMYG010000009.1:20761406-20796715 GCA_030014215.1 Clariallabes teugelsi | reverse complement strand
CCCCCCCCCCCCCCCCCCCCCCCCCCCCCCCCCCCCCCCCCCCCCCCCCCCCCCCCCCCCCCCCCCCCCCCCCGGGACAGTCAGCTGCAGACCACATGCGAGTAAAATCATAGATTACGTGAATGGGTTAAGAATAAGAATATAAGCTAAACACCACTATTAAAATCTCAACTTAAAAATCTGTTGCTTTAGGTTATGCTTAGTTTAGGTTTAAATCCAACAAATACAAATATGTGGAGCACTAATCGGATAGTCATCAGCTGCGTTTACACAGACAATATTTATTTAATCCAACTGAAATAATTCTGATTAGATATTCCAACGATATTCCATTCTACGTGCTCAAAGGAATCAAAATTTTAAAACAATTATGTTTAAAGTGGTTCTACCTGCTAAGCCAAAATGTAGTACTTTTATCCAACTCTGATGTAATGTTAGGCTTCCTATATAACCTGTAGCATCGTGACTGGATACAAGAATTCAGTCTCATCTATGATTGGTTAGATGCTTTATTGCATATAAAATCAGGAGCCAATTAGTGCTCCTTATTCAGGCAGAGACCCAGTGGAAGAAAGTCCAGACTGATGGGGGAGATCTGTTCTCATGGAGTTCACCGATTAGAAACCGTAGAAAAATGCGTCATCTATGATTATAGTACATCATGCAAAAATACGGCGGGCAAAAATGCAGAAAGAACATGTTGATTCCAACAAAAGATAAACGATCAAATTATGTGTTTACACGGCTAATATTTGCATAACGGTCATGTTACAAAGAGGTAAGGAAAGGAAAGTATTTAATCAGAATGAGAGGGGTGGTGTTAAAGATTAAATACTTTCCCTTCCAATGCTGTTCAAAACACTAAAAATCTGATTCAAAAGGCTTTCTAAAACACATTTGCTTTCATTGTGCATTCTCTGACCCCCAACTTAAATAATTTACCAGCATGTTTAATGCGGCTCGTTGGTACTTAAAGGAGAAGAAGAAGTGATTGTACAATTTAAACTTCATCCCAGACCAAACAAATGGATTATGTGAGTGAATATTAGACATTCCTTAACTGTCATACAAAAGCACAGAGCTCCGTTTGAAAACGCCTCAGAGCTTAGCAGCATTGAACCCGTAGTCATAAAGCTCTGACCTACTCATTAAATCCTTTGTATGATTACAGGGAACCTGTAGTGTGCTTCTATGCAAGAAGAAAGAACCCATAATTAGAGGATCTAAGCTCTACTTCATGATCTCTGATTCACAGGTGAATCCAATAAGCAAGCTTGAGGGGCCAAAAGACTGGCAGTGTTTAGAATTCTGTCCTTAAAACATTAAATAATGAGCGAGGAGCAATAGGGATCTATTCAGACATGTGGCCCTCCAGCAAATGAGTTCGGCCTAATGGTGAGCTAACCTAAAAATCAGATAAAAACAAGAGCAACAGAGCCACACCAACAGGCAGGGACATTTTAAACCAGCGCACTGGCAACTGTAGCTGCCCACAGCTGTCCAGTCTGCATTCCCTGAACCTACATCCACTCCTTGGAAACAATGCAACACTCATTATAATGTGCGACGTGCTGTCCGGACCAATCAGGCTGTGAAATAAAGCTCCAGATCAAACTGAATCACAGAGCAGGTGGCTGGCACTGCCAGCCAAAACGAAACCTCAACTGAACCCAGAGGAAAAGAGGAAACAGATGGATACAGCAAACGTACTGAGATATCAGGGTCTTCTTTATGCACATGGGGTACATCGTAATGATGAAAAATCACTGGTTGTTTAGATTTACTGGATAACATGCATGAATTACTGAAAATTAGACATGAATTAAGGGATTCCATCTCAGATCATCTCTGTAATCTCAGACTACAGAGATACCAATCCGTTTGGAAACATCACAACGCAGGTTGAGCTGACATCCCAAGTTTGTTCCCCTACTATCCATGCAAATGTGTGATGCAGCAGATGAAAGGAACTTATATATAGCATGATATTTTTAACCTACGTGGATATAGGTTTCCTGTGTCCTACAATTTCTGACAATCTGGTATCTTAAGAGTTCCAGAATGGGGTCAGACAGATTGCAACTTTTCTTGGATTTATTAAACTTAAAAAGATATTCATCTTTTTGAAAAAGAAAAAAACATTTGTGCCACATCTGTCTTTAATTATGTCTTACTTTCTACTTTATCAGCGCTTAGGCCATGACACCGTGGCAGCCTTGAAATGAAAACCTGATATGATGTCCCTACTTTCACCATAGGCCCAAAACAAAACATTTAAATGAAATTGCAAAATAAAAAAATATAATGTGTCACTAGTAGAATCTTGGGAGGAAAAACGATCATTTAACTCTAACTTCTAAATAACCCTTTGTGCTCCATTTTATTTCATATGATTAACTAACTGAAGTACTCGTCATTGACAGGAAAAACTTTTGTAGAAATAGTTACAAGGTTAAAGCTAAAAATAAGTTGCTCAGCTTTAGTGATATTGTTTCAGGTTAAAGCCAACATTCATGTCTGCCTGTCTTTCTGTACGGGCAAAACTCTGCCTAACTTATTAATACAAAGAAAAATATTTTTGTAATGCCGAGCCTTGTTTACGCTGTTGTACTTCTTTCGTCGTCAGCCAAATGCACTTTCTGTTCGGTAATCGGAGAGTGAATCACATGAGAAATCAAAAAGTAGATCAGATAAAAATTATCTGTCTTAAAATGCACAGCGTTTTTAAGATCTCCAGTGTGTTAAAATTCACTTATACCACTTTAGCGCTGTTATTTCAGCGGTGAAAATAAATTAATTCCAGTAAAGGTATTCAGTTTAGATTTTCTAATATCTATTGGTGCAGATGTTTGTTTACATTGAGCAAGTAGCTTATTTTAAAGTGCTTTATTAAATCTGCCACATAACATCGCTGTTGCTCTACATTTTGATTTCACTTACGGTGCAGGTTAAACATCAGAGAGATATCCAAGTACTGCAAAAGTTTCATTAAATTCTGTGCAAACAAAATCTGGCTAGACGGCCTGACATACAGACAGAAATGTTTCTGAGACTGGTTTCTGGTCCTCCAATGGATGAAATGTAAAGACATCATTGAAAGAGTGAGTTCGGACCAATGTACAGACAATAACTATTTATGAAGATGGTTAGTCAAGTACCCTTAATTATATACTTTATAACTTGAGGTTTGTAGTTAAAACTCTTGTCATCCTGAAACATTAGTCAAACCATCATAGAACATTAATTGTACAAAAAAAAGGCACTTTAGACACAGATAATGGAGATTTACACACGTTTACATCTCCAGTCACTAGTGGAAAACTAGCAGCAGTGCTAACTAACTGTAAATCACTAAAGTGGCTAAAGTGGAAGTGTCTTAAATGTAGCATAAAATGGATAGTTCCCCATGTTCACTTTCATACTCCTACAAGAGAAAAAAATTAAGGAAATGTATTTAAATTAAAAAATATATTTTAAAAAGATGCTTGCTAGCAAACTTGCTAGCAACGTTTAGTCAGTCAGTAATACCATGTAGCATCACAATATTGCTAACATCTGTGATACAAGTGTCAAAATGAGGTCCTTAAGATCCACAACCATATAGTGATCTCCTTTTTCTCTAATATAGCACCAAAATCTGTGAAAGACAGATGACTAGATGAACAGGTGTGGTAAATGAGGCAGAATGCTAAATTCAGCATGTGATGAACCATTAGCTACCTCCTGAAGTCGGACATATCTGATAAAAGTAAAACCCCGTTTCCGTCTCTGGTTGAACAGCGCGTCCATTTAACGTACATCGAGCAACACACTATAATGGAGACTGATATAATGTTAAAAATGCTGTGGGGCAACTGACAATGTTCCCGCTTCAGATCAAATCAAATGTCAAGTATCTGTGAAAGAAGATTTGTCTCCGTTTAGTTTTGTTAGCACTGACAATGCAATTTGCCAATGAAGAATTCATGAACAGCAGTCACATAACCCCGTTTTTAAATTTGAATTGCTTTAGTAATACCAATCACGAATGGCTTTAGGAATAAGTACAAACTAGTTAAAATCTTAAGATAATTTCAGTCATGTTTACATTACAGGCCTGAAGTGATTCAAATCCATTTTCTGGATGCAAAAAACTATTTTGATATTTTTCAGATCAGATCTGTATGTCAGACCCGATCTTTTCAGATCAGATGGTACGTGGTCCTAGATTGGATATATATCCGATACATGATCATGCGATGTGAATGCAAATGATCGGATCAGAATTTGTGCGACTTTGTCTCTGTGCATGCATATCAGTCAGCACCAGCAGCGCAGGGATTTTATTTCAACAACACAGGACAGCATTTAGTAGATGTAAATTTAAATCTGTGATTTAGTAGATATTTTAAATACAACTGACTAATCCCCCAGAGCAAAACCCGAAGCATTTTTTTGCTAAAATTACATCTATTGTTTGAAACAAACAAGAGGTCACACAAAAATAATTTAGCAATGCGCACATGCATCCTGTTTTAGAGGACAGGTGCATCCACATAAATCAGATAAAAGTCATTTGGAATTATAAACCCGCCATTACATGCAAATTCGGAATTTAACAACGCTTATATGGTGAACATAGCCTAAATCTGGGAGAAAATGGCTACACTCGAGAAAGAAACTGTACTAAACCATATGGGTTCCCCAACACTAGAGGGGTATCCTTGCCTTTTGCCAATTTATTATGCACCTGAAATTCCACATACAGTGCACCTTTATGAAGTTTTAAGGTACATCATTTGAGCGTAACCAGAGTAAATGTTTTATAGAAGCAATACTTCTAGATAAAAGCTAAATACTTAATGATTGTTTAATAAGGTACCACCTCAGCAACAGGGAATGATCAGAGTATAACCTCCCATCAGAGTTCACAGATAAACAATTTTTGGAAAGAAAAGAATTCCAGAAGAAATCCATTTCTATTCTACACAAAACAATGACCCTCTCAGATCCAACTTAATAAACTGGATGATGTCTACAAGTGCTTTAACATGAATTCAGTTCAGTGCAAAGATTGTGAAAGGTAAAGAACGCACTGACGCTTTTTGATTTTTAGTTTTGAGGCTGATAAACTGCTCCTTAAACCGTTTCAACAAGTAAGCCAGATCTTGTAACAGGCTCGTAAAACAACTTGCCTCTTTGACGTTAAAAGTCAAAGTGGCCATTGGTGGTTCAGTGGTAGGTTGGTACCACTCGTAAGGCCTGGGTTCAATTCCCATCCAAGGCACAAACCCCAGCCCCTGAACGCAGAGCCGGTCCCAAGTCCGGATAGAATGGGAGGGTTACATCAGGAAGGGGATCAGCTGAAAAAAACATGGGTGTGTGTGGTTCGGATGGGCTGCTATGGCAACCCCTGGATGGGAGCACCTAAAGGACCAACAGCAACAATTTTTCTATCCTGATCATGGAATATGGTCTGTGAGTCTCCTAAGTCTTTAATGCAAATCTTTTACAAACTGTAATTTTGACCATGACTTTTGCGTTGCTGTTTTTTTTTAGGCCTGGTCCATGAGGTGGGTCAACGTGAAATCACCTGCTTTAACAACAATTAGGCTGTGTGCGGACAGTAACCTGCACACACACACACACACAGAGAGCCATCACTATAAAGCTATACTTTTACACGGAGTATTCCCAAAGCACGCGCGCACATGCATGTCCAAGAATAAAGCTATAAATTCTCATCTAATAAATACATGAAAGAGAAGGAGCGCATATTTCAACGCAATATATGAATGGAAATTAAATTAGGAGATGAAATCTGGGGGGGTTCAAATCCTTCAGGGTGCATGACGATTAAACGTGCCAAGCTGCACGTTGCTACCAAATACTCAAAGGCCCAGGCGCCCAACGAAGCAGTCAATCACACAATGAAGGCTCGGTTACAAGCAGTTTGGTTAGAAATAAGCGGTGTTGCATCATGCTACATACAGTACACTTACACTGTGAACGCATCATTAGTTAGGACGTTATGTTGCACGTGCTGAATTCGCGTGCACGGGCTATTTTTCTAAGTCTCACGGTAGTAATACACTCACCGTCGGTAAACCCGAGCAGTGGCAGGAGAAGAAAGCCCAGGACGCACAGGACCATGTCGCGGCGGAGTGTGTCGCTCGCTCGCGCGCGCGCGCTGTCTTTCAGTCTCTGGTCCTCGGTGTCGTCCCGCAGCGCGAGCGCTCAGTCCGTGCTCGAACACAACAGAAGCCGAACGAGAGGGCGCGCGCGCTTTTTATCTCATCCAAGGCGGCAGAGGCGTTCTCAGGGGCGCTGTGCTCGCGCGACCACGACTCATCACGTCTCTCCTAATTTTACCCGACAGTCAGCGCGAGCAGCGAACCTGCAGCGAATAAAGCACGCCGGTGTGACCGAGAGCTGAGCACAGGGCGTCTTTCAGCGTGTCATTTCCATTCATTAACCCTTTCTCTACCACAACCGACAACATGAAGAGCACGCATAAGCGTGTGCGTCTCGACATATATAATGACGAGCTCAAACAAAGTGTTTGTCACTTATATTTAGCATTATGATGTGATACCGCATGTAAGATATGATAAGTGACACCTGTGCATGTGGCTCCACCTATCAGCCAGAGCTTTGACTGACCGAAATGTGAATTTACTCACTCATCGTCTATACCCTTTATTTTACGTGTCCTGGGACAGGCTCGAAGACATTTCAAGAGTTTAAAGGGCATTTAATATCTTAATATGCAAAATCCTCTTTTCAATGATTTTAGCACGTTCAGATGTCACTCTCCAGCCTAGCCATTCATACACATACAAAATATGAGGTGAAAAACCTGTGTTAAAACCTGTGCTTGAATATTTTTTATGATGTCATACAAAATAAATAAATAAATAAATAAATAAATAAAGACCTGGTGACATAAACATCGCAGCATTGTGGCTTAGTGGTTAGCACTGTCACCTTGCACCCCAAGGTCCAGATTCATTTGCTGCCCTTGTTTCTGTCTGCATAGCGTTTACATGTTCTCTCCTTATTTTTGAGGGTTTCCTCGCACAGTCCAAAGACATGCAGATTAGGCTAATTGGCATTCCCAAATTGCTTGTTGTGTGTAGGTGTGTGCCCGGGAATGGATTGGCCCCACGGATTGCCACTCATTGTCTATATCGCCCACCCCACCTTGTGCCCTAAGACTCCCACAACCATATATACAGGGTAAGCAGTATCGACGATGAATGAGTGAATAGTACCGTAGAACTCATGGAGTCCACCATTGTGATTTCCTACAGTAGACTTAAGTGAATAGCACCATCACAGCAAAAAACAAAGCACAGTCAGTGCCCTGTTGTTGGCTGTACAATGCACATGGATGTCTCTCTTTTTTACACCCATAAACGCAGAAGACACAGTGAATGCTGTTTGTTTAAGATGGAAATGTTTGCTTAAAGACTGAAGCCAGGATCGATTCTAACATTTTGTCAATCAACTGTAGATGTAAACACCAACTGGTGTATTTAATGTTATCTTGTTTATTAAGTTAGCCAGTTGACCTTAGTAGCTTTTTACTGCACGAGCTAGTCATTTTAAGGAATAGTCAGACTATAGCAGAGGATCTGTGTGATTTTTTTAATGGCAGGTTAGCCGTACTAACGAGCTAGTTATCTAATTTTACAGAGCTTGTTGCATACAGTATATCTTGATACAGTATCTTGCAATGACATCCTCACAGTTAACCTGTTTCTTGATACAACACTTAAAATCTGACAGATGTGGAGATAAATCTCCCTTCCTGTCTGCTTCTTAAGCACGAAAGAAGGTCATGTTAGTCACATTGGCAAGCTAGTTAGCTAACGGTTAAAATTCATCTCCCCAATGTAGATGGCTAGTAGTCTCATTGTCAGACTAATCATCTTTAGACGACGAGACGATCACAGCTGAGATGGTTTGGCCATGTGGCGTGAATGGACCCGTCACGAATGCCCAACCACTTGCTCCAAAGACACAGACCATCTGATTGATAACGGCTGCTCAAAATTGACCATAATGGAGAGCGTTCTGCAAAGATACAGTAAATCTGTCTTGGCTGCCACAGCACCAACAAGGCTACCTTAGAATATTAGGAGCAGCTCCACTGGGGCTAGAGTGAATGAAATGACCTGACATGATACATCTTCATGCAATTAAGACATCAACCAGTAACGAGTTCTGTGAAAAGATCTATTCCAGTTTACACCAAAACTTTGCTGTATGTAAATTGGCCTAAACCTACTATCTTATGATGATGCTAGTATGCTAGATAACTGTTGTTGGTCTTTCGGCTGCTCCCATCAAGAGGTCGCCACAGAAGATCATCTGATCTGCACACACAACTTTGCACAGGATTTTATGCAGATGCCCTTCCAGACACAACCCTCCCATTTTCATCCAAGCGTGGGACCGTGCAAACCAAGCCTTTTCAGTCCTTATGAAATAGTCTTTTAGGTCTTTATCAGCCACATTTTAACGTGATGATGTTTTTTAACATTGGGGATGATTTAACAATTTAATATTCCTACAGTACATGCACAATCAATAGACGTTCAAACAACAATCAAAGTTGTTAATAAAACCCCTTATTTTGTTTCACAACTGTTTCCAGGCAAATCCTGGAATCTAACTTACCTGAAAATGGTTGGAGAACAAAAATAAGGGGTGTTTTGTTCCTCACACCTTTGCTTTTAAAGCTACAGTACAGACCCTGAAACTGAGTGTAACAGGACGGATTGCAGGGATACCACACTCCATGATCTGAGTGGTATTTGAGCTGGAACATTAACAAACAGAACCTCCAAAATAGGCATCACTAAATGGCGAACCACAGTCCAGATCCAGACAGAGTGACAATTTTGTCCGGATCCTGATTCTTTTCTGATAAATGAGAAAAGTTTACGTATCAATTATGTACCAATTATTTAATCAATTGCTTTTTGAGTCAGCAATACAAAGCTTTTAATGTCAAATCATCGTTCGGCACTCCGCCACTTTTTCTCGTCAAGTGAAGAGCAATAATCCAAATGAAATTAGCATACATTTACAGCTGCGTGAGGCATCAATCGCACACAAATGAAATGATCATTAATGAGTGTGTGAGGGCAGTGATATAGTATTATCCAAAGAGGGAAATACATGTCAGTATTTACAGTGTCATTAAAAATATTTGCATCAACTTTAATCATGTAGAACTTTTTATATGTGTAAGACATTCGAAGGCCAATGAACCTGATTAATACAGAATTGATAAAAGGGGAGACAATCACAATCATACATGCAGCACAATCCCACTTTATATTCAATATCTTTTTTCTTTTTTTCTTCTCCCCTTCTTTTGTATCAGTAATAATTCTTTTTTGTACTTTTTTCACGTTTATTATTATTATTACTATTATTTTATTAGTAGTAGTAGTAATAATAATAAGTAGTAGTATTACTTTTTTGCTGATTTTTTGCTTTCCTACTTTTCTTGTAGTTTTCATCATTAGTTTTACTTTGACTGCACAGTTAAATGTGTGTACATTTGTTTTTATTTATTTATTTATTTATTTTGTGACATGATTCTGAGCTTTACGAGTGTATGCAAGAGCCTTTATTGTGTGTTTTGTTGTATTCTCTCTTAATCAATTCTGTTAGCCCATAAGTGTTCTTATGAATATAAATAATAATGTATGATTAAACTCCATACAAAAGTGTGATTTTCTTTGTCCAATGACTGAAAAGTTGGCATCTTGGGCAGCTACAGTGTATGTCCGGGGTGAGGGGGTGTAAAATACCTGAACTGAGCTGTTTGATTTTATGCCAAAATAAGTTTATGATGTTTTTCAAAGAGAATGCTTCACACTTAAGAAAAGAAAAAAAAATCTTTAAATGTGGCCTTGAAAGTGTTTTGTAAAAACTGTTTCTAGACCTAAGAGAAGTGGGTAGTGGGTAACATTCCTGCCTCAAAGCTTCAAGGTCCTTGGCTTGATGCAGAAGCTTGGGTACTGTCTCTGTGGAGTTTTACATGTTCTCCCAGTCTCCGAAAATTGTAAAGGGTGTATTTCTGCCTCATATCCAGTCATATCCTAGGATAGATCCTCGGCATCTTCTGTGACCCTGAACACAATTGAGTGGTTTCTGAAAATAACTCATCTGTTCACATTAACACCCTGTCCACAAAATAAAACTGATCTGCTTCAGAAAGGCCAATTTACAGATTTAACCAAGGTGGTCTAACAAAGGTCAATGAAATTGCAGTTCAGCTTCTTGACAGCAGAGGGCTCTATAACTGCTTCTACTGTATACTGTATACATTACAGTATATGGAACATTATGGACATCAGATTAAGCTGCTGTTCTTTTTTGTTGCTTTACGGTTCAAGATAATATACTGCTTGGCCAATCAAAAAACAAATACTGGTTCAGAAGGAGTAAATTATTGGCCTGTGGGGGTAAGGATTGTCCAATGAATTTTTAAAAAATCTGGAAGCATAGTGCTTCACTCCAAGTTCAGAAAGAAATGTGTTCGGGAAAAACATCATGAATAACTGTAATCAGAGATCACTTCAAATCTTGGTGATAAAAAATATTGGCCATAAAAAAACTTCTTGTTAATAAGACTAATTACAAAAACATCAATTTGATAGGAAGCATAAAGATTGTACTTTGGAGCAATGGAAAAAGATCATGTGGTCTGATGAGGTTATCTCATCGGTACTTCTTTTCTTCCCTGATGGCACGGCCAACAAACGTGCGACACAGCATGGCTCACTCACTCACTCACTCACTCATCACCTATACCGCTTAATCCTGTATTCAGGGTCACGGGGGGCCTGGAGCCTATTCCAGGAGACTTAGGGCACAAGGCGGGGTACAACCTGGACAGGGTGCCAATCCATCGCAGGGCACACACACATACACACACTCACACACTACGGCCAATTTGGGAATGCCAATTAACCTAACCTACACGTCTTTGGACTGCGGGAGGAAACCAGAGGACCCGGAGGAAACCCAAGCACGGGGAGAACATGCAAACTCCATCCACAGAGAGGCGGGAATCGAGGGATGAGTGTGAAACTGGAAGTAGAAAAGGTAATGATAAATGTCATCAGTGCATACGCTCCACAGGTAGGATATGATGTGAAGGAAAAAGAAGATTTCTTGAGTGAGTTAGACGGTGATGGTACAGTAGTTAGTGTCCACAAAGAAAAAAGATTGGTGATTGGTGCTGGGTAATGGGTAGGTGATGGATAGGAATGTGGAAGAACAGATTATTGTAGCTTTTGCAAAAAGAATGGAAATCGCAGTGGTAAATACATTTTTTATGAAGAAATAGGTGACATATTGTATAAGAAGTAATATTAGAGACAGTAAGGTGGTTGCATTGGATTGTGAAGCTAGCCAACATTGGATGATGGTCTTTGGGATGACTTTGAAGGTAGAGAAGAAAAGAAAGAGAGTGAGAATTAGATGGTGCAAGACTTACTCCAAAAAATGGGACGAACACTATGAAAACTTGAACCTTGTGCCAAAAATGTAATCAAAATGTTGAAATGAAGTTATGAGCAGTTATGTGACAGGTACTGATCAGCTTTTTTTTTAGCTTTAACCTTTTAACTACAGTATTCCTAAAAACTCTGTAACCCGTCCATGATGGGTACTAACGCGATTATATAATGTATTTACAGATTCCTTTGAATTTCAGTTTCCAAACATCTGATTTTGACAGCTTTCTGGCTCTCTGGCCTTTGTAGGTTTTTAAATCGTTAACTACCTTGTATTTTGTTTTTCTGGAATTAGTGCATTATGTTAAATTCTACTAATATTTATAGACCAGTGCATCTTCCGAGTGGCATGAACAAGGTTATTATATATATATATATCAGGTGATTACCAGCACTGAGGAAACTTTGTTACTGTTGATTTTCAATACAAAATATAGTTTCCTGGAACAACCCACATGAACTGTATATCTGTAATGTGTTCTGTTTTTCCCCAGCATGTGACTGTTCCTTAAAAAAAAAAAAAAAAAAAAAACTCTTAAAGAGGACTTTGGGTTCATGACTCAGCAAACGTCATGCCACCGAGGTTAGAGAGAAGTCAGAATGAAGACATGTATCACATGAGCTTATAATTTGTGGTCGATTCAGCAGTCATTTGTTTGACTTTGCTGATAGAGTGTGTACTGGGATTAGTGAACTCATACTGCATGAAAAAAACCAATATTCAACCATCCAACAGTATAACAATTCTTTATTTTCTTTTCCAGTAGCACTCATGGCCTACCAGGGTAAAAAATATAATTTAACAATATAACAAAGAGTTGTTCAATTTACATATGTGCATTTTCCACAAGTAATAAAATACAGGTAAAAAATAAAATAGAAAAAAATATATACAGAAATGATAATGCTTACAGTATTGTACACAGAAATATATGTATTACGCAACACTTGACTTACACTTGCACCCTCCTGCTTTGTTTCTTCTGACATAAAAAAAAAACTTAATTTACATTTTAAAATACATTCTTACATCAAGAAATGTAGTAATTTTACCTGGAACATACAGTATATTGTCCCAAGTCAGTGGTTACACCATCTACACAGTGGTGTTTTCATTCATTAATCTTCCCGGCAGGAATTTTTAGTCATCGAAATGTTGTTGCAACCTAAATTTGGCAGCGGTACAGACATTAGGACAGCGTTAGTATTAGGCTAATTGTGAAAGTCAGAATTACTTTAAGAAAATGGCGCCAGACCAACGGTTAGACGTTGAGACGCTGGGATAACTTAGAACTAATGAGTCCCTAAAAAAAAGTTGCAAAAACAACATCGAAACATTACTAGGGTTTGAAAAACATTATTGAAATTCTTGTACCAGGTTTTATTATTTTCAGCAACAAAGCTGTTGCACAGAATACGCCTTGAACGCTGCTCAGGTCAGTGAGTTGTAACTAAGTGCTAGCCAATGATCCACCAGTGTGACATGCCTACAGTATATGGTTAAAATGGTCACTGATTATGCAACCTTTATTCATACTAGGATGTGTTTTGCTGTGTTTGGGAGCCATGGTAATGCTTTGGAAAGAAAATTAAACAGAGAGAAAGAGATAACGCTACACAACTCAAGAGACATGTGAGCCCTTTGTGTACAAGAGACATGAGAGAAGACATACAATGTCTGTAGGAATCTCTGATCAGAATTTGCGGTTGAACAGACAGCATACATACTACTGTATGAGGAAATATAGATATTCTGTTGTTTTGAGGTTGTATTTGCAACTTTCTTTTGTTTGTTTGTTTTTTTTGTCATAAGTGAGTGTAGGCCATGGTTCGAATGGTCAGCTTTCCAGGCATCCCGATCTTGGTCTGGCATTACACTGCCCACTCTACACCATTCTCAACGATCATCCTTTATGTTGGTGGGTCCCACTTCCCAGTCTTGGTCCAACAGTAGCAACCCATCTGGGCTCGAACCCCAAACTCTGTGATCAAGAACCCAAAGCTTCAACTACTATCCCTCACTTCAATCCACCACTACCCCAACAGTTTTTGGGTCATAATTTACACATTTTTAAGTAATTCGAAACTTTTAAAAACAATGTTGGTGCATTGGACAATGTCACAACCTAGTTACAACTACACAATCACATCTCCAGTGTTGATTTTACACATTCACTTAAGTCCAGCACCTTTAGAAACACTGAATGGTGTTAATTCAACACTCTGGGTGTTAATTCAACATTGGGAATTTTTCTGTGTACAATGTTACGATTCCTGCTATACTCAGATGAGAGATTTAAAAAACATCCCAATCTCCCACCATGATAAGACATTTGCTTTTATGAACTGTTTGTGTTAGATTGCAGATTGTACATAAGTGCATAATGGCTGTGCAGAGGTATGAATAGTTACACGATCACCAGCATTTCTGGATCAAGCACAGCTGAGCGAGACCGGTATCCGTTTCAGCTCAGATAAATCTCCACAATGGCTAAATTCATTTTAGTCCCATGGCAGCTCAGATGCATCCACGTACTGGTGTCCATATTTGCGATCTCACTGGCAAGCCTTACTTGTCTTTATAGCTGATTATCAGCTGTAGTGAGCCGCTATAGCCAACAGGGGGAGCAGAGGCTATGAGAGAAGATGAGAATACGAAGGTCGCAGTCCACGGTGGGAGAAAGGAGGACGGGATCACCTGGGTGGCAGGTAGCCGAAGGGCTGCTGTAAGCACAGAGAGCCGTGGTTGGGCAGAGGGTTGGTGTAGTAGTGCTCCACCAGAGCTGCTACAGAGGGGAAGGTCAAGTCTGACTCCAAGTACACAATATGATCCTGCGGGAGGAGGAGAAATAGAGATAAACTGTTAAAGTGTAACTATTAATTATGTATTATATAACTCTAATGTTTCTGAATAAAAATAACAACAGATGCACATGATAATCTTAAACGTTCTATCTAAGCAATCTTCTTTAGTTTCCATCTCTTTCTAAGTTCCTACACTCACAGAAAAGAAGGTTAAATCTAGAACACTGTGGTTTGTGCTGCTGGGGGAGCCCTTAAAAATGCTATATACTGTAGAACAGGAGTATGGATTTTACACGAGTCCGAAATCCGAAATGATTGAAGATGAATCCTTAAATCATAATTTTTTAAACGGAAACACAGGTTTTCCAAGTTATCTATTAATGAAGTACATCATTATAACAGGACTAGAGACATTTAAAAAAAATTGCAAACTGCAACTTTTCCACACTTTCCTCTGTGGCCAATAGTTAACTTTCAACTTTAATTTCTACTTTTTGTCTAGTGTAGGAAAAAAAACATTATTTGCTGTCATAGCTTTTTCCCCATTATGGCTAGTTTGCAGTTTATTAAAAATAACAATACTTTATTATTATTATTATTATTATTATTATTATTATTATTATTATTTGTTAGAATTATTTTATATAAAAAGGAGTTATTTCTACTCTCGTGCTCTCCTCCTCATAGATCTGATATTAACGTGTTAAATCTTTCCTGCTGCTATCTTCCTATCTCCTCTTGCATCTGTTCTTAAAGGTGTGAACGCTCCCACGCTCAGTTTCTCATTCTCTATATATGGCTCTCTCTCTCTCTCTCTCTCTCTCTCTCTCTCTCTTCGTCAGTCTGCTCGAGCCAACATCTTGTGATTCGTCTCTGGACGGACACCTCTCTGTCTTCCTCTCCTTTGATTCTTCAGGATCTCACCAGGACATTTACAATGGTTCATATTCTTTGTAGTAACATATGTCGATGGCACAGGCATTTGGTCAAACATATACAGTAAACCCCATCTTTTGCTGTTAATAAGACCTTTCTGACGGACAACGTATGTGTGTGTGTGTGTGTTTGACTGAGTCTTTCCTGGCGCTTATCGAAGTACAGAGGACAGACCGAGCAACTTGCTTCTTCTACTACGCAACTTAAGAACTTTACATTATTATTATTATTATTATTATTATTATAATTTTAAATATATTCTTGCTTTTTCTGTTGGAGCAAATAAAAAAAACTACTTTTATTGGCTATTACATTACTTTTATAGATTTAGACCAAAAAAAAAAAAAACCACAGACTAATATTTAATTTATGAACTTTGATGCTAGCTTTGATTATGGTGCCCAATCTGATGGCTATTCCATGTGTGGAAATGATTCCTGGTGCTCCCAGAAGCACTCGTTCACAGGTTCAATCCTGGAATATCCCGTGCCATCAGGGGAAAAAAAAAGCTTTATACAGTATATGTGATAACCTGGTCATTCAGTACATTCAGGGCATCAGTTAACTTCATTTTATTGCCACATAACGGTACTGAGTCTAGACCTGAGCAACTAAAGCAACCCTCACCCTGTGAGATCTCATTACATTGTGCACGTGGAAATGTGGCAAAAGTTTGAATAAAAGTTTCAAGTTTTAATAATGTGTTGCACAGATCTTTACCTAATTCCAATATCTTAATATTTTCTTTGCTTGATGTAGGCCAATAACTTTACTCATTTGAAACAGCAACATTTTGGCCACCACTACTTCTACAATATGTGCCAAAATGTACAGTACTGAAATAAAAAGAGGAACAATATTATCTTTTTGTTAACTGTGAGGTTATTTCTCTTGAAATAAACAAACATACACCACAGTATGTGTAATGTACAGTAAGTGTTCGAAGTGTGTGTGTGCACCGCCTCGCTGTAGACAGTGTTCATATTGTTCACGCAGATTCTCAAAACGGATTCCTTGAAAAAGGTCGCTGCTGACTCCTGCGAAAGGAGATGATTTGCTTGTGCAATGCCGTAACAGTTCTTGGCAGATCTTCACACTATCCTTTAACATTCCCCATACTGTAAGTACAGTAGGCACCAGGTGGTGGAAGATCGGGGGAATGAGACGGGTATGGGAAGGAATGTGTGCTCCACCTTTTTCAAACTCGGTTCCCATTCACGACTACTTCTGTATGAGCGGAAATTATACTCAACTATGAATATTTTTTCTCCATCGAGAGACCCCTTTCCAACGACAACTGCACAACACAACTTCCTTTTCACTACTGGGAAAAAGTGTGTCTGGAGCTCTCCCTTGATGAGAAACGAACATGCGTCCGAGTTTCAGTACTGTATTTTTTCCGCATACCAAAGTACTACTACTACTTTTAATAATAATAATAATAATAATTATTATTATTATTATTATTACTTTTTAATTTATAATTAATTATTAAGTTCAATAGTAACACCCACAGTACTGTATATTTTGGCACATAACGTACTATTACTACTACCAATAATTACTATTTCTATTGTTTTTTCATCTTACATACAGTAAATGCAAGAGTAACACAAACCTCTTCAAACAGTCTGTAGTTTCTCGCCTTGTTCAGACTCACATCCCACACAACAAGCACCTACACATCCAAAGAATCAAATGAATATGTTTAAACAAACAAATACAACCTCCCACATACACACACACACACTTAAAAAAAAGCACCCACACACCCACACACCCACACACACACACATATATATATATACACACACACACACATATATATACACACATATATATATATATATATATATATGCACCATGCTGTGCTGTACCTTTGATGTCTTTGTTCCTGAGTTTCGGATGCAGTAAAGGCCATCCGGCGGACAGCTATACGTGTCTTTATATATTCTAAAGAGAGAAGAAGGAACAATGAATGATGAAGGTTTCTCAAACCTGGCTCAGCTGAAGGACAAAGTCAACATTTATAAGTCCTATGGCACTCCAGTCCACTAGATGGTGCTAGAGAATAGTTTTAGTGTTTTTTTTTTTTAAATGTCTGATGAAAAGAATGTCATGAATAGCATGTCATAAATCTAACACTTATTGGAAATGTCTCTTACTTTTCAACAGTACTCGTCTCGGTCGTTTCCAAAAAGACAGAGTCAGGCAACTGTACCTGAAAAACCAGACAACAAACCGACATGAGTTTTACATGTTCATGTGTCACTTAGTACCTTTTTCACACCCACTTTTCTGAGTTACCTCATACGTTATAGTATTTCCTCTGTGTTTATTGCGTCATTGTTAAATACTAAAGAAGCCATTAGTAACACCATCCTTGTTTACAAAAAAAGGACCGAAGGGCCATAACTATACCATTTATTAAGAGAACATAATGAAAGTTGTATTGAGATCTGACTTGTAACGCCAATAAGGGTTCACTTACATTTTCGTAGTCATCGTCAGAATCTTCAGCGTGGTTTGATACGGCAGGCTTTTTCAAGGGCTTCTCTTCTACTGAAGACCGAATACTTCGGCCATCAGGTGACGACCTTCTGAGAGGAAAGACTTGTGAGTGGTTTTGTTGTAAAGGATTTAACAGATGCACTTAAATCTCCCATGAAGAGCGAAGGATAAACCAGAATCTACGGTGCTGTATTCACATATACTGTACATACACTATAGTGTGCATTTAAAGGAATGATCAAGTTATAATCAAGCCTCACATCATCTTAATGTAAACAGTGAGATGCAGCAGAGCTTTAGACAATTAAAGTCTCATCCTTAAACTCTACTCAAACAAAGCAGCTTCAACAGCTTTGTCTTTCATGCCAGTAACACACTTGTGCTTTGGGCACCAACCAACATAATCACAAACATTTCATGTGTTTCAGGGTGAAGTTTTCCTTTACAGTCACCCAGACATTGTGGGAACTCATCCATTTAACCCTTGCACACTTTTAATCAATGAATTTAAATGAATTAAAGTCACAATAGTTAAAACAAAGTGAAAGCAGACACCTACTGTAAAGATGACGGAGTTTTTGGCTTCATTGCTGGTGGCGGACACTTGGGCGGAGGTTTGAGTTTTCTGTCACTTGGTGAACTGCTCAGGTTCTGTGAACTGGAGTTCAGCACCAGTTTATTTCCCAGGTCTTCACAGATATGTAGAGTAGACGGGTTGTTTATGACCATGGCAGGAGATAGCCTTCTCTCATATCCTGGAAGGGTGGATACAGACATGCTCCCGGCTACAGTCTTTTTCTGGCACACAGGAAAAGGAACCGGCACGACTGTCTTTCTGTGAAATTGTGGTTTCTGTAGTGGAGGAGGAGGAGGAGGAGGGCCTGGTAGGCCAGGAGGAGGGCCTTTATTCACAGCGTCACAGTGTTTGGGTGGGCACGGAACTGGGACGGATGGCTTCTTGTGCATGGGGCTCGGTGGTGCTTTCATGGGTACTGGTGGTGCAGGGCCTTTGGGATGGTAGGGCACAGGTGGAGGAGGGTAAGCCGGAGGCGGTGCCTTGGGCTGAACTGAAAAAGCACGAGGCAGCTATAGTTAGTAGAGTTGATTTGTTTTTTTTTAGAAAATTTTAGAAAAAATGATCTAAATGTGCATCAAAGTGTGTAACGCTACCTGATGGCCCATCAGGCATGAGATAGTCGTCTTCATCGCTTTCATCGTTTTGTTCCCCATAGTCTATTCAATAAATGCAGAATACAGATGTTAAACGAAAGCTCATGGAGCACGAACAGTTAGTTAGTAATGCTTCCTGTTGTTATACCTCCTTCATCGTCGTCATGGGTACTGGTGATTTCCATCGGACTCTCGATAGGACCGTAGAAACTTTCATCTGAGTCAGAGTCACTGGAGTAATAAAGAAAATTACTGAATTAATTGAGCGTCACTATTCACAGGAACGGTACACATATAATACAGGCAGAGAATTATACCCATGCTAATTTATCAGAAAAGGGAAGTGTCTTCAATTACACTGTACATCTGTGGTTCTTAGCACTGTGGTCAGCATTTTATTTTTAAATGTGTTCATATATAACCAAAAAGTTCCCTATGAAACAGCACGAAAACTGCAAGGCTGCAAAGTACGCATCTCAAATACATCGTCTAAATTGTAATGTCTATCAAATTTATGGAGATTTACAAAAAAAAAACAAAACAAGAAAGTGAGCGAACACATTTCATGTAATGAAATCTTCTTTATCATCAAAAGATACGTAGGTAACAGATAAACATTCTAAAAAAAACACAGGTTGATGTTTTATCTATCTGGACATACATAAGTAGCTTCAAAGTGTCAAAAAAAAACTAGTTATGCTTTTTTCTTTTTCACTTCCCAATTTTGTAATGTGAAAAGCAAAGCAAACTCTATTTTCTTAACTGACCTTTATAAATATATACAAATATATCTATATTGTACCTTGGGTCAAGTGAATCTTTCTTATCGTTATAGTGTCCGATCTCTTTCCGCAGATAACGCATCCACTTCTGCCAGTGATGAGAAACATTGTTAAACCGAATGCAATAACTTCACTGACACAGATATAAATCAAACGAATGATCATATGAAATATGAAAAAATGTCGAATAAACATCTCACCCTTCTCTCATCCTCGCTGGCTGCTGAAAAAAACCACGTACGGTGCCTCTTACTGAAGTGTACGATCTTAAAGGGGAAAACGTTGCTGGATGTGGTCTCCTCTGTGGCCCGCATGACCCTGAAGACCAAAAACGTATCATTTGTTAATCGGGGTAGTTTTTGGCATGAAGTGGATTCATCTTCCATCCTGTCTATACTAAAAGAAAGTTAAAAACTTTTCTTTTTATGAAGACTTATTTTTAGGTTTATAATGAGCAACATAGATGGTGACAACATCAAGCTGACATGAGGAATTACCTCCAAGCCAAGAGGAACCAGATTAAAAACAAACCCACTCTCTTCTGAGTGATGTCAGCTAGAGCTATTCTAACTAAATTATGAAAGAAACACAGAGGTATACTATAAAACCAAACAGCACTTAAAGGAGGCGGCATGATGGCTTAGCACTGGGTTCGATTCCCTTGGTGGGTTCCCTCTGGGTACTCCGGTTTCCTCCCACAGTCCAAAGACATTACCCTGATTGGCGTTCCCAAATTACCCGCAGTGTGTGTGTGTGTGCACTGTGATGAATTAGCACCCTATCCAGGGTGTACCCCGCCTCGTGCCCTAAATCTCTCGGGATAGGTTCCAGCCCCCTGAGACCCTGTATTCAGGATAAAGTGGTATAGACGATGAGTGAGTGAGAGTATCGCTCACAATTGTGATTAAAGGATTTTCAGCATGATCAGATTGTAAATGAAAGTCCTGGGACAGTCATTATAATTACAACATCAGTTATTAGGTAAGGGGGAGACTTTAGAATAAACTGGAAACTGTAGACTTTCAGGAATCTCTACAGGATCCTCCACAGCATCATTAAGTGTTTGATTTGTCAATATGAATAAGTTCTAGTAAAAATCTCCACTAAACTACCTCCACGTTACACTGGCCGTGAGGACCATGCACACATGCAGCTGGGTCGGAGACGTTCTGCAAACTGTTTGCAGATATATTTAAAGTCTATTTATACAAGACCACAGCTGGGACTGGAGACTAAACACAATAATTAAGTACACACTAGCTACACCACGCCGGCCCTACACAGAGGAGGAACTGAGAGGAGTACCACCAACTTCTGTGTTGGTGGCGAAACAGACATAGACACATATCTCGCGTTATCACAAAGTACCTAATCTGCATGAGGAAACTATCTTTGAGTGGACAAAATAGAAACTTCTCTACCTCTTGATCTTATACTGGGCCATAAGTAGGACAGGATGTGGCTAAACAAGCATGCAAAGATCAACCTGGAAACCATGAGCCCTTTTTAAAGTCACAGCTTAGCTCTAGTTTCAAACGTTGGGTTTATGTTTCAAATTCTATGTTTAAAGTGGTCATGATCAGTGGAGCAAAGGTAGATTTGTTTTTTCTTTCCACATCGTCAGTAAATGAAATGGTCCACATGAACTTGCCTGTTGTAGCCGTTGAGGGAGAACGCACCCTGCGGTGTGGCAGACGTGCTGGTCTTGAAATAGTAGACGCAGCCTTTGTGGATTATAATGAAGCGCAGAGGCCCTGGTGCAAAAAATGCAGAATTTTCAACACCCATTGCTTTCATATTAGTCACTCAAAGACCTTAAAGCAGAGGCTGATTTGTTTCAGTTCTTTTAAACAAGCCTAGGAGATAATATTAAAGAACTGAGGTTTTATATATTAAAATATATATATATATATATATATATATATATATTTGTATATGCTAGCTGCAAATTCTTTATGGACCAATGATAGAACTTACATTTCATCAGGCTGAACTGGCTTCCCCCCTTTTTGTGTAAATACCCAGAAATGGCAACACCTCCAGGCATGGTCAGCAGATTCTGAGCTCCGATAGCCCTCATTGGAACGGGCCAGGAAATCGGCACAGCGGTCATATTTCTATAGGAGAGATGAAATGAATGTTATTATGAAGAGAGATTTTGCAACTTAAAAAAAAAAACGAGGCGTTCAGCAGACAGGAAACTTAAACCATCAAACAGTAAAACAGTATAAGATTATACACGTTGTAGGCTTTTTATGCATCAGATCTATACTTGTTTAATTTATGAAGCTGACTGCATAATGTAAAAATGTAATAATACAGTTTGGAAGTTTAAAATCAATAAACAAGATCTATGTATAACAAAAAATGTGGATGAAAGCAAAAGTCTCCAGCATGCAGTGCTCAATCGATCTATTTAAAAAAAATTTTTTTTTTTGCATTTTCAAAACTTCTAACTCTCTCCATTCTTTCATTCCACAGCCTGAACTTACCTCTTCCTCATCAGCTTCCTAACTCCCCTCACTGACATGCTGACATGCCGCTGGTAGCGGAGGCAACATCCAGAAAGAGATCCTTAAAGTACTAAGTACATGCAGCACACCACACATCTAATAAAGTCTGTCCGATTAGTTCAAACCCTCCAGTTAAAGCTTTCACCCTAGACCAGACAGAGCAGGAAAGGACAGGAAAGGAAGGAAACAACACATTTCCCGCGGAATGCACAAACTCCCTACCGCGCTCCTGATCGTGCTGAGGGTCACAGTTTTCCAGCAGAGTCTGCTTTTCCAATCCTATCATGAGGCACCCGGTGCCAAAAGGCTGGTCCGCAGACATGTGAAGCAGCAAAGGAAGGGGGAAAAAATAAACTCCCTCACATCTCTGAATCTGATTTTGTCCCAAATTGCTCTGTAAGCTCATTAGTGGGTGGAGCTGGGACATTATCTGGGAGCGAAGGTTCAACCCAAGTAACGGTACATGGAAATGGAGCGTGACGGATGCAGGATAAAACCGTAGAGCCAGGATGTAATTTCACAAATAGGAAACATCTACACAAATGCTGACTTATTTTTGTGACCAAAATGTTTTTTTTTTTTTTTTTTGCATAACTTAATGTCATGTGTGAATATTCACGGCACTCCTGGTGCTAATTTTAGCTGAATTTTTTTTTTTTAACCTTTCATGATCTTAACTTCATACCACATGAAAGCAAACAACAAACAGGCATTATTTCTTTTTCCTCTTTTGAACCCGAGTCAATTTCCACCGGGGAGCTACAGTATAAACATAAAACACACTCGTACCCTCAAAATTTGCATCAGAGGCTCCCTTCCTTTCCCCTTCGTCTGTTGCGTGGGAGACATAGAGTTAAAAAAAGACACACACCACCTACAGAGTCGTGTTTTTGTCAAGGTATTGTGCAGGTGTAATCAGGTCACATCACCGTGCCAGACATTAGGACTTGAATTCATTTATTTATGGAATGAACCTGAATTTCAAATCACTTTTTCACTGTTACTCCATAGAAGCAATCTGGTAAAAGTAAACCCGAACCAACATTTGTTTCAGTTTATCCATAAGGTATCACTCACCGGAGAATAACATGCTGTAGAAGTATCTGAATCTGTTCAGTGCCTCAATTATCTCTATCTGGATTTGGGTTTGAACCTAACGTGGGCATGAAAGCTAAAAAATTCACCACACAACACATGTTAATGATCCTAGACCTGATTTGCTTATGAAATCTTAACCAGATGCATTGAGAGTTTTAGGCAACTATTCTAAAAAACATATACGGTGTCTCTTATTAATATTTGTGTTTATGTATTCATTTAGAACATGTTATCTGTTCAATCCAAATAAAGTAACTGTATTCAGTTACATCACTATTTATATGGGTTATGTGTGACTAAATGGGATTGCATTAGACTACACTCGAACCTGCATCACTGTGAGCAATATGTCTAGAGTCTGAAATACTGTGTGTTCAGCATTTACGGACAGAAATTACAGAAACTACATAAACAGGAAATGTAAAGATATCGTTACTTATGTTTCTTTCCTGAAATCTGCAGTGCACTATGTACTTTTACAGTAAAAAAAAAATAATAATAAAAAAAAATAAAAAATTCTGTACTTTCTACAACGTTATCTGGGCTTCAGATCTCTGCGTGCGCAGACGAGATGGTAAACACCGGAAAAACATTTATACAGTTTATAACTTGATAAAGTTGACAAATATTAGGTTTATTCAACTCGCTTCCTGAGATGATTTCCCACAAGATGAGCTCAAAATCCAAGCGTCGAGTTTCTCACGCAGTACAAGATCCGCTCATTGATTAACTCTATACCGAGCTTTATTTATTTGTGTACTTCACCTGACACTAAAGATTTAGATCTTGGTGCTCGATCAGATTAAATAAAGAAAAGTCTTTCACACAACAGATGAACACACAGCCAGTGCCATTCTCATGAATTTGCTTATTATGGTATATTGTCATTGTTGAAACATCTTTAAAACCCTCTAGGCTTTTTGTGCATATTAGAAAAGCTATAGCGCAAGAAAAATACCATGATACAATCCACAAAAGTAGTGGTAGACCAACTGTAGACCGCCAGGCTGCTTCGTCCCTGAGATTGCCAATGTTCTGGTGAAATGACGTGGTCTCTGATTGACATCATCTTCGATGTTATCACACAGTAATATTTCCTCAGGGACTATGATGCTACTAGAGAACTAAATTCTTGTAAATCAGAATTTACACATGATACTTTTACTTTCATTTAGATCTTCCATAACACAATCTTAGAGCTTTCAATATTAATACTAATACTATGTAAAGTCGGGTAGTTTCGCTCACTCAATGTTTCCAATGATCGCATACTTTTAGAGGAAGTGGACCTTGGACTGGACTGACTGATAGGATCGTATATTAATTCACTATTATATTTGAAGTTCTCCAATTTACAGTTTTTAATCCGTGCATTTCTTAAGTTAGGATTACTAAGTAATTAAAGAACAAGGGGTATGCATGTATAAGGAAAAAAATCCACGAAAAGGGGTGATGCAGCTCAATATGAAAACTATTTTATATATACACTATTTTATATATATATTTTATATATATACACACAGTATATATAGTCTTAAGAAATACTCTTTCTAACCAACTTACAGTATTGTGGTGTAAACAAGCATAGCGCTTGTACATATACTGTAACCAGAAGACTCCATGGAGTAATTCTGCTTTGGTGGTTTCCATGGTTTTCCCCAACTGCATCATTTCCTTTTTTTTCTCTCCAAATATGGACATGCCCCTCTGAGCAGGAAACGTTGCTTTTAGCTACAGATGAGTTCTCAGTAACAAAGGCACATGGCCTAAATAAAAGAGCCTTGAAGGATGTCTGGGTATAGCGTGAGAAATGGATTGCATACACCTGCTGCAGGAAGCTCGCCCACGCAACCACACTCACACCACACACACACACACACACACACTGACCTTCTGCAGGCACTGACTCAGTGTATTCTTATAAATCAGGCTCAGGTAGTTTACAGCTAAACACTTTATGATGGTGACTAGAGGGTTTGGAAATTGAATCCTGACAATAATTCCAACGCTCTGACCCTAATTTCTGTAAAAGTTCTCCTTAAAAGCTTAACTGCATTTTAGCCATTGTTTATTTTGATTTTTGATTTTTTGCAGTTTTTTTTAATAAACACATATAGGGATCAGGATTGTGAAGTACAAAGTGACTTTTTTTTTTTTTTTTCCGCACATCCTAGGCAATATAATGAACTGAATTTTATTTCATTTAATTTTTTCAACTATACGAACATGTCTAAGCAAAAAAATGTAAAAAATGGTTCACGCAGGCTGTTTAATCACATGTATTTCTGGCTGTTTATGATTGTTTCTATGACCAAAAAAAAGAGAGTTTTACATTTTTGCCATTTTTCTACATGCCACATCCGAAAACCAAAACACACATTTTGATGTCTGAACACGTCCCGCTGACACACACCAGCAAGGCATCCATATAAGCACATCTATTATTTTATTGTTATTGACCTATGCTGTCTCCCTGGCACAGATTTGTGCTTCTTGAGTTTTACGGGTTTTATTAATTGGAATAAGCAAAAAAAAAATATTGGTACTGTGAATGTGTATATATTTATTATGTGTATAAGTTGACATTATAATGATTCACCATGAGTCAAATCAGATTCTGTATCTTGGTAGTGACCATGTAAACTGTCTAACCTAACTGACCATTTGTCACATAGGACTTACGGTAAGCTCCTTGCACAAGGGACCTTTTGGACAACATGCCAACAGGTTTGGTGATAAGTTACAGACTGCAAATCTGCCATACAACCTGAGATTTGTTAGTCAGACACTGAGGCTGCCTTAAGGGATGCATGTCTAGACACAATGCAGTACTGACATGCCAACATTTAAGGATGACACCGCATTTATAGGACCAAATTTTCGAAATGCTTACTTTGATGATCACCAGATCGCAATCCCTATGAAAACCCTTCGAACAGCCTGAGAAAGATGCAAAGGTGTACATCACAGCAACTCTACACAATCAGTGGACGATAAGGCTAAAGTAGGCATTGAGAGACACTGGTAGCATCCTAACCTGCTAGGCTTGTTATTAGAATTTTATTAGAGATGTTCAGCAAGCATTAGGAAGAAAGGACCAGAGAGATGAAGCAAGAATCAATTTTACACACTCTCTTCACACACAGCATGTGACAGCGTACAGAATATTACTGAAACAGAACAGAGTTCATTCTGTTTCCAAGCAGCAGTTTGCAAAATCAATTTCACAGAAAAGCCTCACAGCTTTAGTTTCACTTCTATCGACTCTACAACTTCTCAAAAAACTCGGCAAAACATTTTAACGCCTCAAAAGCCCGCTCAAATAATCACTATCACAGTATTACAATATACAGTACACAGTACTGTACAGCAAAGGTCAAACACAAGGTCTGACCCCGATAACTTTAATAGATAAGCAAAACACACTTACATAACATTCCAACACATTTTCGCATGAGGTTCTGGATATTGATGTACAAAGGCTCTCTTTTGCTTCACAGAGAGCGCCATGGAAATACGCCAGGGTCCATTACCATGTTATCAGGCCTAAGCTGAACGCGTGATTGTAGACAGTCTGATACAAGAAGAAGCCAAATCTTCAGGAACTGATAGAGCTGCGACGCTAGAGACTAGCTGGCTGTGATCTGAGGGCCCTCACACATTGTCAAGTCACTTCCTCCAACAAGCCACAACATGAACACACTGCAACTGTGTCAGAGCCACACTTCCTGTTGGTTGACGGCTCGGACAAGCTGATTGGTTGTCCCCCCCTTTTAGGGCCTGTGTCTGAGGGACTTTCCACCCCTGCAACCATAGGTCTCTAAAGTAGCGTCACTCACTTGTAACAGGTGTCCAGACATGTTTCTATGGAAAAAGACATTTCTTTTAAAGGATTTTCCTATTTCTCTTAAAAACAGATCTTGAATGGCTAAGCATTTTAATAAATCGTGTTTCCTGTTTAAGAATGATATACTGCACCTCTTATATCTGGACATGGAATCCTTTTATGATTACGCACACACTCCTAGAAAAAGTCTAAATGTAGAAATTCTTAAAATCGAAATTTCCTGCTTGAAGAACGCCTAAAGGTTATAAATTTAACATGCTCTCACTAAGATTTATTCTTTCCAATTTTCAAATTTGTAGATAAAAACAAAGTAAAATTGAAAATATAAAAAATATGTTTTTATAAATAGTACTGTATACTATACTACAACATTTCCAAACACACAATTTTCTTCTCCTTGGAACTGCAAATCTTTTAATAGCATTTACAGCAAGCGAAAAAAGTGTGCATGTCTTAAACCTAGACTCGATTTCAATTCATGCAAGAATACTTACTGTACCAAGATCTTTTTTTTTTTTTTTTTAATAAAAATTTATTTTATAGTATTGTAACCATTGTCCAAATATGGTCAATTTCCAGATCATAATTCTATCAGCTCATATGAAACAAGTATAGAACGAACCACTCATCTCACATCCTGGTCCACAGGTTGAAGCCACATGCAACTGACCGCATGGTAAGGTTAAACTCAATGAACACACATGAGAAGGGGAAAAAAAGGCCAGACTGGGGTCATGAAGTCTACACAGCAAATCGAATGTTTCATATTTGCCATTTCTTACATGCGGAATTAGTCCCGTTCTATTATCGGTTATTAACACTGATAACTCATACTGCGGATATTATGACATTTTTTCCATTAATCATAACTCTATATTCTAGTCAGCATATACAGATTGCTGACCTTAGTTTTACTCTAAGAAGAAAAGAAAGAGATGACCTCATACAGTAGGTGAGGTCATTATTGGGATATACAAAGACCACACATCTGGTTGCTTTAAAAAAAAAAAAAAAAAAAACATGCATTCATATCTATGGAGAAATAAAAGTGGAAGTGACATAAGGTTGGAAAGTGTTGTCGAATGTGGACAATAAACAACTGAGATGCTCATAAATTAGTGCCATGTGTAAGGGGGAAAAAAAAAAAAAAAGAAGAGCAACTGTTATTAACGTGATAGAGAAAGTCAGTGATCAGACATTCAATACGAGCAGTCCATTCACAATTACATGCTGGTTTTCCCCTTTCCTTTACTCGTCTGTCCATATAAAGTCTCTCTCATTTCAGATTTCAGACGAACTCAAAGGCAAGAAATGCTTTCTGAATCATAATTTGAATGACGTTATGATGAAATAGTGTTAATTCAAAACTGTAACACTGAAGATGGGAATAGTCCTCAAATAAAGGACAGATATGTAATATTTCTTATTATGATGTTTTTATATAAATATATATATAGAACCATAAGCCCATTTCTACACATGATGACTAATTTGAAGCTTAAAATGGTTTTCTTGTATTGGCAACTAAATAAGTTTGAAATAAACAAAAGCATCATAAAAATGAAAACTATTTAAAAAATGACTAAGAATTTCCAGGAATATGCTCCATGATTATATATTTGCATAAAAACAATCAAATTTATTTATATTTATGATGCCATCTTTGGTAGACAGCCACGATGCAGACATAACACAGACAACCGGCTGGCATGTTGTTTACTTCATTTGCAATATTTGTGTGTGTGTGTGTGCGTGTGTTCATGTGTGTGCAGAGGTAATATCTTTTATGCATGTACAGAATGATGCAAAGAACATTCAATTCCATTTGAGTTCTATTAGAAAAATAGCACAAAGCTCAAACGCGCCTAATAGAGAACAACACTCATCTGCTCAGGCTATGGCACTGCCCTCATTTGTCATTTTTCTGCCGGGTGCAAAAGTGAATTCTAGTCCACGTCTACTAAAATTCCTGACTACACATACTGTGTCACTTTGCTAGAAGCTCAAAGAACGGACGGCGCACTAATATATCACCTAAATATACCCATTACCTAAAAAAAAGCTTTCCTTAAAAAGAAACGAGAAGAAAGCAAAGGGGGGCTTACCCATTGAGGACATCTGATGGAGCATGAGCGTGCATTCTTAGTCTCAGCGGTTTGCAGTGAACAAGTCCACTTCCTCTCTGGCCCTCTTAGAAGTGCTATTCATGAGATCCTCCCACTAACACTGCACCCTGCGCTTTGTTATGTAGAAAACAATCAAAGGTGAGTTTCTACAATCTGCTATCCATGAACTAGAACAAAATTGCAAAAATGCAATGCATTAAGTGAGACACTAAGACACATCTGATGATCATATTGTACAATTAATGCTAAACAGTGAAGTCAGATCTTTTTGGTTAAACTCAAAGTACAAAGTATGTGTCAAACAAAGTTCATTGAACTCATGTACTCAGAAAGGTCCTCATAAAAACCTTGTTACCTTAATGATTTACCGCTGATGGCAATCGGAGCGTACTGCATGGTAGACACGTTCAGCTCAGCTAACATAGAGGATAAAGAAGAGACTGTGGTTTTTCTGGTTTACACTTCCAAAAACAAACCACAGTGTGGAAAGGTGAGAGATGTTAACCGGCACATACACAACCTTCCCATCACCACCCACTTCGGAAAGCTTGCGAGGTTATGATAATATTACGAACAAGAATCAATAATTAAAAACATTGAAAATGAGATAGGAATCGAAACCGTTGCATAGGAAACTGTAACAAAACTGCAAATAAATTTGGGGCTTTTTTTTCCATGTCAGTAATAAAGCACTTTCTATTTAATCATTTTGCAAAAGCAGTTCACCAAGTAGACAGATCGCAGCTTCAGGCTTATTGTAAGTACAGTACATGGAAATAAGTAAGATAGTCCGGATACAAGGTTTGCATTGAAGGGAAAAGCTATAGTTGTTCAGGAACTCTAGCTTTCTAAACATGAACCAGTTTGTCTTCAGTAATAAACCTTCCATTGTGAAGGAACCAATTACAATCCAATCACACTGTTTGAGTAATTATTTATCTGAAAGCAGCTCGTTGGACCAGAGCGCTAGAGAGATTAGGTCATTAGGAGAGAACTTTCACTGATTTCCTTTTCACTTTTATTCCTTTAAAATTAAAAATTAAATTAAATTAAAATAAAAGAATTAATTAAAATTACTTTTTGTAGTCTTGGAAAGAGATGTTAAAAAAGAAACATCAAAGAAACAACAAAAGAAAAGTCACAGGTGAAAAACTTACCAAGTTCAAACTTGCAAGATCAGCCATGACTTTAAAAATGCAAAACATTACACGCAATATTTTGTATGTTCCCCTTGTACCACCAAAAAAGCTCCAGCATGACTCCACAAGATCTCTGAAAGTCTGCTGTGGGATCTGACACCAGGAAATTAGCAGTGCTGTAAATTGGCATGTAAAAATGCCCACCAGATTGATGATGAATCTATCCAAGTTAAACAAATACTGACATGTAAAAATAGCTTCCTATTTTTTTTCCGCTTTGTTGATCACTAAAAACTATCACTGACATTCTTACAGATCATCCGTTATGTCAGCAAATCCTGCTTCCCCTTGCAATGCTCTTATATTTGCATCGGGGTAAGGGCCTTGCCCAAAGACGTTAAAGTTAGGAAACTTTAATGTCAGACTGAATGCCATGAAATAATACAGTATCATCACAGTCTGGCCTAGACAGTCTGCAAGAAGGAGAAAAAGCAACAAGCAAATTACTTCATGCAACAAATGCTTCAAGTCACTTCACCATTATAACTTTTATCCTTCTGACTCTTTCTTCTAGCCAGAATAAAGGTTTTAGTTTTTGGAGATCTTGAACCTATAGAAATGCAAAGCACATATGATTTATATATATAGAGTATATACTGTAGGTATATAATATATATGGTATATAGAGTGCTGCTCATGCTGGTCATGTCATGTGGCGAACCGTTCTAAAGATGATGATTTCTCACAAACGTCCCACCAAAAACAGCTGGCTGGTAGAGCGATCTAGGAAAGATTGAATCTCAGCCAAACTTGCATACTGTATATACAGTATAATGACACATTCATATCAATTCTTGTTGCAAAATACAAATTTTACCGTTACATTCAATTATGTGAAACACAGACACACACACACACACACAGACACACACACACAGACACACACACACACAGACAGACACACACACACACACACACACACACACACACACACACACACACACACACACACACACACACACACACACACACTCCAGGCAATTTGGGAATGCCAATTAACCTAACCTACATGCCTTTAAACTGTGGGAGGAAACCAGAATACCCAGAGGAAACCCACTAAGCTCTTCATATGTCAAATGTGGGGTACCAGGTTTGCTGGTGTGTCAGAGCCAACACAGGAACACAGTACCTAATAACACACACTGGTTACATAAGGATATTTTTTGGCCTATATTCCAAATGCCACAAAATACACTGGCCTGCCAAAAAAAGGTCACACACTATAATATTTCATTGGGCCGCCTTTTGCTTTGATTACAGCCATGGCATGATTTCGATAAGCTTATGTGATGTCACAACATCATTATTTCAGTCCAGAGTCGCAATAATTCTCTCCAAGATCATGTATTGATGATCAAACCGCTCATTCAGGATGTTCTTCTGACCGCATTTCTTTCTCAAACATGATGGTTCATCACTATCCTTCAAGGTTTGAATAATGCGTTTTACAGTTCTTACCTCAAATTTATTCATTTCAGCAAGCTCCTTGGTTGTTTTCTTTGCTTGATGCAGGACAATAATTTGACCCATCTGAAACAGAGTTACATCTTTGCCACGACTACAGGATATGTTTTCTGACATGGAGGTTTACGAAATCAGAAGCTACTCACTGCAGTTAGGGTTAAATAACTTGTTGCCAGCAGTAATTATTTAATTATTAGCAATAATTACTTAATAATAATGACATGCTGGTCATGTCATGTGGTGAATCGTTCTAAAGATGATGATTTCTCACAAAAGTCCCACCAAAAACAACTGGCTGGTAGAGCGATCTAGGAAAGATTAAATCTCAGCCAGACTGTGATGTTTACTGTTTACTGATTACTGTCACTGTGTTTATGTTCCTTCTCGTGCTGGAGTTTTTAATGCCCAAAATAAGGGTCACCAGGGTAAATGAAAATGACCAACTTAAAGGATGATAAGTCATCTAGAACGGTGTAGACTGGACAGTGAAAGGAAAGACTTGGATAGTATTAGCTCAGATTCATCATCCAATCTTTGATTAAATGCCATATTGGCAATTAACAAACGCTCTCTGTGCTACACCTCGCCAATGTAACTTTAGATAGGCGTCAGAGTATGTATGCTTGTCAGGCATCCACAGATGAGGTTTGTCTGGTCCAATCCGTAAATGCATTGAATCTGGAGAATTTGGATGCCAAATCAACAACCCTTTTGCTTACTAAGCAAAAAAGTTCTACTAAGTTATGATCCCATCTTATCATAGCCAGCAATTTGTGTTTTCCTTTGGGATCAGACCAGATGGGTTTGTCTTTGGTCCACTCAGAGATAAATGAGCCTTGGGTCCCCATGATCCTTTCACCAGTTTGCTGGTACAGTATATAATTGATAATCAATGTTATTCAGTTCACTTGTCGTTTGTGTTAGAGTTGTGGCTGATCGGTGAAGTGTCTCCCTGGTATCAAAACTGATAACATGAACTACTTTAAATGTGTTTATTTTTATTGTGTGACCTAATCATTAATGGTTAGTGCAGCATTCAGTTATGTATGGACTTCTAATCTCATGTATTATGAGACAACATCTCGCATACTGTATATACAGTATAATGACACATTCATATAAATTCTTGTTGCAAAATACAAATTTTACCATTACATTCATTTATGTGAAACACACACACTCCAGGCAATTTGGGAATGCCAGTTAACCTAACCTACATGCCTTTAAACTGCAGGAGGAAACCGGAGTACCCAGAGGAAACCCACTAAGCTCTTCAAATGTCAAATGTGGGGTACCAGGCTTTGCTGGTGTGTCAGAGCCAACACAGGAACACAGTACCTACTGTAATAACACACGCTGGTTACATGAGGATATTTTTTGGCCTATATTCCAAATGCCACAAAATACTGTACACTGGCCGGCCAAAAAAAGGTCACACACTCTAATATTTCATTGGGCCGCCTTTTGCTTTGATTACAGTCGTGGCTTGATTTCGATAAGCTTATGTGATGTCACAACATCATTATTTCAGTCCAGAGTCGCACTAATTTTCTCCAAGATCATGACTGTGTCTGAGTCCCGAACACTATTTGTAAGACTATTCCATAACTTTGGGGCTTTGTAAGAAAAAGCTCTGCCCCCAGCTGTAGTTTTCATAATATGCGGTACTGACAAGCATTCATTACTCTGAAACAGGGTAAATCAAGACTTATCAGACCTACTGTAATGACCATTCTTTATGCTCCCTACCAATCGAAACCTTTTTTTCTAATTATCCTACGTGATTTTCTTAAGCCTACACAGCTGTTTAGTCCCAATCCCTCGAGTTCTCTTCACATTGTGCAGATGGAAATATTCTTCTACTATTAAACAAAGTCGTGATTACTACTGTTGTTTTTTTTAAACGATTTGAGTTCACAAAGCGTTTAAATGATCTCCCATCATGCTCATTCAGGATGTTTTTCTGACTCACTGAAGTTAAGGGTTAAATAAGTTGTGGCCAGCAGTAATTTTTTAGTTATTAGCAGTAATTACTTAATAATAATGTAAAATATTACATTCAATCTACTTTCGAATCACAATGAACTTTTGTTTGCAATAATTGTATACAATAAATCAGCTATATTGTACATGGAATCCTTTGCTATCTGGAGTTAAATTGAACACAGATTCTTTTTTTCTTCTATAAACAGCTCCCTTCACTGCAGATGTTTAAGGATCTCTTTACTGAACCTGCACCTGAACCTATTTACTGCATCTCAAACGAAGGCCGATATCTCCGGATTTGTGTTTTAAATGTAATATAAATCATAAGTTCATCCCCCATGCAAAATGAATAATATGTCTGCAATTTATTTTAGATTACAAAGAGCCAGATTGTGTACGTCAGTAACAATGAATATGCATTTCAGAACTAGAGGTGTGAATTTTCCTTTTTCATTCAAATGTTCATCCGCAGATGTTTAAAAAAAAAATAATTTTATCATATAGAATGAAAAAAGATAAACCATGTGACAGGAAGTGAGAAGCTGCTGCTGCTATAAACCCAACTCACCAACGCATTCATGCGCTCCTTTTACTAGTCATGTTTCCATCAAAACACGCCTGCTGTGGTAAATGAACTTCAAATGAATGTTAAACCATTTTTCCCACCTCACAAGAAAATTTGTATAAGTAAAGCCGGGTGACACGGTGAAAGCTCCAGAGTTCACAGTTCGATCCAGAGCTTGGGGTGCTGTATACGGTACATGTTCTTGCCACGTTTGAGAAGTTTTTCTCCAGTTACCTTCCACTTCCGAAAACATGGTGGATTGCCATAGTGCATGATGTCCTACAGTGGACACATTGTACTGTATTCACATCTCACACACAGTGTCCCAGGGACAGATGCTACACCCTGACCAGGATAACGAGGTTACTGAAGATCAATGAGTTTTATCTAAAGCTAGTTCTATTAACCTACTTAACAGATTAGGCCTATGACTTTTACTATTTTATAATTAATGCCTGTCAGTGTAGAATATCCAGCACACTACTAAATTTCCACACAATATGCAAATAACAGGGTAGCTACAGTAAGTCTCATCTCAGAAGTGGACACCTGACACCTGTTTCAGGACACCTGTTTCAGGAACTAAAGTTATTATTATAGGTTTTTTAATTATTTCTTTTCCTTTGAACTTACAGTAAAGACTACAATTCTGCAATACACTCACCAGCGTTTCTCAATATATAGGAACACCCTTACTATGCAAACTAATCATGTGGGAGAAGTACAATGCAAAAATGTCATCTCTCATCATCAATGCAATGCTGATACAGTATTTATATATATTT
>JAQMYG010000009.1:20728027-20758033 GCA_030014215.1 Clariallabes teugelsi | reverse complement strand
ACACACACACACACACACACACACACACACACACACACACACACACACACACACACACACACACACACACACAGACTGTAAAATCTACAGAAAAAGTGATGGAAAAGTGTATGGTATACAGAGATGAAAGCGAGAGCTCTACAGAGAGCAACCCTTGGGCTGTGAGTCCCAGCAGTACCTGTGCCGCCCTGTTAGAGCAGTGGTTCTCAGCTCTTGAGGACCACCAGCATTGAAAATGTTTGTTTTCTCAGCTCCCAGGACACCTAATCAGCTAAGTAACAGCCGTTTCTGAATTGAAATGGGTATCATGGAACAGGGAAAACACTAAAATGCAAATTAGTTCTTGAATAAAGTGGTGCAGACGTTTTCTCTGATAATATCTGAAAAAAAAAAAAACAGTGTTTACTGCGAACACATCTTAGCATTGGCCCATTTACTATGAATGTAAGGACCTTCCTGTTAGTATATGTTTGTAACTGTGGTTTTATGAACACTAGCTGAAGATTGAAACCCCCAGACACAGGTAACCTGATGGTGGATGCTAAATCTTTACATTCATTTGCTATAACAGCATAGTGAAAGTTGGTTAGAGTAACAGTGGAAACCAAGACTTCGCATACAGCTTTGACCTGAATTTGCACCCTGTGGCATTACTGACTTCTGTGCATTGTGGGCAGATTCAGTGGTGGTAGCAGAAAAGCATATGGTAGACAGTGAGGACATCTTGTGAACATTTTTTTGGCTTTGGATGCTTTGGCAGGAGGATATCAATTTCTTCATGATATCAATCTTTTCTGAGTTATGTCTTAATGGAATTTTATAATACAAATGAAAAATATAAGCAATTTTAAATGGTTAATCAGGAATACAGACTGGTTCTTATGCGCAAAACATTAAATGATAAGTCCTCCATTCCTGTAGATCACATCAAATGAAAATCCTGTTTTTTATCCATCCCTTCATGTGTTATCTACAGTATACTGCGTATCTTACCGCTTATCTTGTGTATGGTCACAGGAGGTCTGGAGCCTGTTCCAGGGAGCTTGGCACAAGCCAGGTTATAATCTGGATGGAGTGCCAACGCATCACAGGGAACAAGCAGACACAATCATACACTATGGGACATTTGGATGTGAAATGCCAAACAATGAATCCTAACAGTAACTGCAAAATTGAGGAGATTAAAAAGTCATCATAGCCAGCATGCATTACCAACATTGTGGATTATTAAAAAAAAAGAAAAAAATCTGCCAAACTCATTAGAATAAACTTATGTAACTAACATTGGATAAAGACTGGACATACAGTATATACAGTAAGTGCTGTATGTGCTACAGTACAATAAATAAAGACAGTGTAGTGGGTTTGGATTAAACATTACGCTTTTTTCAGGCTCTCCGTTGTTGCCGCCTGCAATCTAGTAAAGTCTCAATAACAGACGTTTTATGGGCTTCACTATTCTTACAGGAAATGGAAAAAAGTATGTTAGAATGCTCTTCTGTGGCTGCCTCTTAAAATAGTCAGTAGTTGAAGTAAGTATAGCATCAAATAAAAGATACAATCCTATTAAAAAACCAAAGAAGGCCGGAAGATTCCTATATTTAAACAGTAATAGCTTGTGTTTTGTTTTTTGCAACGGAGAGACTACAGCAAAAAGCAATGAGGGATTTCCTCTACAGGCAGTGCATGTAAATGGCTGTCTAACATGTACATGCAACCTTAATTTAAACAGTTCTCATGCACATGCAACCGTAATTGAAATAGCCTGTGTTCAAAGAATAAGAAGAATGATTTTAACTGTCTGTTAAAAATGTAAAAAATAAGACCAATGAGTCACATTAAATCCATTAAAGACAGACAAGTGCAAACAACTACTCGAATACATGCAATGTCTGTATGCAATTCTAACTAATATTAAAAAGTTAAACTTTAGATATGCTGACCCCTTTCACAACTGTTAGCTGTCCTGGATTATTATTAAAAAAACAAACGTATACTGCCATAACCCAAAACATTAGGACCAACATTGTTTGGGCTCCTCCTCCAGGCCGGACTCCACAAGGCCTCTGGGGTGTGCTGTGGTGTCTGGCACCAGGATGTTCGTGATGGACACTTTGGGTGCTGTGGGTTGCAGGGTGGGGTCGACATGGATCAGTCCTGTTTATCTGGTGCATCTGGACGTGGACCTGCAACACCTTTTTTTGGACATGGATAAGCAAAACACAGAAAGAACTTAATAAGGACATTTTTGGCATAACCAACACCTCTTAGGGACTTTAGTGATATACTATAAGCTTGCCGCAGACGGGAAAGATTGGACGGCTGTCTGACTGAGTTGTCATTGAGATGTCACTTTGTTGTTGCAATGTCAATCGAGTTCCCACATCGACCACTTCAGGATAGTACAATGACAATGCCTGGTTGTAGAATACCAAATTAAGTTCATATTACATTCTATTGGTGCTTCACTTGTTTATGGTACACATGCAGAAGGTTATCAGCTTAATACTGGGAGTTTCCCCATGATAACAAATTTTCCTGCTCACAGCAGAACATGCGTTCCTCATTGGCTAAACACCACTTCCTATATAAACAAGAACATGGAAGACACTAACATATGCAATATTATGGAAATCCTGCTTTTCATTTTCTAACACAAATACTGTGCTGGAGAATGAAAAAACACAGGACTTTCAAAACAGTGAGTTTGAGAACTCTGCCTTAGCACCACGGTTTTATAATAACTATTTAATGTGGTTTTGATAATTGAAAAGGGTGTTTGGATAGACTCAATTTTCGAGAATCAACAGTGCTTGAATTGAGTGACTCTATTACATAATTAGAGGGTCTGTCTGAACATCACATTTCTGGGATGTTATGATTCCTGTAAACATTATGCTTGCCCAGTGTTTGGCTTGGCACTAGAGATTTTGGTGGAACTGGAATGAAAAAGAGCTCCATACTTAAGTACTCAACCGCTCTTCAGTTTAGGAGTGGTCGTAAAGAACGTGGGCGAACGCTGCCTGTTTTTTTTCACCCAATTGAGAACACAGATTATGTAACTGAAAGTGCTATGCATATTTCAATGTACTGTAGCTCAGAAATAGCTGAAAATTGTCAGTAAATTAAAAACACTCAAATTCCTTTGACAGAACGAGAGAGCTCTGAATATCGTTACGACTTTCCCTAATTTCTGACTGAGACTGATAGGGCAGGGAATGCATTGTGGGAGTTACCCAGATGATGACCATGTAAGTCTGCTTCCTACTCTGGGGGACGGCACAACTGCTTGTCAGTCATTCTGCTTTTTCCACAGCACTGTAATTATCTCTGCGTGGGCAAAGTCGCAAAAACCAGCACTGGCGGTAACAACCAACACCACATCTACCGTAACTCTCAGGAACTTCCTGTGACACTTTAGCCTACCCTCGGTAGAGCTAGACAAGTGCGTGGTCCACCATTTGTGGACAGTATGTGACTCAGGAAACTGAGGAGACACTGTCATGTTTGTGAACCTATAGAATGACCATGCTTTGGTTTCATCATGACTTTCCATCTTTCTACCGGGTGTGTATGCCTGAAGCCTGTAGGGATAGTGGAACATGCACTATTTATCCAGATATTCTTAGATAATCTCCATAATTCTTAGTATCCAAATGATGTACATGAAAGGATATAGAATGCTGATATTAACACGACTGAATTAGGATTTATTGCACAGTTGAAAGGAATAACAGATAGTGGTTCATTCCTGGTAGACATACAGTAATACAATATAATATGAACAACAATAATAAGGAAAAAAGTACGACCACATCCTGTGCTATGTTTCAGTGGCTTTCTGGTGGCCAAAAATTTTGTATTACAGTACAACTACATTTTTTGTTATTTGTTAGTATGATTTGTTCATTACTTTAAAGATAAAGCCGATCTCGGCTATGGTACAACACTACTTTTTTTTTTGTTTTTCCGTCCATTTCGTTCATGCAACAGGCAGACGCTCCAAGTTTGTAGGTTCATGTACTAGTTCATAAACTCAAACACTTTTTTTGATTTCTGTAAGTGCTATACAGTAATTTTGTCTCCCTGTGGCACTTTAAACAGACGTAAACATGCTCTACACAGGAACAGCACTGGTGTTAACTCTTAAAGTGCTGATTTAACTTTCTCTGCCATCAAAAGAACACTATAATGGTTATATCAAGCTTGTAAGCAGTGAGCTGTTCCACACGCTGTCCATGAGAAATGCACTTTTCCACATTCACCCGGTGAGTGGGAGCGTTTAACAGTTGGCTAATCACTTTGTCTGACACACAGATCGCTAAAACACACAAGACAAGGTTAAATATAGGCCTGACCTTAATGAGGAGGTCAGCTGGAGCTATTGTGTGTGTGTGTGTGTGTTGCGGTATTAGTACTGCGTTTTACTGCCTTTTCCTGCAGACTGAAGCGGTTTTCTCCCACACACTGCAAACTAGACCACCACCACAGTCTTTACACAACCACACACACAGCATTGTCATAGACAAGGTTTTGCAGGGTTTTTTTTTTAAACAGTCACAAAATACACCGTTTTCAAATACCTGCAATTATTTATTAATTCATCTTATATACTGCTAATCCTGAACAAGGTCATGTGGGCCTGGAGCCTATCCGACTTTGGGTACAAGACAGGGTACCAGTCCATCACAGGACACACACACACACACACACACACACACACAGGGGCAATTTGGGTATGTCATTTAGCCTAATCTGCATGTCTTTGTATTGTGGGAGGAAACCGGAGCACCTGGAGGAAACCCAACAAGCACGGAGAGAATTTGCAAACTCCATGCACACAGACTCGAGGCAGGAACTGAACCCTTGTCCCTGGAGGTGCAAGGCCACAGTGTTGACCTCGTGCACCTCGAGGTTCCAGGTTTGGAAATTGGCATTCCCAAATTGCCCGTAGCGTGTGAGTGTGTGTTTGTGTATGTGTGTGCTCTAGGATGGATTGACACCCCATCGAGAGAGTACCCAGCCTCGTGCCCTAAGTCTGTATACAGGATAAAGCGGTATAAACGATGCGTGAGTGAGTGATTGTTATGCATTGACTGTAAGAGACTGTAATAATAATGACATTGCTTGATTGAGCCATTAATCCAAATCTCTGTGAATCAAAATCACTGGTTCTGAAGTTATGATCACATCTATGTTACAAATCTTAAAAACATATGCTATGGTAAAGGGATGTTTTTTTTTTAATGCAGAATGTATATTCTTGTGTACGACATACAGTTTAGTTTAGTTTAGTTTAGTTATAAAAATTTAAAAACATACAATAAAATCTTAAACTCAATCCTGAAACGGACAGGAAGCCAGTGTAGTGAAGCTAAGACCGGGGTAATGTGCTCACGCTTTCTAGTCCCAGTTAAGGGCCGAGCTGCTGCATTCTGAACCAACTGCAAACGCTGAAGAGACGACTGATCCAATCCAACATATAAAGAGTTACAATAGTCTAGTCTTGACATTATAAAAGCATGAATTACACTTTCAAACTCCTTACACGGAAGGTAGGGCTTGACTTTCGCCAACAGTCTCAGTTGAAAAAAACTGGCTTTTATAACAGAACTAATCTGTTTATCAAATTTAAAAGCACCATCAAAAATCACACCGAGATTCCTGGTAAATGGACGAATATACGTTCCTAAATCATCAAGTGCATCTACACAAGCACCCAGATCACCAGGACGACCAAACATAACAATCTCAGTCTTATTTTCGTTAAGACAAAGAAAGTTCTGATCCAATCATATTTTAAAATCTCTCAGGCAATTATGTAATGACAAAAACTAAGCTTTGTCATTTATTTTAACAGGCAAATAAATTTAAAATAAATGTACAGGACCATTTCTCTTTACTGTAGAAGTAAATAAGCATCTCAAAAGGTCATTTCTAGTGCAAAAACTGACTAGAAATTGGGTAAGAATGCATGATAAGATACTGTAAGATGTATTTTTTTTGTCTGCTGATTGTGATTTACTATTTACATGCATGCACTGCAGGGAGATACCATCTATCTCTATAGATTTTTATTTATTCTTATCAAGCATCATAAACAACAAAAAAAAGAACTTTTTGACCAGTTACATTTTTCAATGAATTTCATACTGTAGAAACATGACATGAAATGAAATTTGCTTTCAATGGCACATTTTGTGAAACAACAAGAAAAAAAATATTGCTTAAAGATACATTTTTACAAGAGAAGAACATTCCGTCCATTTCTCTTTACAAGTATCTAAAATATCTTTGGGAACAAGGAGCCATGAACTGCTTCTGAAACAAAGCATTGTTAAATAATAATTTCTCAGATGTTTTTGCTTGTGGCACGATTTCATATCACTTATGGAAGAAACATCTGCCAACACATCTGTTTTCCCTGTTAGAAAGTGTGTTAATGAGTGACATGAAAAGAACAAGTTAGGTTTATTTGCAGTCATTGGATGGTGACCTTTAAGCGTGCCCTGAACAGGATCTGCAGAGGATTGCTAAGTCTGCAGGATGGCTTCTCTCCATCCACAGTGGCTTTTAGATGCTTGGGAAGTATTTAAAAACACAGTATTATTTAAATAAAAAAGGAAGTCAATTATTTTCTAAAATACATCAGGGCCTGTTAGAAATGTTCTGTTCTTTTTGTCCAAAAAAAAACAAAACAAATTCTATAGCATGAGTTAATATCTTAAATTAAATTTTAAATAATAGATTTATTAGTGGTTAGCACTGTCACCTTGCACCTCCAGGATCTGTGTTTGATCCCTGCCTCATGTCTGTGTGCATGGAGTTTTTATCCCAATGCATGGTGGGTTTCCTCCAGGTACTCTGGTTTCTTCCAACAACCCAAAGACATGCAGATTAGGCTAACTGCCATTCCCTGTAGTGTGTGAATGAGTGTGTGTTTGTATGCTCTGCGATGGATTGGAACCCTGTCCAGGGTGTACCCCGCCTCAGGCCTTAAGTCTCCTCGGATAGGCTCCGGATAAAGCGGTATACTGTAGACGGTGAGTGAGTTAGTGTGTGAGTAATGGAAATGTTGGGTCGGTTGGTTAGTGTTGCCGCATCACTGAGTCAGGGTTTGAACCTAAACTTTCGTTTCTGTGCTTGTTCTCACTTGTGCCCATGTTCATTTTCCCTAGACATTTCCGTTCTGTTAGTGGAATGTTCCTGATAAATAAATTTTTTTTGTAACTGAATGTGTGAGTAAATGTATGCATGGAATTGGCTCTGGATCTCTAACATGAGTTTCTCAGTGGTTCTGGGAAGAGGTTCTTTGTTTCCTAATGGTGCTTTGTGTGGACAGATACAAGCCAAAAAAACATATGAAGGTTCTATATACGATATATAGCCAATATAACAATTTTGTGGGTACGTTACCATTAAACTGTTTCCACAAAATAGGAAAAACAACAAAATTGTACATAATGCATTTATATTCAAATTCATTGGAACTAAATGGCCCAGACCTGATCCAGCATGACAATGCCTCAGGGCCATAGATTTTATTTAGCTTTTTTAAAATTTATTTTAGCCAGGGTGCTTTGAATACGGTTTTATATGAATGTCGGTTTAATTTCTATTTCAACACCCTGATACATGCACACACATTGCCATTCTACCATAAACACAAGTTGACATATTCAGCTCATACTGTAGGATATACAGTAGATGTAGAAGTTAAGTTAAGCCAGCCTCTGTAAACAAGAAATACATACACAGGTATCTGGGGGGACTAAATCTGCAAGGGGATGCTATATCAAACTATACAGTATGGGTGAGATAATCAGGTGCAGAACTGAGCTGTGGTATAAATACTAATGAATAACAGATTTAACAAATTAGGAATGACTCACACACCCACTCATGGGGCTCAAACCCAGATCCTCCAATCCCCAAACCAATAACCTAGAACCTTAGCATCCTGAACCACCACTCCTGATATTGTCTGTTACTAAAGATTTTCCTATTTACAGTTTATTTCTGTGTGTCTTAACCAGACGACAATAACTATTACATCAAATTTTCCTTTTAGAATTTCTCTACTGTTCCATTTAACTGTTCATAGCCACCATATTATGGCTTCTATTCCCAGTATTTTGCTGGGTGGTAAATTCATTGCCCAGTATTTTTAATGATACGGATTAAACCTCAGTGAAAACCGACGTTTGATTAATGGGAATTTTACTGCACGGGCTCATATGAACCGCATCCACTAAAACATTTATGTACATTCATTTACAGTACAATGTTATATAAAAAACTGTCCAAAATGAGCATGGTCATGAATTTAAATTGGCAGTGTAAGCCTTTATTGGCAGATATAAAAGACCATAAATTTGAACACATTCAAACACTGACCTCTCATGTTACCACAAATTTCCCAAATGGAAAATGTATGAATATGCACAATCTGTGAATAGTTTTCTTGGTCACACCAGTCTGTCCGATGTCTTCCGAGCATCTGAGTAGCCCTGATACGGCCGCGGCTGTGGAATTTCCCCCACACACTCCAGAGGATGGGGTTAGGAGTAGTTGATTTCCTGGAAACACTGTGTTGCCATCCATTATCCATGAAACATTAATTTTTTTTTTTAATTCATGATTTTAATTATCACAATTAAACGCAACCATTTGCCCCAATTATTGGCACCCCTGTACTTAGCTTTATTCCAAAACAATTTCTAATTTATACAGAGTACAACAAATGAGTTATGGGTTAAGTTTCCTGCTCAAAGATCCTATAATGGCAGCATAACAGATCACTGTCCTGTTGAAAGATTATTAACAGTCCAGATAATTCTTCTTGTCACAGGTAGCCATTTTTATATTATGTTATGGAGTTGGTGGCATTTTGGAAGAAGAACAGTTCAACAACATCACAGATCCTCCAACATACTGTACATACAGTACAGTAACAGAGGGTCTTACGTAGGTTCTTTTCTGTACAACCATCCTGATCATTACACTAAAGACACTTTGAACACTTGCTTTGTCTTATCTATCCACAAAAATAGTTCCATTTAAAGTTAGTGAAATCCAATACCTTGCTTTAGTATTTAGATGAAAATTAAAGGCTTTCTTTGCTTGGTGGTGGTGTCTAATTGTAGATTTGGAAACTTGCTAACCCCAAAATGTTACATCTTCTGTAGTGGTCCTAGGAGACTTTTTTGGCCTTTTTAAAATTCTTCCCCATTGTACTGTAGAAAATAAACTTGTGTCCTCCTCAACACTTTCATTACAGCTCTCGCTTATTGCCCTAACAATGAATGTGGGAATTGTGATTATAACCATTATTTTATTTAAGAAAAGGCTGTTTTGTCTCGTGTACTTTTTGTATTGTCTAATTTTCCCTATGTTGATGAATGACTAAGGTGATTTGGCCTTTTGTGTCAGTGTAGATTTATACATAAAGTATAATGATGGTGGATCAGACATACCTGAGACAGACAGATCTACATACTGTACATATATATATATAAAGCATTCTAATAAAATGAATACAGTCATATATGTATGTTTGTTTTGATAGATAGATAGATAGATAGATAGATAGATAGATAGATAGATAGATAGATAGATAGATAGATAGATATAAATATGAACAAACTTAGTTAATCCTATAATCTGGCTCTCTTTGATGTGCTAGTCTGAGTAATTACTGTTTCAGGAAACAGCAGCACAACACTGTTTAATAGTTAAGCCCATGGCTACCTTTGCTACCTGGTAGTGTTACCCCATTTCCAAAAACACTTCCAGTAAGCCTTTTAATCTGATTTAATCTGAGAGTGAAGCCAGCATTAAGATACATTGGAAAATGATGGTGGATCAGACATACCTGAGACAGACAGATCTACATACTGTACATATGCTTGTTGGTTCAAACACACTGCCACGCCTTTGGCAAAGTTTTATGAGACATCATAAGTGTTGTTCTGAAATGTATATGCTGAAATTCCTCAGGTTATATCTATAGCAATGTTGCAGCTAATGCACAATTCATAAAAGAGGTAAAGATGTATTCAGTTGAATATGTAGAGAATGTGTAGCTGCGAGCTGTCCTGAAAAAACCTGGCACAGACCTCTGGTGCGGTATCTCTCTAAAGCTTGAAGCTACATCTCGCTGGTTTTCTGTCCTGTAATAATCAGGCTGAGACAAAGAACAGGATGGTTGTGCAAGATCTACGAGCAAACAGTAAATGTGGGCTAAGAGACGAAGTCATATGCTCAGATCTTGTGCAACACAGTGCTGAAGCATGATTTTGCTTCATACGTATATCATATTTTTGGGCTTGTATTACTTTGTATTTTTGGGATTGTAAAGACTAATGTGCATTTTGTATGACATATAAAAGTTAGTAAACCTTAAAATTAATATGATTTTATTAGAGCATTGGACAAAAGCTCGGGGGGAAATACTCCACTACGTAACATAACAAGTGCAAATTTTTACACCCAAGTGAAAACCATGATTTAACGCTGTCCTTAGACTCCAAGCCTCAATTTACAGGTTTTCCTCAACAGAAAAATGTCAGCAGGAATTTAATGGCATCTTTTAATAGAAATCTTGTTAAAGCTTAATATTTTGTAGTCCCTCCATATCACACCCACTAATCCCAAATGCAAGCACGTCTTTGCTTTCTGCTGTCATCTACATTTTCTAATAGGGGAAACTGTTTCTTGTTGCAACATCCACACACAAATATGCACATAAAGCACAGAACAATTATAGACACCACCAGCAATTTTTAAAACTTTGTAAAAGTTTTACAGTGGAGTCAATTAATTAAAAAAAATGTGATATGTACTTTATCCAAAGAGGTTTTTCCACTGATTTTCAATAATGAACTAGTGATTTTCTGTGTAAGGACAAATCTTCATAAGTGTAGGTATAAACTCTTTACAAACTTCTAATGCAAGACCTGATTCAGAGATTTATTGTCATTTATTTATGCTCAAACCTTTGCCAATGTACAAATTAAATGTCTAAAATGTTCAGGAAATGGCTCCCAGTGGTATCCACTCTTATTATATCGATCAGTGATTGCTCATTGGGAACAGTGGTGATTAGTGATGAGTTGATGAGAGCAGGTGGTAAGACGAACAAACCTGCTCTCTTAACAAGACAGTCTCTAATGCATGCTCAGAAAGACACTAGATTTGTTACAAAAAAATAAAACAGAATATGAAACTTTCTGCTGATTTCTACCACTTCAAACGTGCACATGTACTGTACAGTACAGGCACAAACAAAACTAGAGAACAACCTGCTAACAATAGTGTTTGGTGCAATATGGAAAATCTGATAACAGACAGCATATGGAGCTGCCTCAAAGTTTCCCCTACAGTAATTTTTTTTTAATGATGACGCAATGGCTGACCACAAAGTCCCTTTTCGTCTATACTGTAGTCTGTGCTCAGAATGTGGCCTCTGACCTACAACACTCAGTCAAGCATTTTCTTAAGTGTTTACAGTATGTCAAAGTGCCCAGTTTCAAGTTTGTAAATTTATCATAGGGGCAGAGTACTGTAACTCAGCACTTAGCACTATTGCCTCGCACCTCCAGGGTTGGGTGCTTGAATTTTGCCTCTGGTCAGTGTATGTGGAGTTTTCATGTTCTCCATGGACATTGTGGGTATCCTCCAGTTTGCACTAGGCTGGCTGGTGTTTCCAAATTGCTGCAGTGTATGATTAAGTATGTGTGCATGATTGTGCCCTGAATGGCAATCTCCTTATACACCTCCCTTCCTATATAATGAAAAGAATGAGGTCAGAAATCACAAAAGTAGTTTTGAAAGCCAGTACGTTTGATTTTAAAATATTTTTAGCTTTCCTGATGGTTTGGTACATTTTGTTACTTACAAGATGCTGCTAACTGACGTACCTCACCGCTAAATATTACAGTTGAAACATTCTTTTTTTAAATCAAGTGACTGTAAAAAGATCATTGTGTCATGCTGTTTAAAAAAAGTTTTTCCCCGTGTAGCTGGTGTAGGAAACATATAGACATTTGAATCATTTGATTGTCTGTATAGAAATACAGACAGTCAAATGACGCAGTGCAAAAGATTGTGGCAGTCAATATTAAAAATCTTTTGATCAGCTAAAAGTATGAAATGTATCAGATCACCAAAGCAGTCATGACAGAAGCAATGTTAAAATTAAAAATGCTATCCTTTGAGACCACTGTACTGGTAATGTGAAATCACTAAGCATGTCTTTCTGATGTAATGTAATCTTAACCTCAGATCCTAAATATAGCTCAATTGCTTCTCTTTCAAATGTGTCAAACTGTTGCCCATGTACGTCTCGGATTTCTCAAAAGTTTCCTAAGTAAGACTCGTGTTGCATCTCTGTTATGTCTCTTTGCTTCTTCTAAATAATCTTTAGGAGAAATAGAAAAGACAAAGTAAAGCTTGTAATGAGAAAAATCAATTAAGTCTCATGTAACCAGATTTTGATATGGGTACGCTTCTGTTTATGCAGTTTTTATATTTTGTACACCATGTCAGATGGCTGAGTTGTGGCTCAGATGGTTAAAGCTTGGTCTTACTGACTGTAAGGTTGGAGGTTGAAGCCCCAACAAGTCAAGTCAAGTAGGCTTTTATTGTTATTCCAAAAATATACAGTTCAGTACACAGTGAAACGAAACAACGTTCCTCCAGGACCAAGGTGCTACATACATACAACAACATAAGTTAACAACACAACTTTACCGAAGCCAGCTAGCTAACTAAGAGACCTAATCAGCTGACTGGCTCAGATATGACAGATTTACATTTTTTTTTTTTTTTTTTAAGTTAACCTAAAACTATTTATATACAAAAAAGAGAAAATAGACGACAGACAACAAAGTGCACGTGCAAATGTGCAAAAAAAGAGCTACATAGTGACAAACACAACAACGTAACACGTTTCAGTACTTTTTGTAGTAATGAGGTATGAGTTGAGGTAGTGGGAGGAGAAATGGTAAACATTTGACATTCCTGAAGTAGCAGCAATGATTTAAAAATACTTTGTGCGCCCCTAATCCAGCAATGGTTTATCCGGACTGTCCCTGTGCTTTGACCCCAGCTTTCTAACTGGGATATGAAAAAGAAAGTAAGACGTTCTGTGCTGTAAGATACATGTGACAAATAATTTAACCTTAATCATCTTTCTAGAGCAAAACATAGTGATTCAAGGAATCTAGGCTTTAGAGGTTATTCGAACGTTTTTAGTAAAATGAGTTTGGTTTGTGGTTCGGCATCAAAATCTTTCTTGTTGTGAAATTCTTGGCCACATTTATTGATGAAACAAACCAGCCAATCTAGCCTATAAATTTAGTCTTCTAAAGTGTTTTAAACAAATTTAGTTTAACACACAATCTTTCGGCATAATAGGCATTACAGTTTCACCAATGTATTATAAACTATTACTGTGTGATATTTCACCACTATTTCCAATCACTAGTATAATTATTTTTTTAATTCTTTTTTATGATTTTACGCACAATATTTTTTGCTGCTTTAGCACACAGTAGTACGAAAGTTTTCCTAATGTAATCACATTAACAACTAGACAATGTTTTTCATAAAAACCTTCATCAAGGCCATCAGGGAGAGCTGAATAGCTTCAAGGCCATCTGGGGGAGCTATGGAGAATGAATAACTGCTGCCAGTTCCCAAAGATGCTTCAAATAACATTCCAGCCTTAGATACAGTCTATCTAGCCTACTGCAACCTGTGCAGTTTAAAACACAGAGGCATATTTGTTTCCTTTTAACCAGTACAGTACATTACCCAGCTATCATCCAAGTTTACCCAGCAGTTTAACAGATAAGCCTAGAAGGTCAATTAGCCTAAGTATTAATAAATGTGTGTTTATTTATTTATTTTTTATTATTATTCATTTTATTATTTACAGGCTCCAGCAGTTTGTGAGCCAAACCATGACATAATCAGACGTAGGAGTTTCCTAATGAAAGAAATAAAAATAATAACCTTTGAAGCGTTTTACAAGGTTTGCCTCTGGCCTTGAGAACCATCAAAGGCAAATCCATCAGTGTTTACACAGTACAACAATCAGCATTACTTTAATAAAAGGCAACTAGAACTAGAAAGATGTGTTGCTCTTTAGCTTGTTGGTGTAGCAGCTGAAAGAACATCATGTTAGCATTAGCAAGAGTAATGTTTTAGGCTTATTTTCTCTCCTAATTAAGTCATTTCTTCAGCAGTAATATTTACAATGCCAGTACCATGTGTTTTATTTCAATGCCAGACAATAATAATTTTATTTAATAATTTATTTTTATAGTATGCTAGTATGTAGTATGCTAGTAGGTAGCTAAGCTACCAGGTAAGCTAGCTTTTTAGGCATTTGTTGTTAACTAATCCAATGACGACCTCTTATTATACTCCTACGTAGCTATACATAATATTTTTTTGTGGTGCCTTTTAGCAGTTAGACCCTCGCTGCAATATTATCTAGCATATATAACCACGCTAGTTTTTTTTTTTTTTTTTTTACTATTTGGCAGGCAGTTTTTACTTACAGTACTAACTCATCACCTATACTGCTTTATCAGGGTATACAGGGTCATGCCTGGGAGGGGAGATGGAGGGCCTGGAGCCTATACCAGGAGACTTAGGGCACAAGATGTGGTACACCCTGGACTGGGTGCCAATCCATCGCAGGGCACATACTGTACAGTGCACAGACGCTCATTCATATACACAATGTGCAATTTGGGAATGGTAAATTATCCTAATCTGCATGTCTTTAGCCTGTGAGAGGAAATCAGAGCACCCAGAGGAAAACCCACCAAGCACATGGAGAACATGCAAACTCCATGCACACAGGCCCAATGCGGGAATCGAACCTGCATCCTGGAGGTGCAAGGCCACAGTGTGCTAGCCACTAAGCCACTGTGCCGCCCAGGCAACTTTCACTGTTAAATTATTAAAATGCATATGTTCAATCTGTTTTTCTTGTGTATTTTAACCAATGAACACCTTTATGAACACTTTATAGTGGAAAAGAATGGTTCAAGATTAACCACTGGCACCTTGTTAATAAAAATAAAAAAAAAACTGTGTTGTTTTATAGTCGAATCTTAGACACTAAATCTGTTCAGTTCCATGACCAAATCTTTTCTGGCTTGGAAACAGGAAGTAGCTAGTGTTGACTAAAGTGTTGCCATGACAACAATAGAAACCAAATGATGAAGACAATAAATCTTTAAATGTTTGCCTATGAAGGTAGGATTTTTCTGTAGGTTTATCCAAAACAGAAGACAGGTAACTTTATGTCCCTCTGTCTTGGTCTTTGCAGAGAAACCAAATCACAGCCTGACATTCACTTAACGTCTCTAGCATTTAAGGTTGGCAATAAATTGAAATGGAACATCTTGAGTATAATTTTAAAAAAATTAAAAAGGAAATTTTCTTTGATATTTCATAAACCTTTCCAGAATTTAAAGTCCAGAAGAAATATGGATAGTTTACAGTATTTATACTGTAGACACTGCTTCATTTTGATTTTTACAGAATTCATGAAATACTGAAATATGGGATACTTATGATACATATGAAAAAGGAATACGAATACATCTAAGATGCCTTTCAAATAAGCCTCTGAATACAATTGTAACTGGCACCATGTGCTTTTATATACTTTTTGTTAATTTCCATTGTAATGTATTGCATTCTGTCTCATTGTATTTAAATGTGTGTAGTATTTTATTCAAATACATTCATTAATATTGTATTATATTCCATTAGATTGTATAGCATTGTATTGTATTCTATTGTATTCTATTGAAATGTATTCTATTCCATTCTCTTTTATTCTAATGTATTATATTGTATTCCATTACGTTTCTATTCTATTCTATTCTATTCTATTCTATGTACAATCGGTGTTCAAGTCAAACCGAGACTTGTGAAATGTCTTGTGAACGAAGGTGTAAAAATAATAACATTTACAGAAGACTTCAAGTACAATACGGCGATGAGACTCAGTAAAACATTTAAATGATGCAAATGTTTTAAAGAAGGTTGTTCGCCCACTGCAGTTATTCGAGTGAACATTCAGCCAGCAGAACGACTGATCTTTGAAAATCAATGGGGAACTTGTGGAAGAGACGCATCTCGGCTAATAGGTATTGCCACACCCCCTGCATAGTACTGTATGGTGGTCCAGTCATTGAGGAAAGCGTGGGTTGGAAGCCAAAAATACCCCAGACTGCATCATAACAGGATGTGGGTAATGGCATGCACACAGACACATGTATGTGAACTCAGACATACTGTATATAAACAATGATTTGAGAAGTTTCTTGTAAGTCTTACTTTGGAGAGACAAAAATTAACCGCAGTGTGCACGGCTCATTTTCTGGAAGTTTTTGGACTGTAATTACGTTTCAGCAAAACTGATACTAAACTGACACTAATAAAACTTTGAGCCCATCTACCTTTTAGTTTGTCTACAGTATCAATACAGACACAAAACATGCATCCAAATATAAAACAGTGCAATTATAGGGATTATTTTTACTATTTCAACAACAGAGAATGGGTCCAATTTAATAGTTTCTTGGTAAGGAAAGTCAGACAGCCATTGTTCCTGCTCTTGACTGGACCTTTAATACAATAGTACACACACAAAAAAAAGTCCAGATCATTGGTCACATTGTCATTACAAAGTTCAGTGGTTGTGCAACATGTTGAAAAGGTCATAAATATTTGTGGCTGTTCCCTAAACCAAGCACAACCTCGTCACACTACAAAATATTAATATCCTTTAAATGGACGCATTTTCCAAGCGAGAAGGCATTCATTTACAAAGTGTCTCATTAATTCTTGAACTGTTGTTCAAACATCTGCTTAAGCTTTTTGTAGTCAAATGGAGCAAAATTGTTTTCTCGAGATGTCCTGTTTGTTTTAAGAGTTTTTCCACGAGATTAACTTTATTGTTCTTATTTGGGTTGCTGTTCAACTTGACCAGTGTTTTGCTCAAAAAAACAGAACATCGACTTTGTAAAACGACATATGTGTAAAAAAATATGTTTTCCTTTGTGTGTACTAAATGCATTTCTTGCATCTGGTTACTCTAACCAACAGAGAGAACTGTATGAAGTCTTATGCATATGGATTCCCACACACAGCTGTGCATGTGGACGTGTTACTTTTTCCAGACCTACTGGAAAAAATGAACAAATGTCATATACTAAAGACATGGATTAATGGACTACATTTACCAGACAGATGAAACGTGGCACTTTAAGGGCTTTTGCACTAACCTATCCCATCATGCACCACAGTATGAATGGTTTATATCAGATAATTCAGACAGGAAGTTGAATATACATTCATTATAAAAAACATTATTAAAAACCCATGCATTAAAATGAAAAAGACATGCTGTAGGTATATAGTACTTTATTTACAGTACTTTTACAGTAATTGAACTCTGACCCTGGAGGTGCGAGTACGCAGTGTTAACCACTTCGCCACCATGCTGCCCTAAAGTTTTTTTATTTTGGACATAATTAAAAGTTACAAGTAGACTACCATCATCAACAACAAGAACAGACTTAAGCCAAAACTGATTCAAGACTGAGCGACTAGATCGAATCTGAGATTAAATCCACATGAAAACAAAAGTGAATCAAGATTGAGACCCAAAACCAGGAAATTTATTTCTAGGCCAAACATTTCAAGACTCATTTTCAATCTTTGTACACAATAAGAATAGACAACATGAATATATATATATATATATTTTTTTTTTACATATGAATGAAAACCATATTTAGTAAGAACAATGGCAATAAGTCATAGTAAAGATGTCAATAAGTAGGAGAAACAATAGAAAATGACTCAAGACCAGACTCGGATCTGACAGGCCGTCATGAGTTTATGAGTTTGTACAAGCTGCATTGTCTTACTCTTCCATATTAGCTCACAGAATGTAATGTAGTTTAAGACAAATTACTTAAGATAATTACTAAAATATATAACACATGACTTATTTTCTGACAAATTATATTTGCAACCTACAGTAAGGCAGCAAATTCACTTTGTTGCTCAAATCCTGTTTGTCTTTCTGCTTTGCTCATAAGGAAGTCCCTTATAAACTGCTCTTAGCATGAATTTACTTGGATTTCCTGGCTATGAATTTGATTTAATGAGTAAAAGCCCAACAAAGCAACACGTCTATCAGGCATTTGCGTTAAGAATCTGCCACTTAAAACCACCCATAAAAATCCCAGAGCTTTCAGGAATATATTTTGTGGCTCACTTTGGACAGCTGCATTTTAAATGAAGTCTGTACTAAAAGTAATGCACAAGGGGGGGATAAATTTGACAGATTCTCATCATCGATCATCTCCAGCACAATCGATGCATTTGTTACATCGTTGAACCCAACTCTTAAATCCTCTTGAAAAATTCCTTTTCGTAGCAACTGTTGGTCTTCCACTGCGCTACATGTTTATAGAGATGACGCCATTGACAAAAGCAGTGGGAGACTATTCACTTATGTTTACCATTTAACTTATGTTTATCATTGCACTACTGTATATTCCACCCATATTTTTTCTGCATATACCTTATCATACAGACATCAATATATGTACATATGTACAGTACATTATATTGTGTTTATGCTATTTTCTTCATCATTTTCTTCAATATTTGCACCGTTATACTGTATATTACTATATACACACCATATCCTTATTACCTACTGCACCTTCTGAACATTAACCACTCTCTCCCTTGTACAAATAGACATATAATCTCGCAAAATGACAATATAGTTGAAAATCAAAACTGTGGCAAAGGAGATTATCAAAGCAGATGAGAGAGTGGGGTTGTTTCTATACAAGGTGGGTTCCTGTCTTTCCCACTTTCAACTGCTGATATGACAGAGTTATTCTACTCTTTAATAATTAATATGACACAATGCTATTCCCCTTCATAAAAAGCCCAATCTAGACCACATAATGTTTCCGATCTCATATACTGTTTAATGGTGCAGGACCCAATAGTGGATTTCAATGATTTTTTTTTTTAAAAAGCATGTGCGGCTAAGCGAAAACCTTGCATACACAAAATATTTCCATACAAGCTGACCACAGAGATTGATTGCTTAAAACGCATTTTATGATGCAGAACCTGTTGCTTATGAGTTTCACACTTATTAAAAAGTGACATCAGCTTCATAAACCAATGTTGTGGAACCAGGCCTCAGTTAAAAGCCTGGGTATTAATTCTTGATTTTCCACAACGGACAAATGGCCAAATAAGGGGCCAGTGTTTGGGCAGATAAGAAATGCATTTTTGAATATGTTTCACTCTACTACTGACAATCTACATGGCCAAGTTACAAAGCTTCAGTTCAGAGTACATAATAATAATAATAATAATAATAATAATAATAATAATAATTTTTATTTATATAGCGCCTTTCCAGAGCTCAAGGACACTTTACAATGAGGACTGGGAAAAAAAAAAGATAACATTTATATGAGACCCATATATTTGTTGTTACAAATTTGCACAAATTTACCAAACTCTGATGCTAGAGACAGAATGATCATTGTGGCACTACAGCCCTTATTTAATAACAAAGATTTTTAAAAGATGCAAGTGTGGTAAGAAACTACAGTAAATTCAAGTCACGATTATGCCATAATGATCTTTTTTGTAATATTCTCTCAAAATTGTTTTTATTGTGTCATGCTTTTATTGGACAACCAATACATAAGTAAAATAATGAATATAAAAGAAATAAATTGTTGAATTGATCTCTATAATAGGAATTAACACTCGAAAGGCCATGCTGTTATAGGAAAATAATCAATGATGATGTGGGTCAGGTACAATGTTCACAATATAGCATAATTCCTGTTAGAACAGCCATTAATACTAATTCCTTCACACCAGCTAATCCAGTTAATCCAACAAGAATTAAAAAAAAAAAAATCTAATGATTTACCTTTGAGCAGCAAAAACTGATGACTTTGGAGACTCCAAAATAAAAAACAATAGCATAAGATAGAGTATTACTGCATTATAACCCCGTGTATCATGCAGACTAGCGCTAGAAAGTCTTTAATACTCAAGACTCCTTAAAAGGTTTTTACGAGGGGTGTTTAAGTTAAACCGAGACTGATTGAAAATTTCAAACTGATTGACATTTACAGGAGACTTCAAGCACAATACAGTGATGAGACCCTTAGCTGCAATAAAGCATATGATTTTTAAAAAATCCTGTGCTAGGTGGTTCGGAGCCCACTGCAGTCATTCCTGTGAACATTCAGTGAGTGGAATGCCCAATCCTTGAACATCGAAGGATAACTTGTCACCAACTTGTTGAAGAGCTGTCCTTATACAGTAAATCTTTATCTCTAAGCAGTTGAGGGTTAACAGTGGCAACTTGGTGGTGGTGGGGTTTGAACCTGGGACTTTCTGATCACTAGTCTAATGCCTTTACCAGTGAGGCAGAGTTTAATAAAGGAGTGAGATGCCCGCGTTTCAAACATGACCAAACTTTCCACCTCGATGAAAACACTTAAATAAGTGCATTAGTGTAGCAGAGGATTATATATCCAGAAATAGGTAGTTTGTAATCTCATAACTGTGTTCTGCCTGATTAAAAGTCCTGGTTTGACTTGAACGGCCATACAGTAGTCTTAAATACGGATTTGGTACTGTATGAAAACTTGTTAGTAATTAATTTGAAATTAAACTCGACATATGGGTTGTTAACATTTTTAGGGCTTTAATGGGTACTAAAGTTATCCCTAATATAGTGGTGAAGATGCCACCATGGAATATACTTTTTTTTGCCCTGTACTCTATTGTAAACTATTGATATGCTATAAAAAAATAAAAAAAACACTACATAAAAGTTAAAATAAAACATTTCATTTCTATTAGCTTTTTTCTAGTTTTTTAGTTTTAAACTTTAAATTTTTTTTTATTTGTGAGGCAGATCTACTGTATTATCTGTTTGCTCTAAAAAGTCATTTTAACTTTTAAACTTCAATCTCCTGTGACACTGTACTATGCGATGACCTTGAGATGGTGAGTTCATGAGCCCCGCTGAATGTGTAGACAACAGGTTATGTGCTGCGAAGCTCAGTTGTGTGATTATTGCAGAAAGTGGGAAAGTTTCTGTAATCTTGTGGTAATGTGGTGGTGTCCTTGTGTTAATCCGTCTGGGAACCACGGGCAGCTTGGCAGCCAATATTGTACAGCGAGACACTTATTTTAACATTTGAAAATTCCAGACACAAACTATAGACTTCAAGGCTGTGCCAAGAACTAGAGTGAAGAAAAACATTGAGCTTCTTTTCTACTAAATCCAACAGCACTTCAATGTAACATGTTTTGACACATCTAAATCTTTCTGGATGACAACCTAGGATTAGTGTGTCTGATGAAGTGTGTCGTTCTCTGTGATGTTTTTAAAAAACTTTTTTTTAAAACTTTAACTACCTTTTAGTCAACACCCTGTATAGACTCTATAACCCACCGTATATGAGGCATCGTACAGTAGAATACTGCACATGCTGTAAATCATCTATCAATCTCCCCTGAAGAATGCTTGATCATTGCCTTGAGGTGCAGTTCATGACAGGTAGACAAATCATAAACCTCTAATAGACACTTGGATGTTCTATTTAATTAAACACACTTTAATGACAAATCATGATGTACAGTTCTGGAATGTCCCACTTTATGGAGTTTACTTCTATTGGCTTAAATACAATGTTATCAACTGAACAATAGTACTGTGGATCAAAATAGTTCCTGCAATTCTGCAAAAGATTGAACAATCCAGAATCTGTATCTCTAGGTGACGCACCAAAACTAAGCAGACCAACTAGACAGGGCATATATTTTATTAAAATTATATGGCAAAAAAAAGAAGAAATATTCTTTCCTTATGTTTCCAACTTTATTATACATTGCAGAATAAAGATTAATGCTGTTGTTCTATGAAGCTTAAGCAAATATTAGTTATGAGGGTGCTGATCGTTTTGCATGTTATATATTTTATACTGTAAATAGTTGTTTTGTTCCTTTTTACGAAGGGTGCCGGTAATTCTGGAGATGACTGAATAATAGTTGTGCATTAATGGAATATTGAGTTTCCAGAGTTTCCAGTGCATGCGTCATGTTGTGTTGTTAATTCAAGCTTGGTCTTACTCAAATCCATGACTCACTACAAGTCTAGAACACACAACATTTTTCAGCGCCAGTTAAATAATAAAAAAAATAAATACAAAAAATAGGGTTAGATGGAGGCAGATGATTCGCTGTGGCGACCCCTGAAAGGGAACAGCCGAAAGACAAAGAAGAAGTTAAATAAATTTTTTTTTTACATAGCCTTGTTTCTGATCTTGAAGCAGGTCCATGTTTCATTACAATACAGTATCTTCGCAAATATGACAATTTGCAGTTAGGTAGTAGCTTATTATTTGTGGTGTAAACCAAACTGATAAGTAAAAGTACTGCTACTGTCATATCTGTTTAGTTACTGCATGTAATTAATATAGTAAATATAGTGATTAAGCAAATTGCTCAGAAAAGACTTAGTACATCATCTGGTGAAAAAAAAAAATCCTTCAGAATATCTTTACCAGTTCTGTTTTACATGTCTACAAATCATACCACTAATCTAATAATGTTCTATGTCTGTGTAATGTACTTTGGAGTGATTGTGTTAACTAAGCAAGTAAGCTATCCTTAACAGTAGGAAAAAAAAAGTAATGTTAGTTGGATAGCTAACTTAGCTTAATGATCTTGGAGTTCACTAGTTTGCTAGGTCCATTAGTCTGCTAGCTAGCTAGCCAACTAGTTCATGCTCATACATTTTTCTAGTGACCTAGTAGCTAGCTATCAGATCACTAATGCTTGTTGTTACTTTTGGCTTGAAAGCATTTCACAACAGGCAATCAATATCAAACAATGTGAATTCCAGCTAATTCAGCTACTGTAGCTAATGCGTTACCTGTAGAGGTACTGTACGTGCATCCTACTGTATATGTTGAGCTGTGGCATGCTGCTTTTTTGCTGGCATAATATGCAGATCATTTTTATTGAAATAGGTCTTGAAATAGATTTATATAAATGTACATATATTCATTTTCCTCTTTTAATTGGCCTTCTAAAGTGTTTTGAGCTTATAAGAGTATCTTTAAGCTATATAAATCTCAGGTCCCACTTTAAAATTTTTTTTATCACTGACAATGATTACTGTATTTATTAAAAATAGCTTTATGGTGCACGACTTGGGCCTTCAGATTCCTACAGAGAAACTTGTGATTACAGACAAAGTCCTACAGCTGGTGTTAATTATATATTACGTGAAACGCTGAATGTGACATAATGTAATATCATTAATTGCACTGTTCATTAAGTTGCAGATTGTATTTGTACTATATAGACAATTACATACACACTGATCAGCTATAACCTATTTTGCAGGTTCTTCTTGTGCTGCCAGGGCAGCTTTGGCGCCTCGGGCCAAAAGACCTCCACAAGACCTCTGGGGGTGTGTTGCGGTGTCTGGCACCGGGACATTAGCAGCGGATGCATTGGGTGCTGTGGGTTGCAGGGTGAGGCCTCCATAGAACAGTCTGGCGCATTCCGTGGATGCTTGATTGGCTTGAGATCTAGGCAGTGTAAAAGCCTAATTTTTTTTTTTCCTGCTCCGTAAATAGCAAGGTGTGTTGAACTGGTGCTTTTCTATCATAGCCAGCATTAACTTAGGTATTAAATTTGTGCCAAATTGGCTTTTCTGTGAGATCTGACTAGACGGGCTGGCCTTTGGTCCACACAGGGATAGACGAACCTTGGATACCCATGACCCTGTCACCAGTTTACGGGTATATAATTCATCATTAGTGTTATTTGATTCACCTGGCAATGGTGTTAGTGTTGTGGCTGATCGGTGTATGTATATACGTATGTATACAGTATTTTGTTTAGCATGTTATCGTCATGTCTTCACTCCTGCACAATTATAGTTTGTATAGACATATATAGTGATATCATATACAGGTACTGTATATCCTTTTTATAATACCTACTGCATCATTTGTACATAACTCCTGTGCATATAACACCTATAAATTTATGTCTACATTTGTCTATTAGATTAATCTAATCTAATCTAATCTAATCTATTCTAATCTATTCTAGTCTATTGCTGATGGTTTTAACATGCACAACCTATCATAGTTATCAATAAAAATTCCATAAAAATATTAAAGTTGTCTTACAAGTGATGCCATCTTAACATTTCAAACGTGTTCATGTCATATGACACATGCTCAAAAATGTGAGACTATTCATCATGATCATGTGAATTCATAACAATCCTCAACAATAATTATGAAAGTGGGAACTGTGCTTAATGGTGACCAAATATACTGTAACTGTAGTGAAGTTAAATATTTCTTTTCCATTTATGTAAAAATAAAATGATCCACTGATGGCCGTTTATTAAAAATAATTATAGTGAACTATATCCTCATGTACTTTTCACTTCTGCTTTCAGTGTAATTGTAATCAATTAACCAAGTGCAAAAGACTGACTGTCACTACTGTATATGCTTGTACAATAGATACTATGTTCGCCAACAGATGTGGCATTTCACAAACAGTCTGAAAATGTCTATAACATTGAAAACAATCCAAGACATGCTCTTTTTTTCGAACTTGCCATGCCTGGTGCTGAATGTTTGCATTTGGTGGCCACAGAACCCACAGGAAGAGTGGGAGTAAAAAAAGGTGGGACAGCAGCGGTAAAACTCATGACATCACAAGATGCACTACGATTGGCCAAATCCAGACTCAACAGGGTTTAAAAGCTGAGCAGCTGTGGACATCAAACCAAATCAAGGTCTCCAGCTAGAGACTTGGAAAGTAGTGAGCAATCCACTATCACATAGCATCAAGAGAGTTACAGCATCCGAGGAACAGGTAAGAGACGGCGTCTATTCTTCGTATTGTACTTTTATTCTGTATTAGGGATATAAGGGGTTCTACAGTATAGATTTTCTAAGAAACATTGTTCGAGTTGTGATAGCTTAAACACAGGGAACAGTTATTTATTTTTTCCAGATGTGGATCTGTAAATTCTTGAAATCTTCATCTGGAAACATCATCTGTTGCATTGAAAACAATTGAGAGCTAATCTGAATGCTTTTAAAATGCAGTTTATTGAGGCAAAATGTGAATAACAGAAAAGGAAGTTATATTGGTCAGCTGACTCATTTATTTCAGTAACAAAACCACCCATTACAGCCTCATACCAAAGTCTAATAATAACAACAGTTATTTCTCAACACGCAAGCACAATGTTTGGATTTAAGGGATTTTACTGTACATCCCGTTTCATGTCTCGATCAAAGATGCAAAATGAAAGTCCATAATAAAGTCCCTAATGAGAAAGATTTACTTAAATATAATGTTCCAGTTCTAGTGGCTGGCAGCTGTCTCCATATAACTCGAAGAATTACACACTGGAAGGAGATTATTATAGGTGTAGCTAAACACTCAGTACTACGGTTTATAGTTGATATAATGTTATAGTGGCTAAAAAGAAAAACACAGGGGTTGGTTCATGGTGAAACCTGTAGGCAGTTAGAAGGCAAAATGATTTCTGTCTGCCAAAAATGTAGTGGCTGACTTGATATGGGCATGCTTCCGTAGCAGCGGTTTCGAAGAATGTACTGTACAAACCCAAAAAAACTAATTGGGGCAGTTTATAGTTTGACCAGTACAAGGTCCATATTGAGGCTGATGTGTAAAGAAAAGCACTTTTCTTATGTGTCTGCATGTTTTATTCATTTGTTTTTCATGTTTAAAATTTATACGTAACATTAATCTAAAGATAATATGTAATCTTTCTACTTTCCTAGAACACAGAGGAAAATGAAGGCTGTCATTGTGTTCATGCTCCTTTTCGCGGCGGTCTATTGCCACCCTGTAAGTTCAATGCAGTAGGAACAATATTACAATTTTTACAAACCTTTACACTATTATATGGAGGTCTGTTATGCTCTATTTAAGTAGTTTAAATGATGACTCTGGTTTAGGATGGAATATTTAAGTATTACAGAAAAGTCACAGAATTGCTGTTTGATGAGTCTGTCTTTTGGGATTAAATTACAGGTGAAACGTTCCGCCAGCAGTTCAGAGAGTGCTGACGTGCAGCCTGTAGATACTCAGGTAAGCATGACTTGAATTTTAGATTCACCTTTACACGACTGTGGGGGTCAAATCAACCTCCGAAGGCATCGACTGAATTAGAATTTAATTCGCACAGCCAACTTAATAAAACTTCAAGTATTTTATAATGGCTACTCAGCACATATTTGAAAGTGAGTGATGTCTTTGTCTTCTTTGTCTTCTTCTTCTTTTCTTTCAGGGCTTGAAAGTCGCTCCGGTCGCTGATGTTAGCTCTGAAGAGGTAAGGGTGACTCATTCTTATTCTCTGCTGACCCTATTAGACTCTCTTTCAGAACAAAGAACAAAAGTCCGTTCACTTCGTATGCTCTTATTTCAAAAAAATTATTCACACCCATTGTTCAAAAACCCATTGTTTCAAAATGGAAAAGTAATTTGTTATTGTCTGTGACTACTGCAGTATATCCCACAGAACATCAAACTAAGATAAATAATGGTTTATGATAAATGAGGATATTTAGATGCGTTCATAAGTACGAGAAATGTATAAATTCCTACAAATTAGCTTTACTCACAACTGTGCTCTTTTTTCAGGACGATGATGCTGATGATGATGATGACAGTGACAGCGATGAGTCGGATGAGAATGTGGATCCCACCAGTTCTCCTCCTACCGTCGAGACAACCGTGGTCCCTGTTATCGATGGACGTGGAGACAGCATTGGCTACCAAAGTGACTACAAGAACCCAGATTATTATATGGATGGCAACAACATCGAGAAAGGACCTTCTTCTTATAAATCATATGGATTTGACAAGAACCAGCAGGATGGTGTGGATCTGAAACTGTACAAGGTAATTGTAATAGTTGAAAGAATAATTGTCCTGAAACATGTCAAGTTTTCTTAAAGGAAGCATTATCCTGAAAAAAAAAAACAATATTACAAAATCTGAGACTATTTCTATTTCTCAGGCTCTGAAAGTGCACGATGGACTGGACCAGGGACTGGACATCGCAAGTGGCACGGACAGTGGTGACACGATCCAGCAAGAGCAGAGGTCCGCTCCCTCTTCCAGTGCCAGCGATGCCTCTCCCAGTCTGGAGAGTGACGAGGACAGCCAGAGCAGCGAGGAGGGCACAACCGAGGCCACCACGACCGACAGCAACTCATCTGAGAGCAGCGAGGAGACCAACACGCCAGACCAGCCTGCCCTGCTCAGCGATAAGAAAACAGAAGTCATCGTCGCTTAAATACCCCAAACCTGCTGCCGACATCTGACTTACTTCACGTCTTGTGATTAGCAGAAAGCAATGTTACAGCTCAGACAAACCAGGTCTAGTACCGAGGCTGCATTTTGTTACCTGTCAAAAAGCTGTCTATTTTAAACAAATCTACATTTGCACAATCATTTAATATAAGTTTATGTAATATATTTTATTCTCTCCTGTATCACGATTTTTCCTTCATGAATAAATTCCTTTTTTTTTTTCATTTTCATCTTCTTGATCATTTATTATAACAATGTCTAGTATGCTTTTCCCATTTTTATTTAACACTCTAAGAGTTAGTACACAATCAAGACAGTTAGTTCCAAACTTTGTACAAGGCAACTGGCAATTACACACAAATCTCTGGTGTTTTCATGGTTAACCCCCAACACTGAGTGGTTTAACACATTAGAAATCTGAAGGCAGTTTAAGATTTAAAACAACACATATACCTTGATTTCATCACATCTTTCATGCCATAATCAATCTAATTCAATAAAAAAATTATAGTGCTTTCAACAGTGAGCAATTTAACAAAACAACTTTACAAAAACATACCATCCAAAAAAAACTTTTTTTAGATCAACCTCTGTTACAGAGTTTTTTTGTTTTATGATTTGATTATATTATTAATGAGTCAATGCTAAAAAAAATTATGATTTTTATATTTATTTGCATACATAAAGTTATATAAAGTATTCGTCAGAAAAGAAAACAACACATTATTTAAGAGACTGTTCAGACAAAAATAAATAAAAAGTGTAAATAAAAAAGTTGTAAGCATTTGCATGCATAAAAAGAGGTGAGTCTTATGCAAAAAACTGCCTACAGAATGCCTATAAAAGCAATTTGCCTACAAAAATAAAGAAATTAAATATTCCTACATAAAAATTACTAAAGTATAATTACTTAAGTGTAGTAAATAGCAACTAATAAAAAAAAGAAATTAGGAAATTAGCTTCTAAGTAAACATATACTGTATATATAGCTGCTATACTGTATATGGAGAGCCATCTACCATCCATGGTAATATTAAAATATACATCCAAAAATTAGTTCAGATTTCATAAAGATACACACTCATACTGATGTACATGTGTAGGATCTCATTTCCAAGCTCTAAAATCAGTCTATAAAGCGACCCCTTTACAATTACATAACTCAATTTAAAACTACTGCAAGAAAAATCCTAATTTCAAAGACAAATACAATATAGGAAATAATGAACCACAAGATGGCGCTGTAATAATTGTAAATGCAATATGTAATACCAATTCAATGCCATCATGAAAGGTCGACTAAATAAGTGCTTTATCTAAAAACCTTCTTATTTCTGTAGTTTGGATTCTCCACCAATAATGTAATGACTGATGAAATGTAATAATCCTGTATAAATATCATAATAATATATCATCTTTCCAAAGAGAACATTCAATAGAACGTTTAGGAGTAAACTTGCCTGAAGTTTCAAAAAGTGTACACAAAAGTGTACTATACACAGTTCAGCCATAACATGAAAACCACTGACAGGTGATGTAAATATCATTAATTATTTTATTGCATCAAGTGAACATTCAGTTCTTTTAGTTGATGTCAATGTCAATGGGCAAACGTATGAACATGAATGACTTTGACAAACGCCATATTGTGATGGGCAGACGTCTGGGTCTATAAGCATCTCCAAAACAGTACGCAAGTCTTGTGGGGTGTTCTTGGTATGCAAGGGTTAGTACTTACCAAATGAGGTCCGAGAAACGTGAACCTGGTGTCACAGGGACAGGGTCATGGACACGCAGTGAAAACTAGGCTGTCTGGTCCAGATCTACAAAAGTGCAGCTGTAGAATAAATTGCTAAACAATATGATGCCAGTCTTGGGCTGCACAGACAAATATCAGGTCAGAGTGCCCATGTTGCTCATGTCCATTAGTGAGTCCATGCTTTGATGGGTAGCACAAGTGGGACATACACAATATAGGCAGATCATTTTTATGTTATGGCTTATTAGTGCAAGCCAGGGCTAAGTTCTTCTTAATCTCTCAAATGTTAGCTAGCATAATGACTCAGACCATACAAACTAGCTGCATGCTAACAGTTAGCTGTCACAATGCAAACTGATTTGATTACAATAATAGGAATTAGATCTCCATCTTGTTCTCACAGATTTAAATTGAAATCAGATTAATTCCTTGATGATGTCTAATACTTAAAAGTCATGTTATGACTTTACAAACACATAATTATAGAGAAAAGTAGATATGTATTATGTTAAAAAAAAAATAAAGTGCGGATAAAGTTTTTATTCATTTCTTGTTTCAGTTTTTACTGCTTTTCAGTTTGCCTGATCTTAACATTTAAAAACAGGCAAAATACAGGGTGGGCCATTTATATGGATACACCTTAATAATATGGGAATGGTTGGTGATATTAAATTCCTGTTTGTGGCACATTAGTATATGTGAGGGGGAAAACTTTTCAAGATGGGTGGTGACCATGGTGGCCATTTTGA
>JAQMYG010000009.1:20704594-20715686 GCA_030014215.1 Clariallabes teugelsi | reverse complement strand
GGCTGAATGGCTAGTGACTCCGGAAATCCACTAGCCACATTGGCCGGTGAGCAAAAAAGTTAATGTCAAGCCCTGGTATGTAAGTATCATGAAATAGATTAACATTTAGGTTGAAATTAGATTTAGTTTACTTACTTAATTCTGAAGTAATACACTACGCCCAGTAATAATAGCACCAGAACTATGAACCCAATGGCGATGGCGGCGACACCCACTGTGGAGAAAACACACAATGGACGGTGACCAGGCTAGACTTTATTCATTAATTACAAGTGAAATAAAATGAATACAAATGGCTACCTGTAGGATATTTATTTATTTGTTTGTATTATGGATAGAAGTTATATTCATCAACTGTGTAACTCCTGTAGTTTTAGTGTAGTGGTAATTGTAAGGCAAATTATTATTATTAACACTACTACTACGACTACAAATAATAAAAATAATAGATTACATTATTTATATTATTTGTTGTATAGTAACAGTGGCGCATTACATAATCTAAATCTAATAATAAAAAATACAATGTTATTCCTCAGGAAAAGTTTTTCCTGAGATGTCTGTGTAACATTTATAGACATCAGTGCATTCGGTAAGAGTGACGTGTACCAGTAAAATTTGGTAAAAGTTTATTTCGTGAGAAGGTCTTCAGGACCTTTCAGTTTTTCTCTAACATTACAAGCTTTTACAGCATTACAAAATTTCTTCTTAGTGAATTCAAGAGAAAGAGAGAGAGAGAAAAAATCAAGTGATAGAAGGACTGCTTACTGTACAGCTGTTGTAACATTACGTAGCAGTGTCCACTGCAATATCTTCTACTGTTAAAAACCAAGTACTGAAGTATTGAAGTGCGGTGCACAAGATCTCTTATGGAATGAGGTACAGTATGATGGAAAAAAAAAAAAGTGTACAAATACCAATATGTTTTATTGTAGTTACAGTAAGGACTGTGATCTTTTATATTTAGGACAATGTTTACTGGATGAGGAACAAGTTTTACACACTGTAAAATTTGTACTTTGGACTTTTGAATGTGGGTCGTACATTTGGGCTGTAAACAGATCTGGCAGTAAAATAAATTATCTATGTATACTATTTTGAGCAATCTAACAAGAAAGCTGATCCAGTGTGATATTCTGTAGCTATTGTATACTGAGTCTGGCCAGTATTGGCTATGGAATGTGTATAAATTTTTTCAGGATTCATACACATGAAGAGAATCGTTTGGATATATAACAAAATTTGGACTGATACTCTAAGGAAGGTGAAAGTTTCTTAAAGAGAATGGTTACTGGTGACGAGACGCGGATTTATCACTACGAGCATGAGAGCAAATGGCAGAGTATGGGACAGAAACATTCTCAATCACCGACTGAGAAAAAGTTCAAAAGTCAACCATCAGCCGGAAAATATATGGTTACAGTTTCCTGGGATTCTGAAGGGCCAGTATTGGAACATTATCAGGAAAAAGGTTGAACAATCAACAGTGCTCGTTACAGTGAGACGCTTATTAAAGAGCTGAAGCCTAAACATTGGATGAAACGCAGAGGACTGCTATCCAAGGGCGTTGTGATCTTGCATGACGATGAACGTCCACATACTTTTGCCAACACTCTTGACACTTTGTTTTGAGGCGTTAAAGTAGCCCATTGAGGACAAAGATTTACTTCTGACAAATAAGTGAAGACAGCTGTGCATTTTTAGCTCACAGCTCAGCGTAAAACATTTTAATGATGGAATATGAAACCTTGTTGACAGATGGACGAAGTGTATTGAAAAGTAAGGAGTTTATGCAGAAAAATGATCTCTTTTGACCTTTGTGATGATAAGATCTGACTGACCTGTAAAATCTCACAGTTGCCTGTAAAATGTCACAGTTAAATGTGAAATAGCTTTTCTGTCTATAATCTTGTTTTATTGCTATGACAAAGTTTTCTGATAAGTCAACAAATTACCGACACTACAGTACATATGAAGTTGAGCAATCCAAAACACATCTTACCTGAACTCAGTGCCTTGACAGGACTGGCAGAGATTGAGACCTTTGATGTACTGGATGGCACTGTGGTTGATGTTGTCTTTACTGTTGATAGTGTTGTCGGTGGAGTAGTTGAAGTGGAAGACAAGGTATACGTCGCTGATGATGTGATGGATGTTGAACTAGAACTCGCATTTGTTGTGGTTGAATAATTAGATGATGTTGAGGAAGAGAAAGGCCTTGATGTTGGCAGAGTGGATGTTATGTCAGTGTAGCTGCTGGTGCCGCTGGCAGTGGGGGAGATCATAGTGGTACTGACATCTGTGGCAGTGATGGTGGTGATGTTGCTGTTGGTGGCAGTTATGGTGCTGTTGGTGGCCACATGTTCAGTTGTATTAGTGGACATTACTGGTGATGTGGTTGTACTTAAAGTTTGCGTCATATTTGATCCAATAGTGGTGATGTTAGTGGTGTTGGTAACAGAGATAGGTGCTGGATTAGTTGTGGTTAGAGTGGAGCTGTAAGGTAAAGTTTCAGTGATGGTTGTAGTGGGCATTTTTGTGGAGGTAAAAGTTGTAGATGGGATGACAGGGGAAGTCCATAATGAATTCTTTTCTGTCATCTCTGAGGGGGTTTCAGCCCATCCTACACTTAGCATCAGACCTTACGAAATGGATATAATTAGAGTTACAGTTAAAAGCCATTTTTCCAGGCGGTAAAATTACAGTGACCTTTTTCTCACTCTCACTCACTAATTCTCTATACCGCTTATACTGTACAGGGTAGCGGGAGGCCTGTAACATATCCCAGGGGACTATGGGCACAAGGTGGGAAACACCCAGGATGAGGTGCCAGTCCAGCACAGTGTACAAGGACACACACTCACTCACACATCACGGGCAATGTTGATATGCCAAGTAGCCTAATCTGCATGTCTTTCTGCATGGAGAGACCATTTAAATTACACGCACACAGACCTGAAGATGGGATTTAAACCCTCAACCATGGAGGTGCAAGGCCACAGTGCCAACTACTACAGCATTGTGCTGTAACCTTTTTCTCAGTAGTACATTAGTACACATGTTTTTTATGTGATTAAATATGTACAGTAAATATACTACAATACATTTCGCATATGTCACCAATTATCACAAATGTGGCCTTGCACAGTAGGTGTAAACAGAAACATTATTTAAAGTGAGCAACTTTAATAATAAGGATCTTACTGTAGTTAATAAGGATCACTTTGTACCCATTAGCAAGTTTAATTTTCTGCATTTCACCACCACCACTATCGTATTTGTAGCTGTCCTGTGTGTTATGCATCATTCTATGCCCTTGTTGGATTGGTAGCTCTTAGGTTAACAACCGAACAGTGTTTTTTAACCGAACAGTGGTTAAAAAAAAAAAAAAACTCTCATTGTCACATTATGTGTTTCAGAGGTGGAAGGTAACTCGGGCAGAGGTGGCTCATACAGTTGAGGCTGTTGGTTACTGTGTTTCTAATCCGAAGGTTGGGGGCTTGAACACTGGCAACGCCAAGCTGCCACTTATGAGCCCTACAGTCAGGCCCTAAACCATGTCTACTATACTATATGGGCCGACCCTGCGCTTCCTGACTGGTATATGTACAAATTACAATGTCACTTTTGGTTTAATAAAGTACTCTAAAAGAAAGAAATAAAAATAAATAAATAAATACATTTACTTCGCTACTGTACTTGACTATGTATTTCATGTATCTGCACTTTACTTGAGTTGTTTTATTAATGGATACTTTTTTCCTTTAATGCCACAATGTCCTACAACAAATATTTGTACTTTCTACTTCACTACATTTCTGCATGTCTTTGCATTACATAACCAGAGTATTTGAAGCCGTGATATTGTTACCTGCTGACTATTATAAATAACTGCATGAGTTGCCTTCCCTCTGTGAAACACTTAAATCATGTAGCAGGTGTTTGAAATCAGACGTGGAGATGAAACAATACAACTCAGTACTTTTGTGCTTTTCTCATTCTAATTCTCCATTAGAATTGGCTATGGGGCGCATCTACATTTATATTTACTCAAGTATCATAATTAGTGTACTTTTTTTTTTTTTTTTTTTTTTTAAAGATGTGTGATACAGTGTTCCAAAGGTTTACGGAAACCTAATCACCACATCCATGTGTGCCTTCACCACAATGGTGCCAGAAAGTTGGAAGCACACAATAGTATAGAATGTCTTGTACACTGTAGCTTTACCTAGCCTCAATCCCAATGAACACCTGACCTCATGCACTTGTGGCTGAAGAGTAATCTGAATAGATTTTTTTGTCTTTCATAAACTCAATAACATATAAACTAACATAAACATTAAAACTACTGTTACTATAATGCAAAGTTTTTTCCCCCCAAAACACTGTATAACTTATTTCAGTTTTGTGTCTTACATTTCTCAAATAATTCCAATATTTAAGAAAAAAAAAGCAAAAGAAAATGAAGAAGTAATAAAGATGATGTGTATTTTGTTGAATGCGCTATAGATATTAAAACGGCAGGATCGTGTTAATAAATTAATATGAAGATTGGGTGAAGTGCATACACTTATAATGATTCTGTAATAGAAATTTCTTACTGAGTTCATACCTGGAATTCTTTCATTCCATTTAAGCCCTCAAATTTGTTTAAGATGTTTTATAATTAGATATAATACAAGGCAAAGAACTCGTAATCAAATATGCTCATTAGACTATTTGCATCTTTTTCTGATTTTTAGACTAAAGAAACTCTGCCAGGTGAAAACAAGGACATGAAATGACAGGGTATCGATGAGCATAACAGATAACAGATGATCTGATGAGCATTATTCTGTTTGTGTTTGATAATTGTTTTAAATCATGTAATATCATACTGTATATACTCTGATAGATTATATGACATTGAGATGATGGTAAACAGTGACTGGAGAAGTAATAGCTTATTTTCAAGTGACTCACTTTAGTAACATGGAACTGAGGTTCATGGCTGGTTTATTAGAGTTGACATGGTTCATTTTACTGTATGTACCATTTAGAAATATATTATCTGTCTAGTTTATTAGTCATTGAGAACGCCAGTGCAAGACCTTTATGTATGAAGCCCAGCATTTTACTTAAGCTCCAAACGTGTAACAGTAAGGGTCAATTTTATACCACAATGTTTTTGTTTCCTAATATCTAATGTTTTATTTCTTATCATTATAAAGGCGCTATACAAACGCTATGACTAAAATATAACTTACCTGCTAAGAGAGCAAACGTGAAGCTCATGTTTTCTGGTTTCGTTCTCGCGAGCGTGTGGAGGTGTCGAGCTCGTGCGGTTTATCTGAAGCCCGCGCGCGCGCGCGCGCGCGCACGCACATGTAGTAGGAAACCGTTAGTGACGCAGTCAGGTCGTGGTTCCTGTTCACTCCATAACGAGCAGTTTTTTCTCTTCTGACCCGCCTTTTCCCGTGTAAACCTCCCTTCAACTGCTGCACAGCACCCGCTGATTATCTCTAAACCAGGCTGCAGACAAAGAGTACTAAACGATAAAGTGTAACTATCATAGAGCACCACATTGCTAACATATTTACTTTAAAAAACTTTTTTTTGAAGGTCTAGTTATGTATCCTCAGTCATTTTAAAGATACTGCAAGGTATAAAAGACAAAAAGTATCATCCCATTAAGATGTACCTGTATAGTTTATTGTACTATCTAGACTATATATTGGTGTAAATTGCTCTGTTCTTAACAAACCCCCTCATTTAAGATTTGTGAACATATATGCAACTATTTAAATATTAGTGAAATTACTTAAATAATAATTTATTCATTCGTTCTTTCATCTTTTACACTGCTTATCCTGTATACAGGGTCGCGGGGGCTTGGATCCTATCCCAGGAGACTTAGGTCACAAGGCAGTTCATACCCTGGCCTGAACTATGGGCAATTTGGGAACACCAATTAACCTAACCTACATGTCTTTGGACTGTGGGAGGAAACTGGAGTACCCAGGGAGACAGGGAGCACACGCACACAGACCTGAGGCGGAACCGAATCCTCAACCCTGGAGGTGCAAGGTGACAGTGCTAACCAGTTAAATAAGTAAACGTGAACATTATTAAAAAAATTTTTAAATCCTTGAACTTTCCACTGCCAGAACACATTAGGCCCAAATTGATATTATTTGTAGACCAACTTGTTTTAGCCAAAGCAAAGTGTTTGAGGAATCTCAGTGCTGACCATCCCCTGCCAGTGTTATATTCAGTTCTTGATCAAATATTCTTTTGCCAGAAAGCTGACAACAACAACTGTATTGTATGTCTTTGTACAATGTGGCTTTACCTAACTTCAACCCCACTGAACACCTTTTCAGTTGTGCTTCAGGCCTCCCCACCCCACATTATTACCTGACCTCACCAACGCTCTTGTGAATCCCCGCAGCTACAAATATTAGGCTAATTACTCACATCTGTAAAATAATATTTTGGCTTTTCATTCTTGAGCTTCCCACAGCCAGAATACAAGTTGACAAATGGATAAATGCGCCACAGTGGCTTAGCTGTTGTTAATCTTTAAAACATATCTTACACATATTAATATATATTAAGTATAAACATTCGTTAATCATCTTTGCATTTGGAGAACTGGCGCCACGGTGGCATAGTGGTTAGCGCTGTCGCCTTGCACCTCCAGGTGCTAGGTTTGATTTCCGCATCTGGTCTGTGTGCACAGAGTTTGCATGTTCTCTCTGTGCTTGGTGGGTTTCCTCTGGGTTCTCCAGTTTCTTCCCACAGTCCAAAGACATGCAAATTAGGCTAATTGGCATTGGTCGTACCACAGTCATACAAAATGGGAATAAATACAACAGTCACCATTGGCCTCCACGGTCCCTAGTTTGACTACAGAGGTTCCTGGATGGATGGACTGATTTGGAGAATTTAAAAAAATTATTAAAGTGATGTTATTTCAGTTAACACAAGATGGAGACAAAGCAAAGTATTTGAACAGTAACCTCAGAGCTGAACTTCCAGTGTCTGTGTGGTATTTACTGTAGCTTTTCATATATTTTTTTCCTAAAACAAATTAGCAAAAATAAAACATATTTTAATGATAAAAAAAAAACAAATATACAGTTGGCTTGGACTTAATTCCTGGCAGGATAATGAAACTTATTTAGTTGTCATATAGTTGATTTTAAACCAAGGTGTTTGTGTAAAATTGCAGCACTAATGTGGTCTGACCTGCTGAGTGAGGTTGTTAAAAATGGCATCAACTCTACTGGAAACAGCAGCAAACACAAGGTTCTGCTCCATTTCATTCAGCATCATAAGATCTATGCTAAAGAACAAAGAAGAAAGTTATATATTACTTCTCATGATCAATTGTTCTGACAATTGATCATGAGAAGCCGTTAATTTATTCAATCTAAGGAAGTATATAAAAGAAAGTCAGAAATCTCTATGTTCCCATTTACCCAGCCACATTAAATAATAGAATAGTGTACTTGATAATTGCATACAAAACATACATTTGACTAATTTTAGTTAAAGTTCTAAAGTTTAGTTCTAGTTAAAATATCCAAAATTTTTATTTGCTGCTATAAATCTACTATTAGTTTTTTATTTACAAACAAAAGTTTGATTATTAAAGCTTACTTTTTACTTTAATAAAACAATAATTACAAAGACTTTTTTTGTATAGCACCACAGTAGGTGGTGTTATCTGAGAAAGGAATCTCGATGAAATGCTAGACATGTCTGGCAGTTTCGAGACACCATTTAGGTATTCGTCTGTGTTATGATTATATTAAAAGTTATCAAACATATTATCAAGCACCATACAAAAAGCATACAGTCTAAAAATACCACGAAGTTTAGAAAAATGTTAGAGATTAGTTTTTCAGGTTTCCGGGAAACTTCCAAGCTATTTTTGACTCCAGGAATGATTTCATATTTTTCAAATAATGTTGGTTATGTTACTCATGTTCATATAAAGCAATTTTTAATCCAATACATGGACAGAAATATGTGTGGAGCTGACATAAAAGTCACATGTGGCTTTTACCTGAATGTATTTGCATGGTCTAGAATTATGCATCAAGATTTCCCTTAGGGGTGTAGACACAATCTGTTCGAGCACAACAATTCCTGCGTTCACAAAGTGAGGTTTATTAAGATATGGTTTGAAGTGGAAGAACTGGAGTGTCCTTCAAACACCACTGAACATCTTTGGGATGGTTTGGAAAATCAGTTCTTGACCTCCATAATGTCTTATGGGTGTATAACCACAAATCCCAACAGTTACACACCAACATGAAGTGAGTGTACTATTACAGCAGGAGTATAGTTTTGCAATGGGATATTAAAAGAAGACATATGGGTATAGTGGTCAGGTGCCCACATACTTTTGTCTGTATGTGAATGCTGCTAAATTACTTTCTATAATTAAATAATGTTGCACACACGCACACACAGTATAAAGCAGTAAACGGCATGCTGTTAAGGGATTGAGGTCTGAGAGGAGGTTTCAGAAACCTTGAATCTATGCAAATTATTCCTTTTCAAAACATTGCAGCGTTTACGAAAGCGCTCGATCAGAGCTTTGCACTCTTCCCTCAGGGCAATAACAGTCAGGTATGAATAGAAGGATCCACCCTCAGTTTCACTCTGGCGTGTTTATAAGGCAAAGTGCGATGGTCGAAAGCTGAATGAGTGCGTCAGAGAGCGAGTGCGAACCATCGACTCCGCCATGAGGACACCAGCGATTCTGATCATCGGGCTGGTTCTTGCGCCCTGCGGATGGGTCCTGGACCTGACCAGCACGGTTGCGGCGAACTGGCGCCAGCTCTACAGCGTCTCCGGCCAGTCCGTCGACACGGTGATTACCCAGGGCATCTTTGACATCTGCAAGACCTCCACCATAGGTACTTCTGTCACCTGCAACCAGCAATCCACTGACACGATCTACTTCCAAAACCAGGTGATTCCAGTCGCACAAGGCATGATGATCGCGTCGTTGATCGTCACCGCGATCGGCCTGGCTGTGCTTACTCCGGCTACGCGCTGCTGGACCAACCAGCGACCGCGCTGGGTCCTCGCTGGACTCGGCGGCTTGCTGCTTATCTGCTCAGGACTGCTCACTATCATCCCGATCTCGTGGTATACGCATGTCCTGACCAGCCTTAACACGTCTACTACCTTCACCAACCCGCAGAGCCCGGACATCCGCGTGGGTTACTGCATAGTTCTGGGTTACATCGGCGGAATCATGGAGGTGCTTGGCGGGTTGATCGTATGCATAGGCTTCTGCCGATGCTGCGGCGGGCGCAACCGCGGGGAGGGTCTGGAACCAAATCGCGCGCCTCGGACCGTTACCCGCGCGCCAAATCCGGCCACACACCCGCGATCCTACGCGCCGAGGAGCGTCGCGAGGAGCGTCACGAGCAGCAATTCGAGCGTACCGTATTCCCGAGACTCTCTGGACGACTACCCGAGAGCCAAAGCACCAAGGAAAGGCCCGGTCAACCCTTCATACAGCGCGAAACCTTACGACGCGGACCTGTGATCAAAGGGCATGCTGGACTTTCATCTTTCGTTCCTATTAACGCTCCATATGGCGCACTCAGAAGCTACTTTTGATCTGTTTTACTAAATTATGGGTTATATAGAGATATACGTTCAGTCCAAATATGTGGAATATATATTATAACCTATGTAATATTTTCCCATTCTTTCCACACATATACAAATCCAACAAAGGTGTAAATGCTGTCACATGGAATTAGGATGAATTAGTACAGTGGCTTAGTGACTAGCACTATCTTTGAGTCTGTGTTCGTGGAGTTTGCATGTTTGCTCCATGCTTGGTGGGTTTCCTCCGCATACTCCGGTTTCCTCCTACAGTCCGAAGACATGCAGATTAGTCTAACTGGCCTTCACAAATTGCCTGTAGTGTGTGAATGTGCGTGTGAATGTTCACCAGACGCCCTACCACAGTCGTAAAATGGGAATCAATACAATGGTAATTACCATTGGCCTCCATGGTCCCTAGTTGGGTTACAGAGATTCCTAGATTGATAAATGAATGAATGGATGGATGGATGGATATTGAATACAATGAGCAACCAAGATTTTTCCCCAGGATCTTGAAGTTTGAAATTGTGTTTGAAGGATGAAAGTGCTTTTACTGTGAATAAACTTCTATAGTGTTTATAAAGGCCTTCTCAATATCATATCTCTAAAATATGAACTGTTCCTCTACACAGTGTGGCCTATAATCCAGTATGTTAACATATATTGACACTAACTTATGGGAAATGCAAGTGTACTTAATATATTTACTTTGTTTACTGTATATACTTGTTTGAGAGAACATCTAACATATTTTTTTAGCTTTTAGTAAAGTTTGCTAAGAATATCTTTCTTACCTGTCAAGTGTAAGAGGTAGTCATTTATGTAAAAGTGTATGATGACACTGAACACAGGTGAACACAGTATTTGGCATGCTTGAATATGTCTTGACATGTAAATATTGTAAATGATATGTTGAATCTGGTACCTGAGCACTACGTACTAATAAAAATGATCAGTTATTAATATAAATGTTTGATGATGTCAATGAATCAGCATTTGAAAACATGTTGCGTTATGGTTTCGGGGAGAAGAATTCATAAGGGGGAAAAAACAGAAGTAAAACTTGTTTTATCTCTGCAATCAAGTGAGACCGGTCTGTCTGGTCTTGGTGTGGCTCCAGTTTACATACCGAAGCAAGTGTGTTTATGTGGGTAAAAAGGAAGGAGGAAAAGTTCAGTATTTTTTCAGACACTTCTCATTATTAATTAGCAAAGATATAAAATCTTTCAGTAAAAATATCTTACACATTGTTCAAGTTTCCATTCAAAATTAATCCTTTCAATAACTATGTTTAGTATTACAGATTGCCTACATGATTACTGAAGACTAAAATGTTGACATTATAAATACAAACAATGTTCTGCTGCAATTAAATAAATAAAACTGTTTTCTTTTTACCCTGTCCAGGGTGTACCCTGCCTCGTGCCCTAAGCTTCCTGGGATAGGCTCCAGGCCCCCGCGACCCTGAATA
>JAQMYG010000009.1:20680314-20690440 GCA_030014215.1 Clariallabes teugelsi | reverse complement strand
TAATATCACCTTTCACATGACCTTTTGACATGACCTTTGACCTTTAAGCAATCAATCAAATTAATTATACTTTTGACGTTTTAAGAAGAGTAATACTCTCTCTAAAAAGTACTATAATTAGGGCTTAATATTGAATAAAAATAGCCAATCAAGACCAGTTATACATGTATTGCACATATGAGTTACGATTGGTTTTATGCACTACATTTAATTGTCGTTACAAGAATACAGCAAATGCAGTCTAGTAAAGACCATCAGGACATACTTGGTGTCTTACAGCTGCTGCCATCTGGCTCCAATATAAAACCAGGAGGACATTGGCACACGTAGGAGCCGTGAGTATTTATGCATCCGTGGCTACACACAGGAGGCTGAATCACCACACACTCATCTACATCTGCACAGTATAAACCGTCTGCTTGGATACTGAAACCTGTTTGGCACCCACACCTCTGAGAGTTTCGGGGGGGGAGGAAAAATAAAAAATAAAAAATACGATCATACTAGTAAGGGCAATTAAAACAATACAAGGGTGCAGCAAACAATTTACTTCATAATTAAAACTCATTTTAAGCTATTAAGTGCCAGCATAATCATACTAGTCACAATAATTGATTATAACCATTTATTAATAATAAGTAATAAATATCCAGAAACGCCTCAGTGTTAAGATCGTTTACAAAAGATCCTAAAGTGAAACAGCAACTGGGGGGGAGGGGCTCCATCCCTTACTTCCAAAACAAAATGAAAAATAAATAAATAAATAAATACAACTTTCCATGTGAACGTCATGGGGAACAAAATGACTAACCGCTCCATGGGGAGTGTTGAGACAGAAATGCTCGCATTGTGGTGGGTGTGGGCTGGAGCAGTTACTGCGGAGACATCCCACACCCTCATCAGAACCATCCTGACAGCTGGCAACGCCATCACACACCAGACTGAAGTCCAAACACTCACTGTTGCTGCACTTGAACATGTGTGTGGGACATTCCAGCTGGTCACCTGAACCCAAATTGCAAATTTATTCAAACCACTTCTGAATGCAAATACATTGCCTGGCCAAAAAAAAAAAAAAGCCCTCATTCAAAATCACCTTTAGCTTTAATTACAGCAGTCTAGTTAGTGAGTTCTATAAATAAGCAGCGTAATGTGGCAATAAAATGAAATCAGCTGATGACATCAAATGTTTCCCGAATGACCAGGCAGTGTGTCTACCTACAATGGTTACCAGTTTACACGCTCAAATGAATCTTTATGGGTATTAAGGTGCATACTCACATCCAATTTCATCACTTTGGTCTTTACAATCCTTGACACCATCACATCTCCAAAACGTGGGAATGCACTGACTTTTAGATGCACAAGACCACTGGAGTGTCCCACATTGCACAGGAGTGGCCTTGCAGTTCTAAATGATTAAAAATATATGGATTTTGTTCCTAAATGCTAAAATTATTTAACCCAAGTGCAACCATTTGTTCTTTATATTTTGAAAATTATGGGCTAAGATACTTGGACTTTTTGGGATCACACCTGTTCATCTGATCCATCAGTGCAATCTTTGTCTCCATCACAGAACCATTCTTTCTCCAGGCACTCATGGCTATTGGGGCAGCGGCGCTCCAGGGGGCAGTGTGGAGGTTTACGGCAATTCTTTTCATCGGAATGATCGTGGCAATCTGCATGACCATCACAATGCAAGCTTGTGGGCACACACTGTCCACTGGCACACTGAAATTGGCCACGTAAACATGGCTCTTTTGCTGAAAAAAAAAACAGATTTTATAGAACCAATGTAATACTAATGTATCTGATTTAAAAAAAAAAAAAAATTATGTTTAAATACTCCTCACCACAGTTGGTCTCATCAGTGCCATCTAAACAGTCCCTCTCGCCATCACAAAGGAAGGTTTCAGGGATGCAGTGGCTTCTGTTATCACAGTAATGGCTGCAGGATTCGGAGAGTTTAAAACAGTTCAGTTCATCAGAGCGATCCTGACACTGAGGAGTCCCATCACACACCTGCTTTTTGTCTATACACTTCTTCCCATGAGCACATTGGAACTGACCTATAAGGATTACAAGAAACAAAAACAAAAAAGTTACTCAAGCTTGTATAGATTAAAGATCAGGCCAAAATGTATGGAACTACAGGATCCTCTGGATTGTATTTGCACTTTTGTAAATATAACCTGAAAATATTAAAGCTTATTTTCCAATATGGTTGATCATGAAACATACTTTTTTTACACTGCTGTTCACAGTCCTTCTCGTCCGACCCGTCCTTGCAATCCTTCTCTCCATCACACACATGATTGTAAAAGATACACTCACTTCCGTCCCTGCATGGATGGAGGCCCAGAGAGCATTTCAGGGATGAACCTCCTGCAGCATTTCCACCACTATTATCTGGGGAAACATTCAGCACGGTATTGTAGCATGTTGCACAGTACATGTTCTCTGCTTAAACGGCTAATTATACTGTAATGAACAGCATACGGCAATTCTCCTCATCCAAGCCATCTTTACAGTCCAGTCGTCCATCACAGAACTGCTGGCTGGTCAGGCACACTGTCCCCTCGTCACAGTGCAGAGGACAAGTAGGACACTGGAACTCATCTGACCCATCAGGACAGTCAGGGCGACCATTACACACCAGGACTCGATCAATACACTTCCTTCTGTTCTTACACAGGAAGTGAGCTACGTTGGGAGGCAATGGAGAGACAATGTTTGAAACACTCATCCCCACTGAAATTTCTAAGATGGACTGTACTTTACACGTTACCTGGATCAGAGCAGGCATGCAAACAGTGGAGCTCATCAAATCCATCAGGACAATCTAACGTCCCGTCACAGAACTGAGACTGACTGATGCACACCGACGTGCCTTCACACATTACAGAGGGACTTTTACAGGCTGGTTTAAGGGTAGTTTGAAGCGTAGGAGCTACAGTAGTGACAGCTGGGGGAGAATTTAGAAGCAATTAAAATGGATGCATAAGCAGTAAAACTTGTTGCTCTTACTGACAAAAGGTGTTGATTATTACATTTGCGTCGACAGTCTTCCTCATCCGACCCATCCTGGCAGTCCTTTTCTCCGTCACATACATGACTGTACAGGATACACTTACTGTCATCCATGCATGGTTTGAAACCCACAGCACATTTCAGGGATGGAGTTCCGGAATCTTTTTTAGGACTCTTAACTGTAAAGTACAAATCAAAGGGAAAAAAAACAAACAAAAAAGATGGACAAAATATTTGATGCTTATTTAAAAGTTGATTATTAAAGTGCCACGATCAAGTATTTAATCTGTGATGCAGCCTTCTACACTTCTGGCTTTGAGCCCATCATTGCATTTTATGTGTAAAGAACAGTAATGCACAATGTAGTAAACATGTAAAAGCCTTTTTAAGCATACTCTCAAAAAATAAAAATAAATAAAACTGGTTGCCATTTCAAAAAAAAAAAAAAAAAAGCTATTACAGGCTAATATTTTACAACCCCATTAGCTCATGCCACTTACTACAGTCCTCTTCATCAGATCCATCTACGCAGTCTCGCTCTCCGTCACAGAGAAAGTTTTCCGGGATGCAGTGGGTCTTATTGTCACAGTGATGGCTGCAGCTCTGGGTGCGTGTAAAGCAGCCTATTTCATCAGATCGGTCCTGACACTGAGGCGTCCCGTCACACACCAGCTTCTTATTTATGCACATCCTTCCATGAGCACATTGGAATTGGTCTGGGGGACAAATTTCACCAAAAGGCATGACACTTGTTGCATGTTAAACCAGACAGCATAAGGTTAACAGATATACATACTTTACCTCGTCTGCACTGGTATTGACAGTCTTGTTCATCAGAGCCATCTTCACAGTCGGCTTCTCCATCACATAGGTGACTGTAGAGCACACACTTGCTTCGGTCCTTGCAGTGTTTCCAGCCTAAACGGCATTTTAGTGGACCGGCTATATTTGGCTTTATAGTGCCAGCAGGACATCCATCCTCATCAGAACCATCAGTGCAGTCAGAGCGCCCATTACAGACCAAACGACTCTGGACACACTTCCTCCTGTCCTTACACAGGAAGTCACCTATATTTAATAAAAGCAAATAATTTGATTCCAACGATCCCATGAAACGTTTATTATACAACTTCACAAGATGGATTTAATCTTTTCATTCTCAACTGTCTCAGTACCGGCTTTTGGACATCTTTTGACACAAGATTCTTCATCAAAGCCATCTGGACAGTCATGCTTTCCATCACACAGTTTAGCTTTAGAGATGCACACTTTTCCCCCTCGACACGACACCAAGGGTACGTTACAGATCTTCACCTGTGTAGGGTAGCCTAGAGCATGAGATCAAGAAGTGAATACACCCATTATATTAAATAAAAATATGGTCAATATGTTGAACACTAGTAATGAAATAGATGGTCCTCCATCACCAGTGATTTAGATCAACTCCTGAGAAAATACTGGAGACAGGGGTGAATACAAAAAAGTCGGACAGTAGTGCCAGTAATGATTAAATAATAAGATATAATTAAAATTTTATACCACAGTCCGCTTCATCAGTTCCATCTACGCAGTCTTGCTCTCCATCACACAGGAAGTTTTCCGGGATGCAGCGGGTCTTATTGTCGCAGCGGTGGCTGCAGCTCTTGGTGCGTGTAAAGCAGTCCATTTCATCGGAGCGATCCTGACAATGTGGCTTTCCATCACACACGAAGGTAGCGTCAATGCACTTCCTTCCATGAGCACATTGGAACTGCCCTAGAAATAGTTCAAGAACAAAAATCTGCTAAACCAAAAGGCCAAATATACAGTACAGTACGTATGATGCTTTCTCTTACCGGTTTCGCAACGAACATCACATTCCACTTCATCAGATCCATCTCCGCAGTCAATCTCTCCATCACACACATGATTGTGCAGGATACAGTCACTGCCATCCTTACAGGGTGTCAAACCAAAACGGCACTTCACAGGAGCTGCTTCGGTAGTATAAACAGCCACGGTGGGACAGTCCACCTCATCGGAAGCATCGGTGCAGTGCAAACGTCCATCACACACCAACTTCCTGTCAATGCACCTTCTTCTATCTTTACAGAGGAAGTCATCTAGAGAAGACGACATTTGAAAGTCTCATTAGACGTCTGAAGAAAAGATCCGAAAATACTTTAGAAATGTTTACTACCATCATAAGGACAGCTCTGAAGGCATGGTCTTTCGTCAGAACCATCGGCACAGTCCTTTCTGCCGTCACAAAGCTGACTCTGGGAGATGCACTTTGAGGTTCCCAGGCATGGTACATATGGACTTGTGCAATGGGATTGTGGTCCAGGGTTGCCTGTAGAAAAGAAAAAAAAGTAACTCAATGATGACAAAGCTTATTCAGCTTAAAAGACGAGATAAGAGATTAAACATGCAAAATACTTGAGCAAATGCTACACCATTACAGTAACTTCGTAACCTCCCAGAAAGAAACTCTTCAAGAGTCACATTGTTGCACTCCTGTGGACACAACCCTACCAGCATCTCTACTAGATCTGGCACAAAGGTGAAGTTCTGTAGCACATATTGCTACTGTAGCGTAATTCAGGTCAGAATGTTGACTCACCACAGTCGGTTTCGTCTGATCCATCCCAGCAGTCCCTGATCCCATTGCAAAGAAAAACTTCTGGAACACAGCGAGTGTTTTGATCACAGCGCAAGGCGCAGCTTCTCGAAGGCTTCCAGCACGTCGATTCATCAGAGTTATCCGGACACTGAGGAATCCCATCACACACCTGCTTCCTGTCTATGCACTTCCTGCCACGGCGACACTGAAACTGACCTGCGGGTAAATGAAGAAATAAAATAAGCACAGGCTCCAACAAAATCCTGAAGGAACCGAGAAGGCACTGAGCAAACGCAAAATCACATGGCATGGATGATTATGGCAGCACAAGTTTTGGAGAACGTTAATTGGTGAAAATATGCAGCAGAAAATCCAGTTTAGCCGGGGGGGAAAAAAAAAAAAAAGGAAACCTAGCTTCTATTGATGCACGTAAAACCTTTTCCTCTACAAGTCTTTGACCCCTGCCCCAGTCTTAACAATTGAGTCACGATCAGTAATGGTTTCCTAAACTGATCATCTGTAGCATCTTTCAACAGCAGCTCATTTCAGATTTTCAAGAAGCCCATGCTGCTTTCTGAAAGGTAACAAAACTCAAGCAGCAATTATTAGTAAGACATAATTTTAATGTCATTGTTAAAAGTAGTAACTAAGACGAGAAGGAAGAGAGGGGGAGGGGCTCCTTACTTTAGCTTCACACGCACATATGGATACACTTATCTGTCGGGATTTATTTATTTTATTTATTTATTTTTTTTATAAAGGTAAACTATAAATGTATCCTCCATCATTTAATTAAAAATAAATAAAAAAGACCTGGGCCCATATTCACAAAGCTCCTTAGAATTCTCTCAGAGAGCGCCCATCATCTTAAAAAGTCGTAGCTGGGAGTCCTAGACAAAGTGATTTAGGAAACTTCTCAGAGCAACTTTGAGTAAGGAAAGTACAAAGTCCTTTATCTTGGTGAGGAGGTGTGGTTGACCCCGTTGCTACGGATGATGCAGCAATTCAAGGACTGTGATTGGTTGATAAAAAAAAAAATAAAAAAAACCTCAGTAAAGGTCTTGAAATGCGCTCTTTGTGAAAATAGAATATATGATAATAGAACAGACAGTGAAATCATGTTTGTATATACAGTGGAACCTTGGATTACGAGCATAATTTGTTCCAAAAGCGGTCTCGTATTTCAAGTGGACTCGTAAACCAAATCAAATTTTCCCATAAGAAATAATGGAAACTCAAATTATTCGTTCCACTGCACCGAAAAATAAATACATAAAAATAATGAACACAAAATATAAAGTAAAAATAAAACAAATTAACCTGTACTTTACCTTTATAAAAAAATAAAATAAATAAATAAATCCCGACAGATAAGTATCCATATGTACGTGTGAAGCTAAAGTAAGGAGCCCCTCCCCCTCTCTCCCTTTTCGTCTTAGTTACCCCAGAGCAGAGAGAAAAAGTGTGTGTGGGCGAAAATAGGAGTGGTCTGTGTGTGCACGTGTCACTGTGTCCAATGATGCGCGTGCACACAAAGAGCAGGCTGATACAGAGAGAAAATGGATCTTTTACCTCTCTAATGAGACTTGCTTTTGCTTTACACGCGCGCTGTACACACGCATACAGACAAAATAAATTGAAAATGTTGAAAATGCCTACTTTTGAAACAACCAACCAATTTCCACACAGTGGTTACTATAAAGGTCTTACATTTATTTACAATACCGATTTTATTACTTAAAATGGCTCACCTTTTACCAATTTACATAATTGCAGGACAGTCTATTTAAGTTGCACATTTTTGATGGTATGTACAGTAATCAACAATCCAAGAGAAATGAAAGGAAGTAAAAGAACAAGAAAACCAAACTGGACAGAAGAGCAGTGTTTACTTTCCGCCATTTTGTCCTCTGCTATAGAAACTCTTAAGCCTCTTAAAAGTCCTCCTCTCTACTCTTAACATTTTTTACCTTAGGAGCTGTTTTTAGTTCCAAGATGTTTCGTCAATCACTTTTATCTTTACTAAGATTAAGTCCTAAATTTAAGAGGAAATTCTAAGGATTGTCACTAGGAGCAACTTTTAGGGTTAAGAAGCTTTGTGAATACGGGCCCTGGTCATTGAGCTTGAACAAATGCATAGTAGCACTCAAAAATATATATATATATATAAAAAAAAAAATTTTTAAACCCACACACTAGAGGCTACTGTACAGAGAACTACAGTTGCCCTGAATAAACAAATGCTTGTTACACCTGACCTGGATTACACTGAAGATCACACCCGTCTTCATCAGATTCATCCTTACAGTCGACCTCTCCATCACACACATGATGGTACAGGATGCAGTCGCTTCCATCCTTACAGAGCACCGACCCCCAACGACACCTTAAAGAAGCTCCACTTTCTGGCACTGCAGCAGCAGAACAGTCCACCTCATCAGAACCATCAGTGCAGTCCGGGCGTCCATCACACACCAGATACTGCTCAACACACTTCCTTCTGTCCTTACAAAGGAAGTCACCTTAAAATGTACAGGGAAGTGTTACTCACATACGGTTTTGGTTATAGGACAAGAAAACCAATTTTAGACACCTATGCACATTACCCATATTTTGACATGAATGTATACAGGAGAGTTCATCAGAACCATCAGGACAATCCAGATTTCCATCACAGAGTTGGACAGGGGACATGCACATTGATGTGATTTCACACAACACAGAGGGGCTTTTACAGTCCGGATAGTGAGCTGATAAAACTACTGACTGAGCTTCAGACGAGGCCTTACTGTTGACTGAATCTTCATTATCAGTAGCTGAAAAGATAGAAAACCGGTCATAAATGCACAAAACCCACTGAATAACAAAAGCATGCCTAGTGATCAATGCGTGTCCTCCAGGTGCCATTTTTCTGCTCTTACGGCTCTCATTTTTTATGGAACCAAAAAAAACCCCACACATAAGCTAGGATCACACAACATGGCTTAAACTCACTGCAATCTGCTTCGTCACTGCCATCTACGCAGTCTCGCTCTCCATCACACAGGAAGTTTTCCGGGATGCAGTGGGTCTTATTGTCACAGCGATGGCTGCAGCTCTTGGTGCGAGTGAAGCAGCCCATTTCATCAGAGCGATCCTGACACTGAGGCGTCCCATCACACACCAGCTTCTTGTCTATACACATTCTCCCATGAGCACATTGAAACTGTCCTGGAGTAACACAAGAAAACAGCCGCTGAGGACTATTACAATGAAAAGCTAGTAAATTTATAGCAATATATAATACTGATGTATAAAAACATCAACGGCTAGCTACAAAATCAATAACTGGTTAGTTGACGGATCTTTAAAATAAAAAAGGTCAATAATCAGGGAAACAAGAAGTGTCTACCTTTTTTACATTGCTGCTCACAGTCCTCCTCATCTGACCCATCCTCGCAGTCTCTCTCTCCATCACAAAAATGACTGCGGAGAAAACACTGTCTTCCATCCCTGCACGTCTTAAAGCCCAGGCGGCATTTCAGGGGTGAAGCTTCTATAGCTTTGTTGCCCTTCTTATCTACAAATATCATTCAGAAAGAAATCCATCAACCCTGTTCAAATGCTCAGTCAATTACTTTTAAATAAACAACTTTTAATTACAACAGAACATACAGCAGTTTCTCTCATCCGAGCCGTCATTACAGTCCAGTCGTCCATCACAGAACTGCTGGCTGGTCAGGCACACCGTCCCCTCGTCACAGTGCAGAGGACAAGTAGGACACGGCAACTCATCTGATCCATCAGGACAGTCAGGGCGACCATCACACACCAGGACTTGCTCAATACACTTCCTTCTGTTCTTACACAGGAAGTGAGCTAAATAGGGAAGGAAAAAGCAGTTAGAAATTTCAATAGCAGTGTTTCAGTGATGTAATGCTCACACGTTGTCACACGTTGTCACACGTTACCTGGATCTGAGCAGGCGTGTAAACAGTGGAGCTCATCAAATCCGTCAGGACAATCTAACGTCCCGTCACAGAACTGAGACTGACTGATGCACAGTGACGTGCCTTCGCACATTACAGACGGACTTTTACAGGCCGGTTCTGGAGTCGATTCAACTCTAGTAGGTACAGTGACAGCTGGGGGGGGAGGAGTTTTAAAAAAATTTTTTTTAATGAATATGCTACAATAAAGTATCTACAGTGCATCCGGAAAGTATTCACAGCGCATCACTTTTTCCACATTGTTATATGTCACAGTCTTATTCTAAAAATGGATTCAATTAATTTTTTCCCCCCGAATTCTACACACAACACCCCGTAATGACATGAGAAAAGATTTTTGCGAATTTATTAAAAATAAAAAGAAATTGAGAAAGCACATGTACATAATGATTCACAGCCTTTGCAAATTTGAGCTAAGGCGCATCCTGTTTCCCCTGATCATCCTTGAGATGTTTCTGCAGCTTAACTGGAGTCCACCTGTGGTAAATTCAGTTGATTGGAC
>JAQMYG010000009.1:20667367-20680214 GCA_030014215.1 Clariallabes teugelsi | reverse complement strand
GTTTAGGGTATCAGAGATTCCTTGTGGAGCTGTCCAGGGTCCTGAAGCTGCTGGGGAAACATCAACAACCCGTAGCTTAATGATAAATAGAGTTTATTCTGGGTTGCAGCTTATCATGTCACAGGCATTTATGTCAATTATGTAGCTGAAGGAAGCTCATCAGACAAGAGACTAGTGAGAGATAGACACATTAGGTCAGAAAGGGCAGGGTTTCCACTGACTTCTACAGGATTTTTTTTTTTTTTTTAACTGTATCTACAATTTCTGGTATGATTTGAGAAGTGATTAAGATGACAAGTTGTCCATGAAACCAAATCTTTAAAATGAATTGAAAGGGAAATCTATGTTCATTCTCCATTTCAAGGCCAAAACAGATACCAGTCAAAGGTTTTAATGTGATGTGCCGCTAAGAACCAGAGCACAAGCCATTAATTTGATTAGTCTTTTTAAGAGCTGTGAATTAATTATTAATGGTTAAACATAAAACGTTAACTAGTGCTACTACTCAATCATGTTATTTACTCATCTGGGGCTTTGGATGCAAGGTCAAAGAGCTTCATAAATCTGTTTGAAATGTCCTGGATATAGAGCTGGATTGAATGGAAATCTTTATACAGTTGTGATAAAATGGTGTAAATCAGACAGGCCAGGTTGGAGAATGATCTCAGACGGAAAGTGTTCGTCTACAAAATGGTGAATTTTTGTAATTAATTCTGGCCATCAGTCATTCGCCCATTACATAAACACATTCTAATTAAATAAATGAGCCTCACACACAAAAATGTTTTGAGCTCTCATGACACTTTATGAAATTTAATTAAAGCTGAGTGGAAAAATATGTGCACTGCACTACAAGATGACTAAAGACAAATAAATGTAAAAAAAAGAACAAAAAAACAAGTTGCTGTAGTTTGTTTTACAATATTTTTGTACAGTATTACTTTAAAAACATTTTTTATAAATGTATACCGTAGTGTACTTAAATTACTAAGAGAGAAGAAAATTTGTTACACTTTTCTTTTTTTTTTTTTTTTAGAAATCCTAAGAGGACGCACATTTTTAAATGAGACTGTTGGGTGTTACAGATTTGTACATACTCAACAAATACACTTTTTTTTCTTTTTACTTACTTAATCATTAAATATGATTTTAGAGTTTTGGAGTATTATAAAAAAAAACAACACCTAATTTCCTTGTAACTTAGTTATGGTGCCTTCAGTACGAACCCTTAGGGACAAGGGGATAAACAATTATATATAAAGAAAAATAAAAGAATGGGAAAAAAAAAAGAAATGCTATAATCTGCCTTTACATAACACTTCATCCACCCTCTGCAGAAACCAAGTGGCAGCATGACACGCTCGTGTGCGCGCACACATGCGCTCACATGCTCACACACACACACACTCACACACACACTCACATTTAAACATGCATACTTACTTATTTAATATCAAAAGCCTAATTTCTCTAGATTTAATATATTTGGAAACAAAATTTGCACACACACACGCACACAAACGCATTCAAGCACAAATGTGCACACACACACACACACACACACACACACACACACACACACACACACACACACACACGGCACAGGAAAATGAAGCCAATGTGGAGGAAAAAAGAATGGACTTACCATCTTCTACACCCGCAGAATAAGCTCAGTCACACACACTCACTGTTATGGACAATCTAACAGAGAGTGTGTGAGAGAGGAAACGAGAGTGGAGGGAGGAGAGAGGAGGAGAGTAGGAGCACAAGAATAGATGAAGATTGGACAGAGACAGAGAAAGAAGGAGGAGGGAAAGAGAGAGCGAGAGACACTCTTCCTCTCCCTTCCACTCTCTCTCTCTCTCTCTCTCTCTCTCCAATCTTCACCACTCTTGTGCTCCATCTATTTCTCCGTCTCCATCCAAGCGAGTGAGTAGATGAATAATAGTAAGAAATAAAATGCAGTGATAAAGTATAAGAAAAAGAGAGAAAGATAGAATGTGCAATAAAACAATGAGAACACACGCACAGTTATCTTTGTGCGCTGCCAAAACATCATTTGAATACTGGTGTAGTTTTCAGGAATGCAAAAACTGATCAAAAAATGAATGGATGGATTGAGGATGGATGGATAAATGAATGGATGGAAGGACTAATGGATGGACAAAAGAATGTACTGTATATATGAGTAAGTGGGTGAAATGATGGATGGATGGATGAAGGGAAGGATGGATAGAGGATGGCTGGTTGGATGAACGGATGGATAGAAGGTTTGATAGATGGTATTTGGCAGGATTGATGGATGAATCTTTATTTGCTATACAGCTGTCCTATTACAATTCACAACAATTCATTTCAGTTGTATAATTTTATAAGTTTGAATAATTTATAATTAAAATGTATTTTTGTTAAATTTATGATTCATTAGATTTTTTTCCCCCCATATAAATTTTAAATAATCCTATAAAAGCGAGAATAAAATCCTCAAGAATAAACAAAACAGGCTATTTTTTTTCCACCTTCACCTGTCTCTCTCTCTCTGGTGCATGGCCAAAAAAATGCCATTTCAGACAGGAAACATTACAATTACAGTATTGGAAATGGGCTAAGATCTGTCCATTGCATGAACCATCAACTTTGCAGAAAAAAACATGAAATTGACTCATTAAAAAAATCAACAGTAAAAATCACAGCTATGTTTAATAGTGAAAGTAAAAGCTTTACCACACGCACAGCGTGACGAGAACTTACAGGATTGGGACTAACCATCTGTGTGGCCATAAGGAAATGACTTATTAATGAATTAAAGAAATGGCTTCAAATTGCTACCATAAAGATTGGACTTTGGAGCAATGAAAAAAGGTCTGATGTGTTCTGATTGGCCGTATTCCAGAGCGATGGGCGTGTCAGGGTAAGCACATGAAGCGATGCACCCATGATACATAGCTGCACCTGTACAAGTCTCTGGAGGCAGTGTTATGATCTGGGGTTGCTTTAGTTGGTCAGGTCTAGGCTCAGCAACATTATGTGGTGCATTGTGTGCCGTAATCAAAGCTAAAGGACATCAAACAAATATTAGTATCTTTTTTTTAATATAGATATAAAAGTTAACAAATAGAAAGAAGGAAGTTTGTAAACTGATTTTTTTTCTTTTTTATAAAAAAAGAAAAGAAAATACAAGTTAGAAAGGAAAATACAATGAAAAAAATTCTATTCAATGGACATATTTATTTATTTATTTATTTTTTATTACTTTCAGCTTTCAAATTGTCTTTTTTTTAACTCCATCCTCACATCCCATGAAAAAGATAACAGTTTGCCACTGATGCGGATGATGAAACGGAACCATATTAAACTCAAATTTATCAATGTGGACTAGCACTGCTTGTGTGTGTGTATCTGTGTATGAGTGTTTCTTATGCCATGTTAAGCATGTATATATATATATATATATTTGCTAATGGATATACAGTAAGGTAAGTAAGGTGTTTGTAAGGTAGACGACATGGAATTATATCTTTAATAGTGAAAAAAGCAAATATCAGACATCAAACAAGAATGCTGCAGTTTTTTGGATAATATGATGGACTAAACCTATATTGCAAAATCATTATATTAGATAAATATTAGATAAGTTATTTATCCCTAACTGATGCAGTGAGTAGCTTCTCATTTCTTAAACAACCACGTCAGAAGACATATCCTGTGGCCATGGCAAAGATGCTACTCTGTTTCAAAAGGGTCAAATTATTGGCCTGTATCACGCAAAAGAAAATTGCTGAAACTACTAAAATTGGGTTAAAAACTGTCCTATGCATTATTATTATAAAATGGAAAGATAGTGGTGAACCTTCATCTGCAAGAAAGTCATGTGGTCACATCATGATGTTTGACAGTAACATCTGTCAAAAAATAAATAAATAATTCAGTGATCATAATGGGAGATCACTTACAGTAAATGTTTGTGGAAATCAAATACTGTGGTTAAAATCAAACTAAGAAAAACAAAACTAAAAAGTATTGCGAAATACTCGCGGGTATGTTTAATAATGAGCATTAATATATAATAATGAAGAGAACTCAAGGGATTGGGACTAAACAGCTGTGTAGCAGTTGCTAGGCAGCATAAAGAATGTACTTTAAAGCGTTGGAAAAAGGTCATGTGGTCTGATGAGTCCAGATTTACGCTGTTTCAGAGTCATGAGTAAAAGGAGAGGCGGCTGAAGTGATGCACCCATCATGCCTCCTCCCATACAAGCCTGTAGGGGTAGTATTATGATCTGGGGTTGCTTCTGTTCATCAGGTTCAGCAAGAGTCCCAAAAAACTTAAGTCACCTGATTACCTGAATATACTGAATGACCAGGATGTTTCCATTAATGGATTTTCTCTTCTCTGATGTCACAGGCATATTCCAAGATGGCAATGGCAGGATTCATTAGGCTTAAATTTTCAAAATAGTGAGAATGAGATATCATTTTCACATATGGATTGGCCAACACAGGGTCCAGACTTTCTAATCCCATTGAGAGTCTTTGGGATGTGCCGGAGAAGACTTTACCCTGTAGTCTGACTCTCCCATCATCAATTCAAGACCTTGAAGAGAATTTAATGTGACTCTGTATAGAAATAAATGTTGTTACATTACTTAAGCTTACTGAAATGATGAAGTGAATGCGTGCTGTAATCAAAGCAAAAGACCAAAACGTCCAAGGAAATATACAGTAAGTATGTGATTTTTTTTTTTTTTTTGGCCAGGCAGTGCATTTTCACATACTAAGATAAAGAATCAAAGTGCAATAAAATGGACTACAGTTTAATGACCCTGATTTAGTAGCTTCATTATTAATTCATTATTCATTATAATTTAATAATAATTAAATCTAATTATAATCTTATCTACCTACTGTAGACTCACATTCAGTGCTATTACGTAAATCCACATAAATACTGGACGCATTTACAGACTCTCTAAAAGAAAGAAAGAAAGGGAAGGGGGAGAACTCAAGAACTCAAGAACTCAAAAATAAAAACGTACAAATATCCCCGAAAATTGTTTTTGCCTGTCTGAGGTGTAAGAGTTGGTGTGTGGATGTAGAGAAAGTGTGATAGAGATGGGAACTGATTGTGTGACAAAATTATGCAAAGAGAGTGTGTGCAAAATTGTGGAGAAAAAAATATCCGGAGAGAATAAATGAAAGCAGATATTTATACCTACAGATACATTTCCACAGCAGAAACCTTTTCTCTGTTAAAATCATTGTCGAATTCTGTATACGCAACGCAGCGAGCTGGATTCTTGATAAGTTCAAGTGTGATCTCGATATTGCATGAAAACAATATAATAGCAACATTTCCATGAGCAATACACTGTAATAAACTCACACCACAGTAAAACATTTTGTCTTTTCAAAGTTGCATTATATCTATGAGGGGCGTTCAAGTCAATCCAGCACTTTTCGATTGGGCAGAATAACAGAACACAGTTATGAGAGTAAAAAACTCCCTTTATTTCACCACTATTATATAATCCGCTGCTACACTAATGCACTTATCCCAATGTTTCAATAGTGCTTGGATACCATCAAGGAGGAACGTTTTCTCATTTCATCAGAGCCATGATATGACTACCTGCTTCATTTCTGAAACACTGGCCTCCCAGGAACTCCTTTAATGGCCCAAACATGTGTTAATCGAGTCGCATCTCTGTACTACGCTCGAATTCTTTTGTAAATCTCAACCAGTTTTACAGCTTCATTTACAAGAAATTTCATCACAAGTCCCAGTTTGCCCTTTGTATATTACATATTACCATTATTCATGAAAAGAATACTTCATGTTTAATATAATGCATTATAAGTAGTGTTAAAACCACGCTCATTTTGTCAACAACAAAGCCACTTGACTTCACTTGATTTTTTTTGTTATAGGCATTTCTAGTAGACTATTCTTTCTTTCTTGTATTTTTTCTTTACATGTTAAATAACATGCCTAACTGTGCATAATGCCCAATAAAAGCATATCTACAGTATAGTCATGTCTTAACCATAACACCAACTCCCAGAGTACAGCTTGTATAGACTACAACACACTGCCATAATAAACTCTCTTACATTCAGATTAAACTGACTATTGATCCTGCACACCTCAGTCCATTCACACTCACACACACACACACACAGTATATAAGGATTTTCACACCACCCTCACTTCGCGAAGTACATGCTGTGTGTTTTCTACCAAGTCTCATTATATCTACGGTAGACATAAAACAGAAATACTGTTTGTACAGTAGTTTATCCACAGGCATTGCTCAACGAATGGACCAGTAGGCAACATCATCATCAACTTTGATGAGCATGTCACAAGAGGTTCTCACTGACTGTAACAGTAGGCAGCGTCGTCCATGCCGGAAAATCGGGTACGTCAGGCCGAGCTCATACTGTAGCTACTGAAACCCTGGATTAGACTGTGACGATGCATATGACGAGTAAATGAAACCGCGGATCAGACTGCGACACATCTGCAGCGATAGTGCGTACGACAGGGAGAGGTAATATTGGAACGGCATGAGGAGCAGCAGAGAGTTGACCAAACACTCCGCTTGCAGGTAATCGTAGTATTCATGCATCAGGATCTGAGGGTAAACATCCCGTGAGCGGGTGAAGCCGCGGGTAACCTCCAGTATAGTAGTATATATGTATGTATAAGTGTAAGTGTGTGTATGTATACATACTGTATACACATATATGGCCTTCATTATTTTTAAAATATGTTTTATTGAATTTCTAGCACTTCTAGCACTATTTAGGTTTTTTTCCCCCTTAAATTATATAAAAAAGGGAAACTCCTAATATATTTTTTTAAAAGCAGTAAATAACAACATTTCAAGCTTAAGCTTCTGAAATGTCACTGTAATTTTGCCCCATGCTGAAATGATAAATGTCATGCATTTCTGCACTTCTTTTACTGGCAACCCACGCTTCATCAGTCCTCCTTTCCCCAGACAATAACACACAAGTCTGTAACGGCTTAGTGAGAACACACTCTCTCTCTTTCTCACACACACACACACAGCTCTGGAGATTTTAAGTGTGAATCCTGACAATGCCACAGCTACAAGTGGCCAGGAGTCCAAGAGAGACAAACCGGGCATACACTGGCCAATCTGAGTTCATGTATGCACCTTGCACCTTGAACTCTCACCCTCCTCAGTTAAAAACTGTCATATGATGGGACAGAGTTGGCTTGCGGGTGTGAAAAAAAAAAAAAAAAAAAAAAAAAAAGCGGCAAATAAGCACAGAATTTGCGCTTTAAATTAATTAAAAAAATTTTTTTTAAGTAAATAAATAAAGCAAGATACAGCAGTTTCTCTCATCCGAGCCGTCATTACAGTCCAGTCGTCCATCACAGAATTGCTGGCTGGTCAGGCACACTGTCCCCTCGTCACAGTGCAGAGGACAAGTAGGACACGGCAACTCATCTGATCCATCAGGACAGTCAGGGCGACCATCACACACCAGGACTCGCTCAACACACTTCCTTCTGTTCTTACACAGGAAGTGAGCTAAACAGAAGAGGTAGTTAGTAGAGTAGATACAGTATATCGTACAGAAATCAGGGTTTTAGAGATGTACTGCTTTTTCTTCACACGTTACCTGGATCTGAGCAGGCGTGTAAACAGTGGAGCTCATCAAACCCATCAGGACAATCTAACGTCCCGTCACAGAACTGAGACTGACTGATGCACAACGACGTGCCTTCGCACATTACAGAGGGACTTTTACAGGCCGGTTCTGTAGTCGATTCCACTCTAGGAGCTACAGTGACTGCTGGGCAGGAGGATAGAGAAGAGGGGGGGGTAAGTGAATGTAAGTGAATATTTACATTTGCGTCTAAAGTCAATCCCACCGACACACCCTCGCAGTCCTTTTCTCTAATTACACATCACAATTTACTTTATACAATGGCAAACATCCACAATACTCTCTCAACAAATCAGATTATTAGTCAGTAGTGCCAAAATACTAACGTTAGTCCACATGCTATGATTTAGAGATACAGAACTCACAGCAATCTGCTTCGTCACTGCCATCTACGCAGTCTCGCTCTCCATCACACAGGAAGTTTTCCGGGATGCAGTGGGTCTTATTGTCACAGCGATGGCTGCAGCTCTTGGTGCGAGTGAAGCAGCCCATTTCATCAGAGCGATCCTGACACTGAGGCGTCCCATCACACACCAGCTTCTTGTCTATACACATTCTCCCATGAGCACATTGAAACTGTCCTGGAGTAACAAGAACCCGAAAGCTAATAAATAATGGGTAGTAATATTTACTACTAAAATGTTATCTGATGGATCTTTAAAATAAAACAAGGTTAATGAATCAGGGAAATAAGAAGTGTCTACCTTTTTTACATTGCTGCTCACAGTCCTCCTCATCTGACCCATCCTTACAGTCTTTTTCTCCATCACAAAAATGACTGCGGAGAACACACCGTCTTCCATCCCTGCACCTTTTAAAGCCCAGACGGCATTTCAGGGGTGAAGGTGTAGTTTTTTTGCCCTTCGTATCTACAAATATCATTTAGAAGGCAGGGGTGAGAATTTTTTTTTTTTATAAATTAAAAATATCAACCCTGACCAAATTACTTTCCAATAAACAACTTTTCATTACAGCAGTTTCTCTCATCCGAGCCATCTTTACAGTCCAGTCGTCCATCACAGAACTGCTGGCTGGTCAGGCACACCGTCCCCTCGTCACAGTGCAGAGGACAAGTAGGACACGACAACTCATCTGATCCATCAGGACAGTCAGGGTGACCATCACACACCAGGACTCGATCAATACACTTCCTTCTGTTCTTACACAGGAAGTGATCTAAATAGGGAAGGAGGAAGCAGTTAGAAATTTCATTAACAGTGTTTCAGTGATGTAATGCTTTGTTTTCACACATTACCTGGATCTGAGCAGGCGTGTAAACAGTGGAGCTCATCAAACCCATCAGGACAATCTAACGTCCCATCACAGAACTGAGACTGACTGATGCACAACGACGTGCCTTCACACTTTACAGAGGGACTTTTACAGGCCGGTTCTGGAGTCGCTTCAAATTTAGGATCTACAGTGATGGGGGTGGGGAAAAATAAATAAAACAATTAACATGCAGTATGAGCGATCTAAGCATTTATTAGGAGGAGTGAGTATTTACATTTGCGTCTACAGTCTCTCTCATCCGACCCGTCCTTGCAGTCCCTTTTTTCATCACACACACGACTGTACAGGATGCACTCACTTCCATCCCTGCACAGTTTGAAGCCCACAGGACATTTCAGGGCTTCTTCGTCTTTGCCACTTTTGTCTGAAGAATACAACCAGAAACGTAACCGATTATTAACTTTATACGATGTCCAACATTATTGATGGGACAATATTCATTCAATTATAAACGGGGATCAGTGGATTTCCTGTGTAATTTAAATGATTATGAAAAAGGGCAACCAACTTGAATTACAAATTCCTTTAAAAAAAAAAAAAAGACTGTTGGATGCTTTTCTGTGCACTCAGGAAATGACTATTTTAAAACTGCCAAGGAAAGAAAATCTAAGAGTGTGATGACAAAATTTGGTAAATACTATTCGGCCTACAATGACTTTGGACTCCTGCTTTGACAGCTGTGCATTATTTTAACATTAACAGACGCTTATAGGAGGAATCCTAGTCAGTTGCAGCCTATTAACCATTTTGAAAATCAAAATTGAAACGACTAATCGTGCAATTTGTTATCTGACGGATTCATTACTGAATAGCTCTTTAGACATCAGCTTTTAAATTTAGCTTGAGTTTTTAATGCATGAAGTAACTAAAGATAAAGGTGATTTTTATTAAAAATGTCTTTTTAATTAATTTTCCTGATGAAACAAAAACTAAAACCAAGTAAAAGCAAAATAGCAGCAATAAAATATAACTATAAAAGCTGAAAGGCGGCAGATGGAAATTACCGGAGTTAAGTTGAAACGTTAAAACCGATTGTCTGTGGTTAAGGGGCGTGGACGGGTTTAAACATGAAGTATGGGGAGCCCAAGTGTGAGGCAACTGGGGACGGGACACACCTGAAGAAAATATGGCTAATTACTGTAGTGCGTGTTGGGGTGAACTGAAAAAAAGTTGAGAGCACAACAGCGTGAGCCACATGTGTGCAGGTAAAGCTCAAAAACAAATTGGCGCATGCATAATTCACTTGTCGCTTCCAGCTCTTCTGCTTGAATCAAGAGTGAAATGATTCCAAAATTAAAAGATTTTTGTCTCAAGAAGGTGTTAACCATCATGCTATTACTCACTCCACTCCAGTAAGCCCAACACCTACAGTACATGTCAGAATGTGCACACAGGAATCCATCATTAAATTATAACCGACAATTAAATTGGATCATGACAAATTCGTTGCCAACCAATTTGATTAATGTTTTTAGTCGCCAATGATTAATCATTGCACCATGAAAGAATGTGCAAATTTACCATGGAATCAAAAGTGAATGGTGGGATTGATTTTCACAACATAAGTGAAGGAAGCATTGTATAGTGCAGTTAAATAAAATTCAACCCTCGATTGGTTTACTCAAACTAATGATTAATTATGGATCTCCTAACACTGCAATCTCAAATCAGATTAAATAAAATTAATACAATCTATGACTGGGATATAGAATAGCTAAAAACTCACAGCAATCTGCTTCGTCACTGCCATCTACGCAGTCTCGCTCTCCATCACACAGGAAGTTTTCCGGGATGCAGTGGGTCTTATTGTCACAGCGATGGCTGCAGCTCTTGGTGCGAGTGAAGCAGCCCATTTCATCAGAGCGATCCTGACACTGAGGCGTCCCATCACACACCAGCTTCTTGTCTATACACATTCTCCCATGAGCACATTGAAACTGTCCTGGAGTAACAAGAACCCGAAAGCTAATAAATAATGGGTAGTAATATAAAGTATAATAGTGATGTATAAAAATATCAACAGCTAGCTACAATCAATGACAACTGGTTAGCTGATGGATCTTTAAAATAAAAAGAGTCAATAATCAGGGAAACAAGAAGTGTCTACCTTTTTTACATTGCTGCTCACAGTCCTCCTCATCTGATCCATCCTCGCAGTCTTTATCTCCATCACAAAAATTATCAGCGAGAACACACTGTCTTCCATCCCTGCACCTTTTAAAGCCCAGACGGCATTTCAGGGGCGAAGCTTCTGCAGCTTTGTTGCCCTTCTTATCTACAAATATCATTCAGAAAATAAAAATAAAAAACAATCAACTCTGACCACATGCTCAGTCAATTACTTTCAAATAAACAACTTTTAATTACAGCAGAACATACAGCAGTTTCTCTCATCTGAGCCATCTTTACAGTCCAGTCGTCCATCACAGAACTGCTGGCTGGTAAGACACACCGTCCCCTCGTCACAGTGCAGAGGACAAGTAGGACACGACAACTCATCTGATCCATCAGGACAGTCAGGGCGACCATCACACACCAGGACTCGCTCAATACACTTCCTTCTGTTCTTACACAGGAAGTGATCTACACAGAGAAGAGGTAGTTAGTAGTTTGAATGAGAATCTGTGCTTCAGAGATGGACTGTACTTTACACGTTACCTGGATCTGAGCAGGCGTGTAAACAGTGGAGCTCATCAAACCCATCAGGACAATCTAACGTCCCGTCACAGAACTGAGACTGACTGATGCACAACAACGTGCCTTCGCACATTACAGAGGGACTTTTACAGGCCGGTTCTGGAGTCGATTCAACTCTAGGAGCTACAGTAACAGAATCTAAAAAAGGAAAAGAAAAAAAAAAAAGGCATCCAACATACCCTCACCTCAGATTGCAACAGATATCTTTGCTTAATAAACAACCCATTACCCCCCCCCCCCTCTCAGTGGAGATTCACAATGCTGCCGCCTTAAGAACTGTATATGAAGCATTTTCACCATCAAATAAGTGACTTTTTTGCTGTATTTGCACCAGTGGTGCCAAAATTATTAGCATTTCCATAGAAGTTTGTTATTCAGGGTATTGATGAACAGATTACTGACCTTGTTGCAATTCACTCATCCCTACAGTCACATCAACAATGGCACTCCCCACTGAGAAGGCCTTCACACGTTCTCCATCTTGCCGCTTCCATAGCGTGATGACATCACTGAGTATAGTCACCATGTAGGGCTCATAGGCAGCGACAATCAAGCCTGGAAAAGTCCATCGTTCACCAGCAGAGCGTTTCCTCATCTTCACAAGACTCATTACCTGCAGTTCTGAAAAAGCACAGGAAAGGTGGAGTTTGGTAGGGTTTTTTTTTTTCCTTTCTTTCATTAAACCACTCCCCCACACACACCTGCATGTGAAATTACATAATTTTTGTACATTAATCAATCATCTACAATATATAATCGTTACTGACCATTTTGCGAGCTCCATAAAAAGCTCTGTGCTTTGAAGTCCAATACAATGTGGCTGATACTTGTGTCCTCAAAGCTGTAGATGGCTTTTGCATTTCCACCCAACAGGCCCAGCTTCATGTTAATGATCCGACCGTCCTCCAGCCAGTACAACTGACCCCGCTGCCAATCTACAAGCAATCTGTCGATCTCGCCACTCGCATGGTACAACAGGCTCGAAACGCTCTGATCAGAGAGTCTAATATGCGTGGCACCCACAGAAAGTTCATCACAGGACACCCAGTACAAGTTTCCAGTCTTCTGGTCGACTCGGACAGTGCACACTTTAAAAGAACACGATGAAGAAAAATATCAAGTTTATTATTATTATTATTATTATTATTATTAT
>JAQMYG010000009.1:20622447-20641981 GCA_030014215.1 Clariallabes teugelsi | reverse complement strand
TTACAACGCTTTCAAATCAGGTTGGGTTAAAGTGTGGTGGGGTTTGTTCAGATTATATGTTCAGACTAGATGTGACTTTGTTCACGTGGAATTTAATTCCACACTCCTGAGCGCGCTTAAGCAAACAAACAAAAAATTTTACAAAGCAAACTGTTGAATTTTGAAATTAACTTTTTTTTTTTTTGTGGACTTAAGGTCTGAGATCGCGATTGTTAAGTAGATTTAAATTGCCCCCTCATTAGCGTGTATTTAAAAAAAAAAAAAAAAAATGTACAGTGCCATCTGTTGAATTTTGAGAAGAACTAATGATTGCTTTTTCAAGTTTTAAAATCTTTTTTTTTTTCTTCAAGATATAAGGGTGTTTTCTATTTAAGTTTTTTAAGTGTTTTCTCTTCCCGCCGCGATGTGATGAAACAAAGCTTATGTTACCTCAAGCTTGTAAAAACCTCATTAAAAGACTTTCAGTAGTTTTTACGTGATCGTGCACCAACAAACAGACAAACCCATCCAAAAACAATCTTGATGTGTTCTACTACTCATCTTACGTCCCTCCCTAATTTTTTATTTTTTTTTGCAAATATCTTCAACGTACAGACACCAACTTTACAGTTATATTATATGTGTAGATGGAATTCCAGGAAAGAGTAAAAATAAGTAAAATTTTGTCTAGTACACAATTCAGCAGTTAATATTTTGAATGGAGGCTATATGGTCTCGTCCAGTATTATAGGTATTACCGGGTTTGCTCTAATCCATTCCTCACGTATGACCTTGACTTCTCGAGGATAAAACTTGCCAGGCAGGGTTTAAGGCCAGTTCTGGGAAGATTTTACTGAGAAGAATCACTGCTGGATGTTTAACAATTGAAGTAAAACACTTGTGGTTTGAAAGTCTTTTCTCAGAATTTTATAGTAAGTGAGCAATAAATGATATTCGCAATGGGACGTAATACTGTCTGCAGACTGAAGTGACAAAGATCCATGTTTTTTGGGAGTTTGTGCGAGTGCTGACCGATATGACCTCAAATCAATGTCACCATTTATAAAAAAAAATATATATATATATATTTTGCCCTCATAGTTCACTGAGGTTTATACTGTAAATATGCTCAGCTATTAAAGCTGGATTAAAAAAAAAAAAGTTTTTCCTTTAATTTCTGAAATGTTTAAAATTCCTTAAATTTTTTAAAAAATTGATTGACACAATCAATGTGATCAATGTGGAGTCGGGTGATTTGGGGTTTCTTAGGGCTCAGCTCTTCCTAGACCCCAAGTAGGGGGCAAAAAGGTTGGACCCACTGGGTGAGAGGTTCTGATTGTTGGTTTCAAATAATTGCCAACCTTAGTTTGTACTTTTATATAAGGAGAAGAATGAAGATTACGTTTTTTTTATTATTATTATTATTTTCCGTCATATTTACACGGTTGGAAAAAAATGCTCATCTAAAAAAAAAAAACACAAAAACACAAAACCGCACTTTCATTTCAAGTCTCTTTTATAGTGTTACCCAGTAATCTGTGTGTATCTACTGCCTGATTTAATATTGGTATGAAATGAATGTGGTACATTTCATAGAAATAAACCATATTGTTTTCAACTCATTTTTGTCCTGTGCTGCATGTTTAAATGTGTGTCTGATGTCAAGCAAACTCGCCATGAAAACAGACTTATTACCGTTTCCTCAACCTGCCTTGACGACAATTTATACCACAGCTTCTGATCGGTTAGAAAGTTTTAATTTCTTATAACTCAAGCACTAGTCGTCATTCATTTACAATATTCATCTTAAAGCTCGTTCTAATAAGTTGCTTCAGATTGATCATGTTTCTGTAACTAATTTTTTATTTATTTATTTATTTTTTTCCATCGAGTCTCCAGTAATGGCACATTCATACCAAGTAGAAATAGAAATTCTTCTCACTTTCTGAGTAATAAGGCTGTCTTAAGCCTGCTGATGTTTCTTGCTGTTATTAGCAGATAATAACGTGTTTCACTGACGTTCTGCGATACTAAATGGATAGAATGTCGTTCATTAGCAGAATGCTGTGGTATAAGAGGAATAAAACGCTTAGGGACTGTTATTCTGAAAGTAGCCATGATGTCATGCCCTGAAGTGTTTTATTTCTCCCCCCCAGTGAATAAACGTCGTAATAAGAAAACATTTGTCTTGTTCTGTTCTACATTTCACTGTTGTATGTGGTTTCACCGTTCGAGTGGCTTTTTTTATTTGAGCTGAGCCGCATCGCACGGATGCGGGACATCTCCGATAAAAGAATTGACACCCATATCTTTCCCATGCTATGTCATCTTGGTATTTTTGAATGAATCATGCCCCATGTTTATCATTTTTTTTGTTTGTGTTTTGTGTTCTTTTTGCTTTTGTTTTTGTTTTTTTATTTTTTTTTTTGTGCACAGCAATTGCTCTGAAATTTGGGGACTGAGTGCTCCAAATACGATAGAACAGTGGGATACCTCAGGCCTATACAGCTACCCTGACCAAACCAGGTGACTATCCTCTCCTGTCAGTGTGCTGCACTCACCCGGGCCGCGCTCCATTTCCCCGTCGGCTCGGAGAGAGAGGGCGCAGAAGGCTTCCTCCTCTTCTCCAGGGGCTGTGTATTTCACTTTAACTTCTCAGGCCTTTCTCGATGATTTAATCTAGTTTAAATACAGGGTGTCCCAAAGCTCTCCATACATTGGGGGAATTAACACTTTTTAGCTTTTTTTTTTTTCTTTTTTTTTTCTCAAAACGTTCCATATTTGGTTATCTTGTGTAGGTGTGTCTGTTTTCAATGCTTTTGGTAAAAGAAAAAAAAAGTCTTAATCATTCTTATGGATGGATCAAATGAAGGAATGTCTTCGAACAGGACAGAGAGAGCCGACTCTCTGTGTGTGTGTGTGTGTGTGTGTGTGTTTCATTTTCTTCTTAATAACCTAGTGTATTTTGTATGCGGATACACTTTGCTAAAAAGTGTTAATTTCCTGCTGTAGAGACTTTTGGGACGCTCTGTAGATCTAGTGTACAAATGCTAAGCTAGTATTAATTAACATTGTGCACTTTTAATGTTTTTTCTTCATTCATACACTCACATCCTCTTAGAGAAGCTGTAAAAGTAGTTTAGTGTTATGTAATGAATGAAATGAGGACGTGGTACTTCTGATCTGCTTTGGTACTTGATGCGGAGCCAAACTGGGGTCTAAACCAGCTCTCTTCCCTCTCTCTATCTATGTTCTCCTTCCTCTGACCATTTGGCACGTTCCCTGTCTTCCTCTGCTCTTTCTCCCCTCCTCTCTGTCCTTTCCTGTGTTTTATGTGCCTGGGTTAGATCTCTGGACGGACGCCTGCAGGTGTCTCACCGTAAGGGGCTGCCTCACGTCATCTACTGCCGCCTGTGGCGATGGCCCGACCTGCACAGCCACCACGAGCTGCGCGCCATCGACACGTGCGAGTTCGCCTTCAACCTCAAGAAGGACGAGGTGTGCGTCAACCCCTACCACTACCAGCGGGTGGAGACACCAGGTGGACGAGCTCATGCTGTTCTCTCTAAACGAGTGTATAACTCCTTGGGTGTCCCGAAATACTAATACTACTATTTATTTATTTATTTATTTATTTATTTATTTATTTTCTCTTCCTCCCCCTCTGTAGTCTTACCACCCGTCCTCGTGCCAAGACATACAGAGATTCTGACTGAACTGCCTCCTCTGGATGACTACACCCATTCCATACCCGAAAACACCAACTTTCCTGGAGGGATTGAACCCCCAAACAACTATATACCAGGTAAGAAGTGCATGATTTGATATCTTTATGCAATCGTACATGGTGTACTTGTTGTGTTAAGTGTCTTTCTGATGTGTTTCTGTAGAAACTCCTCCACCAGGCTACATCAGTGAGGATGGAGAGACCAGTGACCAGCATATGAATCAAAGTATGGACACAGGTACATTCCCACAGTGGCCAGCACTACATGGGAATGTCTGTCTCTCTCTATGTGTGTGTCTTAAGCCCTTTTCACACGGGATTAGTATTACCTGGGGACCTCTTGTGATTCGTAATAATTGCCGAGGTTGTCTGTCATCTTAATCCCATGCGAATCGGCCCTGTATTTAATTTTTAAAGTAAGAATTCCCTCGCAAATGACCTACAGTATTTTGCCGAACACCGAGGTCCTATGATGATATATTTATTAGTCCTGTGCGAATCAGCATGTCTGTGATTTTAGGTTTTCTGAGCGGCTTTTTGTCCATCATCGGTGAAGAATGGAGGCTGCGATGGAGTGCTTTGAAAGTGTTTTGGGTGCTAAGTCATATATACTGTACACCTATACACCGTACCACAATACAATGTACAGAAAGAGAAAGCGGAAAACCATCAGAAGAGCGAAAGCAAAAAAAATAAATGAAAAGATTAGATGGATGACATGATAGCAGCATGTGGTAAGGAACACAATCATATCCGGGAGATAAGTCTTAAAATTCGAGTAAAATCGCAGGCTTTGCTCATGCGAATGCACCTCAAAATGCAGATGTGTGATTTCTAAATCACACGAGGTCTCCAGATAATACTGATCCTGTGTGAACAGGGCTTCAGCCAGTACTACATGTCAGTATTACATTGACTTGGACATTACATTGGCTAGAATGATGAGACAAATGTACTGTAGTAACACACACAATAATGGATAATTCCGGCTGTGCAAATTAATGCCGAGTCATGGTTTGACCAGAAATCTAAATAACAGAAAGATCACAGTAATCTATGGCTACTGTGTTAACCAGTTTAAGTTCATCAATACAGGAAAAAGTAACTGATTTTATTAGTAAATTCACATAGAGCTGAAACGAGGTATCGGTACAATCGATTACGTGACTCTACACGCGTACTTTGATTCGCATGAAGCGTTTTGATGCATCTCGGTGATCTCGGGAGAGGAGATAGTTGTTATCAGGGGCGAGGCTTGTAGGATGACACACGCGCACACACTAAGGGATTGGGAATCACTGCTGTCTGGTTCACGGATTACATAAATTGTCTAAATAACGGATTACATTTTTGAAAAAGCAACTAAATAACTGAACTTATTTAGGCGGACCTAAAGCGTTGGATTACTCGTTAAATCAAAAAAAGTAATCCAAGTACTCTAACGCTTTGTAGAGTACTTTGTAACGCGTTACACCCAACATTGCTGTCTAGTCATATGCATGGCTTATTTTCTGTGGATAACTGAATTTTTAACATTAGTTGGTTAATTTGCTAAAAAAAAAAAAAAAAAATCTTAGTTAAAGGTTTATTTTTTAGAAAATTTATTTTAGCTAGTGGTTGCGGCTTGTTTACAACGTCACCTAGGCAATGTTGTTATAACTAATAAATTAGATAGATATAGATGTGTGTGTGTGTGTGTGTGTGTATGCATTTATGTATGTATATAGACAGACTACTGCTCAAAAGTTTGGGATCACTTAATTTTATTGTTTTCCTGGGAAAACGCGAAATTAGTCTAAATGGAAAATTTAATGCAAAGACAAGACACATGACATTGGTCAGAGTTAGAAATAATGATTTTGATGGAAATGATAAATGTTTTCTTTAAACTTTGCCTTCATCAAAAAAAAAAAAAAAAAAAACACCTTTTGCAGCAATTATAGCCTGGCAGGCATTCTATCTGTCAATTTTTCAAGATAATCTGATGAGATTTCTCCCCATGCTTCCTGGAGCATTTCCCACAAAATGGATTGACTTTATGGAGTCTTCCTCCGTACTGTACGGTCAAGCTGCTCCCACAACAGCTTGATAGGGTTCAGATCCAGAGACTATGCTGGCCGCTCAATTACAGTCAGAATTCCGGCTGCCATTTAATTGTTTGTGAAATGGATGAAAATGTGTTTTTCTTTGGAAAGCAAAGAAATTTGTAAGTGATTCCAAACATTATAAGCATCTCAGATTAGAGCCGTTATGAATGTTTGTTTTTATAGAGCATATCTCAATATCTACTGTTCAAAGGAGATGATTTCATAATTTGGACGCTTGCAGCCACGTTTAATGTATAAATAAATAAAAATCAGGAAAGACTAGCAGTTTTGGACACACCTTCTAACTCAATAGTGTATAGAAGGGACATATGTATGAGTTTTAGCCTTAACATATTTAAAAAAAAATGGACAAATAATGGGGTAAATGTCCTAGTTTTATTGAAACTTTTCATAGGAGTGTGTAGTAGCTCATACACAGTTCAGTCCCCGAAGTACAGTGATGTAACTAAACTGGATAAGTTGTGGTATTGTATATTAAGTTTTCATTCTGTTTCCTTGTAGGTTCTCCTGCAGAACTGTCGCCGAGCACACTTTCGCCCGTCAACCATGGCATGGGTAAGGGCAGTTAGTCACATCATTGTCTCTCTGTGCTGCTTCAAAAATCTTTGTCAATGTTTCATTTGTGTGCAAGGGCCACATTTATCAGCACTTTTTGTAATTCTATTAGATTTTTTTTCTCTGATGTAACTCAATGACCGATTTTCTTGTGCGTGTATGAATTTGTATGTGTGTTTGTTTTTGTAGACCTCCAACCAGTGACCTACTCTGAGCCTGCGTTCTGGTGCTCCATAGCCTATTATGAGCTGAATCAGCGGGTCGGGGAAACCTTCCACGCCTCGCAGCCTTCCCTCACTGTGGATGGGTTCACAGATCCTTCCAACTCGGAGCGTTTCTGCTTGGGTCTCCTGTCTAATGTCAACCGCAATGCAACCGTGGAGATGACTCGCAGACACATAGGTACTATGATCGGTCCAGCTATGAGTAGATGGATACAGAAATAAGAAAGAGGACTAAAAGGTGTGCAGAGTCCAGGCTTCTTACTTGTATGACCGAGGAACCATTTAATCACTCACTTAAATAGTAGGGAGGTGGAGTTTTTTTTTTTTTTTTTTTTTTTTTTTTTTTCCCCTTCAAGTTTTTAAAAAAAAAATTTAAGTTTATTAACTTGCCTTTTAATTCAATTAAATTTTATTTGTATAGCGCTTTTAACGGTGGTCGTTGTCTCAAAGCGGCTTCACAAAATTATGGAAATGTGTATGAAATGTGAGAAAATGTGTATAAATCAAAATGCTCAGATTGTCCCTGATGAGCAAGTCGAGGGCGCACTGATGACGAGGGGAAAAAAAAAAAAACCTTGAGAGGACCAGACTCAACAGCGAACCCATCCTCATTTGGGTGATTACGACTGCAAAACAATTCCTGCTATCAGTTGTGTGTTTTCAGCTGGAAGTTCAATGTAACAGAAGATGTCTAAGTTAATATGGAGTCCCATTTAAGACCATCTGTTTTGCAAAATTACCTTTTTTTTACTACCTTGTTTTATTATTTTTATTTATGATATATCATATGTGCATGTGTACACAGACAAAATATTTTTAAAAACCTCCCTTCCCTTTTTTCTTCAAATCTCCAGCCTGGTATGTCATCATTATAGGCCAAAAGAAAAAAGGGTCGTGGGCAGCTTGTTTTCAATGAAAACCTCTTTCCTGCTTTCTGATTGGCTACAAAAATGTTCTTCCACTAAGGGACATACGGGGTGGCATCTCATTTTGTATTTTAAGCTACAGAAAGACTGTAGAAGGAAAAAGAAATTCGCTGATGCAAGAATATAAGATCTGTGTTGGTGTTTCAGGTGGACAGTTCACACTTTCTGATTATTTGGGTAAACCCCTGTTAAAATGTCTAAAACTGACTTGGTTCTTTTAAAAATGTACAACTCTAGCAGAAATAGAAACCGCTTGGGTTTTCGACAAAATATTCAAAAAACGACCTTGTTTTGCAAAATTAGCGCTGCTGCTGCTTTTAACTTTGTGGGCAGTACATTACTGCCACCTACTGGATGGAGTATGTTTGTAAGATTGGCCAGAAAAAAGAAAAAAAAACACTAAAGCTTTGTATAAAGACATAATGTATAAACAATCAAAAACTCAAATGATATACAGCATTTATTGTAAATCTTTATTCAATACTATGAGTATTTTAATGCTTTAAAATCTGTCAGGAATCTGTAGCTGCCTGTGATCAATCACAGTAAACATTAGTGCTATTGAGTTAAATTGTCTCAAATTACAATAGCCAGAAATCAAATTGAATTGTGATTCACAACCCTGCAGTTAATTACTGTGGCAAAGTACATTTGTCTTAGTAAGCACGGTATCAGGTGGATAATCAATAACGGAATACTAATTGATTGATTTATGTTTATTATGCTGCAATTGATTCTTTTAATTAAACAAATGGGACTGAAATGAGGATGGGTTAACTGTTGAGTCTGGTTCCTTTCAAGTGTCACCCCTCAGGGAGTTTTTCCTCGACACTGTCACCCTCAGCTTACTCATCAGCGACGATCTGATTAATTTTAATTCGTACTTATTTCCTCACACTTTTCAAACTCTCTTCCTAAAGCTGCTTTGTGACAGCGAGCCTTGTTAAAAGTGCAAATACAAATATAAATATAAATAAATTTAAACCCATAATTGATACATTACTGACAGGTTTTTTTTTTTTTCTTAGACCGTAATCTGCATTAAGTCCAATTGAACTAAATCTATTTTGCCCATGTAGATAACATACACTTCTTTTAAATTATGATGTCTTTTTGAAGTCAGTGTGGGATTTTGGACTTGACAAATCTAGATCTAAATCCAAGTATTTGCTTCTTCACATTAGCCTTGTAGCACAACTGATTGGATGCATTCTGAGTTGTGGATGAAATTGTGAAAAATGCAGTTTGGCACAGAGTTCCCACGCTGTTCCTTTAACTGGCACAGGAAGGACCCGCCTTATCCATTTACGTTGGTTATGATGATTTATGTGCTTGGAGGGGGATGTGTGGTCCTTATTGGTATGTTTTTCAGTTTTTAATGCCTTGTCATCGGGAGTCTCAGTGTGCTACATTTCATCGAAATACAATTTGCTGTACATCACAGTTAAAGACCGGTTAATTTAGATTGACCAAAATGGTGAAATCTTAGGATTTGGACTTGAGTTGCCTTGAGGTAACTAGTTAATGGAGTTTATTTCTTTTTATGCCCATATATTAATTAAACAGCGTTACACATTTATAATTTAGTCGCTGTATTAGTGTTCCATTAAGCCGGTTGTCTGGCAGTGAACGTATTTTTGGGAGAGAATTCGGAGCTGCCGAAAAACGTTCTGGTACTCACGTGAGATGTTTGTCGTGTCCAGGCCGAGGAGTTAGGCTGTATTATATCGGAGGAGAAGTGTTCGCCGAGTGTCTGAGTGACAGCGCCATCTTTGTTCAAAGCCCCAACTGTAACCAGCGGTACGGCTGGCACCCTGCAACCGTCTGCAAAATCCCCCCAGGTAACTCTTCATCCCTTAATTCCCGACTGTACTCCCACATGCTGTTATAAATTTAAACCCATAATTGATACATTACTGACGGGTTTTTTTGTTTTGTTTTGTTTTCCTTAGGCTGTAATCTGAAGATCTTCAACAACCAGGAGTTTGCAGCTCTCTTGGCTCAGTCGGTCAATCAGGGCTTCGAGGCGGTCTATCAGCTCACCAGAATGTGCACCATCCGCATGAGCTTTGTTAAAGGATGGGGAGCTGAGTACAGGTGCCATGAAATCCTTCTCAATTTGATATTTGAAAAGTGATTAAAGCATCAATCAATCATAATGTTAAGGGTGGCAGAGCTCTTATTGAGACCTCAGTGTTCTGATGCTACAAGCAGTAAAAGTGTGAGGTCTGTTCTTTTGCCCTATAGAGCAAGTTTCCAACAGCTTGTTACTAAGAGCAGAATATGACGTGGATTTTAAATGCCTAAACCCTGAAGCTTCTTGACCACAGATTTGGTTCTGCTTTAAAACAATGCTTTTAAAAATCTACATCGAATAGAATCTTTCCACAACTGTGCAACACAAGCGACCTCCCTTGTGGTTACGGGGAAAGGCCAAAGTTAAAAATAACCCAAGATTGATGAGTTTGTGTGCATGTGTGTGTGTGTGTGGGGTACACAGGACGGGGAACGGTATTGTTTTGCTCGCTTGTGTGTCTTTTGGAAAAATCTGCAAAAAGTTGAGAGGTTTAGTGTGGTGGTGAGGGGGGGGAAATTATGATTCACTTATTTTTTTATTTTACAATTTTAAATTGTGTGTGTGTGTTAGACGGCAGACCGTGACGAGCACTCCATGCTGGATCGAGCTGCACTTGAACGGACCGTTGCAGTGGCTGGATAAGGTTCTGACCCAGATGGGCTCTCCCACCGCCCGCTGCTCCAGTATGTCCTAATCGCCATGACGATGATGCCCACGCCCCCTCCCTGAAATCTGCAAAGTCCACAATCACAAGAAACGACAAGTAGAACAACAGACGTGCTATAATCCCCGACTCTCTCTCTCTCTCTCTCTCATAGTACTTCTCTCTCGCTTTCTTGCTTTCTCTCGCTCTCACTCTCGCTTTCACTCTCGCTTTCCTGATGTTCTCACTTTTCGGAACTGAACATGGCACTTGCTGTCACATCAGCTTCATGCACCTTTAATTCGCTCTTTTTCCCTCCTTCTAAATCCTCAATATTAAATGTATTAGTGGTAGAATTATAAAATGTATATTTTTTTTTTCCTTTTTCTTATAAAGACTGGGAAGATAGGTGTGTGAGTGTGAGTGAGTGATAGGGAAGTACCAGAAGGCAGGTAATAACTTGGCACAGATATTTCAGTAAAGCATTCCTTCCCCTTAAAAACGATCACGTAAACTTAATGTTTCTGATTTTTGTCCTTTGCTTAACCAAGAGCTTATCTTTTGTTGGCAAACAGTCATATTACTTAAGCTTGATCTCTTAGCTGAGACAATTTAACAAAAATCTTTTAAAAAGTATTACTGCTTTTTAGACCTTCCCACCCACCAAAACCTTTCATTCTTCAACAATAACACCAAAAGACACCCTGTTCACTTCCTGTTCCCGATAGCTGCACCCAACCACTATGAAAGAATGTTGCCTTATATGTTCAGGGTGCTGTTTGACGGCATGCTTCTTCTCAAATCTAATGTGAACAGATAGGAATGTTTTAGCAAGAAAACATCAACGGAAAACAAACAAACAAACAAACAAACAAAAAATCTACCCGGACCAATATTTTCTTCACCTGTGTCTCTGAAATTGCCCCTCGTTAGGTGAAACGCTCTCTCCAGAGCGCTTCAAGTCAGGTCGAGGAAAATCTTTATGAAGAAAAATGACAAAAAAAGTAATAAAAATGAGTACACAATCCATATCTTAGAAGAAAAATACCAATAAAAAGAATTCCGACCTTTTAAGCTTTAAGTGTTAATAAAGTAGGTTATTCTTCACAATCACAAGATTTTTTTTTTCCTTTATCTTTCTTTTAGCTACTTTTTGTATTTTCATGTATTTTTATATATAAATATATTTAAAATCTTTAATGCTTTCTTCCTTTTTATTAGAATTGAGTATTTTTTTAGGTCATGCCCTCTTTTTAACGGAACATGGCTTCATAATGAAAACGTCCTGTCACAAAAAAGTTGTAAGTCAAAATCTTTCGCATTGAGCGTCTTTATATTTTCCTCCTCTTGTGTTTCTGATGAAAGCTGTTGCACCAAACATTCAGCTCCTCCTCATCTACCGGCATGTTTAAGTTGGTTTGTTCAGAAAAAAAAATTCTTTAAAGTGTGTGTGTATATATAAATATATAATTTTTCTTTCTTTTTTTTTTTTTTTTTACTTTCCTGCCCTGGATGATTTTCCATGACCTATGTAAGGTTCTTTAAACGGGGGGAAAACATCTACCTATTGTCAAATGTTGCAGAAACTTGGCAGTGTTTTATTCGCCCACATTCGTGGAAAAGAAGGAAAAAAAAAAAAAGACTCCTCAGCGTCTTACGAGATGACTTGTGCAACTTTTAGTGTGTGTTCTTGTTGTACAACTTAACTAATGACTGTGATCTAGCTGTCTGCCTTCCTTTACTTGTTGTGACGGTGGCAAGATGTTTGAAAACTTCATTCCCCTCCTGCCACCTGTCTCTCTCTTTAGTTTCGTTGATCTTATTACACTTGCGATTGTATTTTTAATTGCAGCGAGTGTGGAGAAGACAAAGAGGTTGTGGCCTGTTTGAAACCGTTCAGACACTGGGAACATTCTGCTCGTCAGTTTGGACTGCGTGTGGATAGAAAAACCAAATAGAACTGTTAAGTGGCCCAGAAATATATGCATATACATTATATATGTATATATAATTTTATTTTACTTTTTCTTTTCTTATTTTATTTTTATTTTTGGCAAAGCATTTAACAGTTGTTGAGCTTATTTTACCATTAGAGAGATGTATTGGTAGGACGTGAACGTTATCAGGAGATAAGCTTTTCAAGCGTGTTGCATATGCAGACTTCATAAATACACTAATAAAAAGTTTTAATTCTCATGAGCATGCTTGTTTAATCCTCTTTTTTTATGTCCCTGTTGGGGTTTCTGTAGTGGGTAATTAAAGCAGGGGAAATCTGCAAAGTGGATCCCGTTTGGGTTCCTGAGTGGGTTCTGGGTGGTGGAGGGAACTGTGGTTAATGTAGACTCCACAGCAGTGATGTGTCCAGCAGAATTTGTGAAACAGTGAGCTTTATTTTTGTGATTTATTTTTTTAAATATATATTCTTTTAATTCAGTTAATGCAGGTGTCTCCCCTACTTTAATATTGAATGTGTGGTGATATATATATTATTAAGTATATATATTTTACAGATTTTCTGCTTCTTATTATTTTATTTTCACATAACCCCTTAATTGCCAAAATGATGGTAATGGTTATAGCAGGAGCTTTTGATAATTTTTCTTTTTCATGCTTTCTTTCTTTCACTTTTTAAAATTAATTTAAAGCCCTTAGAACCCCCCCCCCCCAGTCATTTGCAGCAAGTTTTCCCAGTTCATAATATGACTAATAATTAACAGGGGACTGAGTTAACAGGGGACATGTACATTAAGGGTACTTCAGGTCTGGTATTGCCTCAAGAAGACAGTTTGAATACAATTCAATACATCTGAATTGTAATTCTATACATCTTCAGTATTTCTGTAACCTTCAGTAAACATTTGTTTGTTTCAGGAAGATGCTGCGCTCCATTTGAACAGGACATGAGGGGGACTAAAATGCGAAATGCTGCCTAACCCAAAGGCTAAATGCCACATGAATTATGTAAGCTACAATACAGTACAATATTTGAGAAACCCTTCTTTATGTTCCATCCACGAGTTGAAATACTTTTACACTTCATCCTTGTAATCGGACATGCTTAATCTCCCCATTAGGGGGCGCCAAAAGCTTATAAATGGAAGGAACTCGAACTGGGTTTTGTAGATGCTGGCCTAATTATAGGTTTAAATAAATTTGTAATAGAGGTTATTTTATTTTAATTAGTGGATTAACAAATATAGACTTAATTTTTTTTTAAGCCAGTTAAGTAATTAGGTAAACTTTAATAAATACACACTTGTTTTTATTGTTTATTGAAAGTGCGGCATGCCTGTATTGTGGTTACCTCTGTTGCCGCGCACCTCCAGGGTCGAGGGTTCGATTCCAGCCTCGGGTCAGTGTGTGTGGAGTGTGTGCATGTTCCCCACATGCTTTTTCCTCCGACACTCCAAAGACATGCAGATTAGGGTAATTGGTGTTCCCAAATCGCCCGTAGTGTGCCCTGTGATAGATTGGCACCCCGTCCAGGGTGTACCCCTGCCTCATCCGCAAAAGCTCCTGGGATGAGCTCAAGGTCCCCACAACCCTGTACAGGATGAGCGGTATAGAAGATGACTGAATGAATGAATTGTTTACTTGAGAGTGTCAAGGATTCTGCTTCTCTTCTTCAGTCAAATGCTTTCATATTGCTTTCTGGTGATTTTGCTCCATGACACACATTCTAAAAGTTTTAATCATGTACCTCTGCATGAGGCATGAACAGAGTACTTAATATGCTTCTGCCCATTAAGTGGTGACTGTTTTAGCTAAAAGCCTACTAACAGCAATGTCGTTAAACATCTCTCACACATTAAACTCGTTCTCTGTGGCCTGGTACTTTGTGGTTTCTTCACATCACACCGTTATATAGAAGAGTGAGCTTACATAATTTATGTGGCATTTAGCCTTTGGGTTAGGCAGCATTTCGCATTTTAGTCCCCCTCATGGCCTGTTCAAATGGAGCGCAGCATCTTCCCGAAACAAACAAATGTTTACTGTAGGTTACGGAAATCCTGGAATTGTAATCAAACTGCTTTCTTGAGTCTCAAGAAATGGATAGCTTTCAATTAAAATCTATCACAGTTTTATGATGTTGGATATTTTATGCCGTTGCACGCGAGTGCCTGGTCATGAATATGATATTACCCTCAATGTTGAACCTTCAACACGTAGCTGGAAGATTTCTTTACATTCTACCCCTCTTGAGCTCACACAATGGCCTCCGTCCTCGCTGTTGTCCGGGCCGAACTGCTCGAGAGAAGCCTATTGTCAGTTTTTGGCCATAAGGAAGACCCATCATGTATAAGTCATGGCCCCTAATTAAAACATGGCCCTAACCTATACTTGACCCCACTGTGTTCCACAATGCATTCCCTGCGTTGCTTTGTCCGGTACCCTCTGACTTGACCAGTGAAAAGTGTTGGATGTCTTCAGGAGGCTTTTCCTAGTTCTTTGGCAAAGGTCTGGAGCGGTAATTGGAGTCCTGGGCTGCTGCAAAAAATTAATTAGGCCCAAATGAGTTTTCCACTCACTGTAAGCACTGACAATGACCAGGACATGCTGGACGTCTCGGGGTCAGCTCGTGACCTGAGCAGTGACCGTATCCAGAAAAAACACTGAATTTTATATAGGACTTGCTTTTGGAGTTGTGTCCCAAGACACAGTAACAAATGAAACACATTCATTTTAAGTGACTACAATTAAAAAATTTTTTTATTCATTTAAAATTTGTTTGTTTTTTTGCTCAGGCTTCTTTCAGTCTTGGAGGTTTCCCAGTGTCGTCCAGTTTGTAGAACATGGGTAATGCTAATGAGTGTGTGGTAATAGATCCATCATATATTCTAACATCATGCTCAGTGTTCACAGTATTGATACCAGATCCACCAAAACTCTAAGATTAAGAACTTCCTGCCGATTAATAAAAAAGTTCAGTGCTTCTGACTGTAGTGGGTACAAAAACCACTAGGTGGCAGCACATAGGAAAGGAGGGTCGCTGGGGCAACAGCTGGGAAGATGAGCTGTGATTCTGTAGTACTCTTCATTGGGATGGTAATTAAAGCAATTAAACTGATTATTAGTGCTTTCCTAATGAAAGCTTTAGTCTGCCAGGAAGAGTGGCTTTTATTACAAGTGTGGTACAATGATTTCAACTGTAGTACGAGGTTCAGGGTTCTCATTTATTATTTATTTATTTATTTAACTTTAATGTCCTGGAGCATCAGGGATGGACTAGAGCATCAGAGTGACTAGATTGAGGGGAACGTCTTAAAGAGAAAACAAAAAAAAGAGAAAAACAACACTCGTGAGTGAGGGGAAGAACTTCAGCATGACCTTTTCCTGACATGGACCCCATGTTACTATTGAGAGGTAAGTGGATGTTCAACTGCAGCTCTATATTTGACCCCTGGGTTAAAGTTGTAGCAGGTTGGCCAGTGAGATCTGAAAATTTAGGTGGTGCATCCTTTCGATGATCAGGGTTAATGATTGATAATAGTTAATAAAATGCAAAAAACAAACCAAAAAAATGAACATCAGTTTTATTTCAAGACAAACCAACCACACTGTTTTGGAGAAAATGATGTACAACACGTTTGAGGAAGGGGGGGGGGTGGAATGGGTGGTCATACTTTTCCAAAAATTGGACCTCATTAAAACAAAGCAGTAAAGATTTCTACTCTCGACCAGAGCAACTAACAAACTGACCGACATGATTTTATCGCTTCATGTGAGAAAATGGCAAAAAAAAAGAAAAAAAAGGAAGAATGTGATGGTTAAAAATGGACAAGCGAGCAGTCTGGGTGGAACCTGGACAGATGACGACATTGCTCAGGTACCATTTTTCTCAGTGTCCATATTAGCTGTTTTTTTCTTTTTTTCTTTTTAGGGTAGTATGTTTCTCTGCATCGCTTCATCCATTACATTTCTGATTTAGGCCAAATCTCCACTGCTTAGTATTTGGGACTCTATTTGCACAGTGAATATGTTTATCTTGTTTAACAAGTGTATAACACACTAGTGCTGTGATATAACCTGCCTAGAAAAAAAAAAAAAATCAGATTTGCCTCATTTTCCACTTCCAGAACCCTACCATAAGACTTTATAGAAACGTGCCACAGTTTTAGACTGCGTGAACTGAAGAAGACGCCGCCATGCTAATAGTCTAGCTCTAGCTGCGCGGTGATGGGACAGACAGATTTGGGGCCCTCATTTTGTAGCCTGTTTTCAGCAGTACCACCCTCTCAGTTCAGTGCACCCCCTCTCCCACCTAAAGAATTACACACCGGGGTGGGGGAGTTATAAAAAACTGTTTCGCTTAATAATTGATGTGCTGCATTTCAATCAATTTTACCACGGCGCTAGGCTAATTAAGGGTTGCCTCCCATTCCCTGGGGTAATTTAAAGACGGCACGCAGAAAAGAGTTGATTCTCTTTACTCTCTCCTCGCTCTCTCTCTCTCTCTCTCTCTTTCTCAATACATGGGAATTTGCTATTTCAGGAAAGCAGAGATGGCAGAGTGACCCGTCCTCCATGTCCGTCTCCCGGGGCGTCAGCCTAAATGCAATTAATACAGCCGCTGCGTCGAGTGCTAATTATTAAACGGCAGAAAGAGATTATTTTACACCAGACTAATTTAAAGTTCATAGATGCTCGTTTTTAAATAATTAAATAAGGGAAAAAGTACACTTTAAGCATGACTAAAGGCATTCCGCACGTGAAGGTAATAATTAGCCACGCCGATGGTTCTCACCTAGTCAGGCTACTTGGAGGGGAGGCTTATTAATGAGAGCAGTTTAGGAAGCATTTTCTTTGAGTATTTAACAGTAAAATTAATAACGCAGGAGCTCAATTAAGGGAAAGGGGGAGTCGTCTAATCCTTAAATATGCAAATGCACCTCCTCCCTCCAAAATCCACGTACGAGTCAGACGACAGCCCTGTTTCAATACAGCTACTGTATAAGCAGGTCTTCTATGTCTTTTTATAGTTCGAAATGGTTTCTTAAATGACATCACACATGATGGTCACTTGCAGGACTAGCAAAATATACAACAAAGTCATTTATTTATTTATTACTATTATTAATAAGTTTTTTCATCCCAGTATATACATCATCCCAAAAAAAAAGTATATAGGTTGAAGAATATTCCCGGTCCAATCCTGACCTTCCGTTACTGTCAGTGTGCCTTCCTTCATGCGTCCAGTGCAGATTTCTATTAAACTCACCGGTTTCTTCCCAAATACATGTAGCTGGATCAGAGACTCAAATTTTTCCCATGTATGAATGTGTGTTTGACGCCATGAGATGATGTGGGACGGCGTCAGGGCTGTAATCCCACGTCCCTGTGGCCATGATAAAGTTGCTATTGAAGATTATAGAATGAACCTATAAATAATTTTGCATTAATATACAGAGCATTGATTTTCTGAGCAAAGTTGTATACACATTTATGGGATTTGGCAGACACCTTTATTGAGAGTGACTTACAATTTTATTTCATCAAGCACCTGAGCAGTTGACGGTTATAAGGGCCTTGCTCAGGAGCCCAAAGGTGGTAGTGGGATTTGGCAGTGCAGGGATTTGAACCTGGGTCCTACTGATGTACTGCATATGTGTGTATATACTGTACAGTAGTAATATATATGTGTGTGTGTGCACTACTATGCAAAAGTGATGGCACATGCAAATAACTGCTATAGAGCAATGACGTCTTAAAAAGTTATATAAACTTGATTAATAAAAAGTCCATAAACAGCAATTAATTAACTGTAGTCAATAATTTTCTTAATATTAGTTTTTAGTTTTAGATACAATTTGTGCAGTTTTATTAGGAAATTCGGTGCTTAGGGAATTAGGTGCTTTTTAAAAAATAAAATATCTTAAAATATCTAAATAAATATTTATATTTATCCAAATAAAGTTTGCTAATCAGTTTTCTTTTTGCACTAGCTTAATAATGAAGTCATAAAATAAACATGCATACTGTAGCAATGCATGTACTGATACAGGATTGCACGCGCACACAAAGTTAAATCCTTTCTAGACTGTATTTTGTATTTAACTGCACAACAACCGTAGCTCAATCCAGATCTACCCTTTTTGACTTGCGCCAATTCTTTATGTATCATATTTTCAAATTAGTTGAATATGGCGTGTGAAACCATTTCACTTGGCAATGTGAGTAGTCTTGATGCTTGAGCGCTCCGAGGGCTGATGTACAATACAGACCTTTTCTTTGAGCTGATAGTCAGCCCCATGTGGGGACTGGGATCAGCCAGGGGCAATCGACGCGGCCCTGTGAAAATCAGTATTGACATGGAGCTCCATCGACGAGGCCGGTTTGACCAGTGGTCGTTTACTACGTTGTTCATGTCAGATTGATTTTCTGTCAATACGTCGAGACTAGTTTAGTCAAAGCTTAACGCGTGTGCTTGTAGATGTATTTCTCAATTTGGTGATTGTACGTCGCGTTGCTATGTTTTCAGGGCACAATCAGGACATGTCTACGGACGGTAATGTCTAAACATTAGCACTGAAAAAACCCAGCTGATTTAAAGATAAGGCAGAGGAAGGAAGTCACCTCAATCTGAAGTGACCCAAAGCAGGACCTTGCCCCAGTGATCCAAGACTCCGGAGTAAGAAAGAGAACAGACAAGAGACGACAAGATGACTGGAGTGTTGATTTTCCATGTGCACGGCTAGAGCTATTGAGAAGATGAAAAGACAGCCATGTGGGCCTCTATTAAGCATTGCCTCGGGAAGCTTTGTATTTGTTTGTTTAATCCTCTGTCCTCTTTCTCTTGTCTGGAGAAGAGACGTCCCCTCAGCAAATAAGGAATGGGGAGCTATCAGAGAATTGAAGAAGAGATGAAAGAAAGGAAGGCTGAGAGAGAGAGAGAGGGTAGGATGTAGTGACTGGAACCGTAGTGTAGGTCTTGAAAGAATGCGACGGTCTCAGGTGTTGAAGGATTCTCCTATTACCCGCTGAGCAGTTAGAGGCAGGCTCGCCGTCGCAGCCTTCACGTGCCTTCTCTCACCTTTGGTGATAACAGCCCTTTTAATCAGGATGCTTTGTTACTCGGTGTGCTTAAAAGATTACATGATTGCGGAGGCTTCTTATGTATTGCGTTCACGTCGGCTCACCTTATGCTAATTAATCTCATTCATGGCCTTTTTATTACTGAAAAGAGAGATGCATAATTGGCTCTGTATACATATATATATATATATGTATGTATGTATGTATGTATGTATATATGTGTGTGTGTGTGTATATATATATATATATATATATATATATA
>JAQMYG010000009.1:20606405-20622347 GCA_030014215.1 Clariallabes teugelsi | reverse complement strand
ATGTGAAAACAAAATGCGTCCTGAAGCAACTTTTCCTGCGGTGTGTGTGTGTGTGTGTGTGTGTGTGTGTGTGCGCGCGTGCGTGAGTGTGTGTGTGAGAGAGAATCCGAGCGCAGGTATACAATTATAGGAAAATAATCAACAATCAGCATTTTTCGGAATGAGAATGCCGGATGTAAAAACTGACATGTCAAGCAAGTGAGTTGGAGGACGGGAGGCAGAAAGGCTGGTGTGCTTTCTCTCTAAAGTCTCTTTCGGACATATACTTCTTTCCATAAATTTTACTGCAATTTAAGGTGGTGTCTGAATGCACACATTCTGTAAATCGCGACCTGGGAAAGTGGTGAACGATGATTGAAGTAAACGCCAGAATCCTTACCAGGGAACGAAAATCTTACCCCAGTTACTGTACATTAAAGTACGTTGTCTGTCTACGACCCATAAAGTCCTAATTGTAGCATGTTTGATTTACAAATAGTTTTATTCACACATTTTTGAAGATCTCCTGAAGTAATATTGTTCATCCTGAGCACTTAACTGGATTGGGCCTCATTTCATGGGCAAAATTTCCTTAAAATTTCTCCGATTCTTCTTATCCAGGTGAGCTGAATGATGAATCCCATAGGATTAGCAAAGAATAATATGTGAAATGCTCCTTGTGCTTTGTGCAAATCAGGCACTAGAATTGGAGAGATTTTTCATTATTACTACTGTAATAATGAAAAGAAATTAAAGTACTTTGAAATAAACCTAAACAAGGAAAGCATGTGATTTGCCAGATCATGAGCACTGACCTGCGTTAAAGGTAATTAATTAGGTGGTGTAGTGGTTAGCCCTGTCGCCTTGCACCTCCACGGTCCGGGTTCCATTCCCGTCTCTGTGTGTATGGAGTTTGCATGTTCTCGCCGTGCTTGGTGGGTTTCCTCCGGGTGCTCCAGTTTCCTCCCGGTGCAGTTAAGGCTAATTGGCCGTTCCCAAATTGCCCGTAGTGTGTGTGCCTTTCAATGGATTGGCACCTTTTTAAAAAAAATTTTAAAAAAATTTTTTTAACCCCGCCTCATGCCCTCCTGGTATACTGTAAGTCTCCTGGGATAGGCTCCAGGCACCCCGGGTCCTGAAAACAGGATAAAGCGATATAGACGATGATGAGTGAGTGAGTAAATAAAACATCAAATGTGAATGCTGTGTCAGCTGAGAGACGCACCGTTAAAGAAATAAAAGGGTGGTTTGTTGGCACATGGACTGAGGGGGGGAAAAAACTCCATTAACTCCATGTTGGAGTTTTATACAGTTGAACCAGATAGTGCTTTTCGTAATTACGGAAACGGATCAGCATGCTCATTGTGTAAGCTCTGGATGGGCAAAATATCTAAGCCATTCAGAACCATACAGTTTTTTTAGTGTCTTAATTAGGATCAATTGACCAATAGTATCTTTTAAACCAACAAATTAAGTGACATATCATAATCTAAATTTCAGTGTATGACACATTTATTTTGTTTCTCAATTTTCTCATCTTGGTAAGAATAACAGGTCGCAGTTATGAGTTATGCTTTTATCCCAGTGTTTCATCTGTGTATTGCTCAGATACCACGAAGGTAGAAAGTTTTCTCTGTACGCTGGAGCAATGATCCAACTGCCTGTTTCATGTCTGAAACATTGGCCTCCCAGGAATTCCTTTAATGACTCAAACTCACCGAATGTACACAGGATCATCATTCACGCACATACAGAGGGGGAAATAGGTATTTGATCCCCTACAGATTTCTTAACTTAAGTTCTTAAGTTATGAATTAAGTTTGCCCACTAATGCAACTTAATTCATAACATTTGTATCATGTGCTTTTTCTGGATTTATGTCTGATATTCCATCTCAATCCTTTACCATAAACCTATGATAAAAATTATAGACCCTTCATTTCTTTGTAAGTGGGCAAACTTAGAAAATCTGTAGGGGATCAAATGCTTATTTCCCCCACTGTATATTCTTTAAAACATTTGCCTTGTCCAAATATTTAGCTGTGGCTAAGGGTCTCATCACCGTACTGTGCTTCACAAGAAAAGTCCCATTTTGACTTGAACAACTTGCATAAAACAGGAATATTTAATCACATTTCAATAGCAATGGAGTCATAAAAATCCTTGCACCTGACGATATGATAAAATATTAATATTCAATATCAATATTATCAATAATTATTTTTTAAATTAAATAAAAACTTTAACTTTAAAAGCACTTTGAGATTTTGAACTCAAAATGATAAGGGCTATACTATTAATAATAATAATATAATAATAATAATAATAATTAAACAGACTAAATTGCAGAATGTTTAATCAAGGTGTGAAAATATTTACAGAATATAAAAAATATATAATAAATTTTTTTTTTTTACTCAAAAAGTGCAGAATTCCATCTGTACATGTTCTCATGGAGCGATCTTGTTCCGTAACCCAAAACTCAATGCAAGTTGTGTTGTGTAATGTTTTACATGCCAACTAAAGAGTGTGTGGAGACCTGATGAATGAGAGGAGCTTTATTTTCTTCTTTCTTTAAGTGCCAGGCTTTGGACAACAGCCATGGGTCATTACATTCAATTAGAGATGCAGGGCCTTCTGTGCTGAGCCTCGCAGCATCTCTGTTCAGCATTAATGTTCTCAAGAAACTGTATGATACAGTACTACAGTATGTTAGGTGTTTGAACTGAGGAGCTCATTCTCCTGTAGACATGTTTAAAAGTTCCCATTTAAGATTATGCCATGCATCAGAAGGCTGTACGGTATATCACGGATGCATGCTACTGCTCTGTTGTACGACGACACGAGTGGCGAGGCAGAACCTCGGACTGTCCCATCACGCCCCGGCTGGTCGAAGGAGACCGGTGACCTCAGGCGGGGTCGGGGTGATGACGGATGGGCGGGCTGTAATGGTGGGGGTGCGCAGCAGCAGCCCTCGGGGCAAAGCGGGCCCTCTCCTGTCCTCCCGAATGGCCGGCCGCCTGGGTTATTGATGCACCCGCCCCAGGGGGCGGGGAGGAGGGGAGAGAGGAAGGAGGAGGGTTTGTGGGAAATGGATGCACATAGGCAACTTGGCGTCCTGTCATCAAACAACGGGCTTGTGAAAGATGGCCAGCGCTCAATATGATCAGTCATCTGTTGATCAAGATGTAATGTGGCTCCATCTTGTCTCTCGCCTCTTCGGAGATGCCGGAGTTTTTAAACCATGCGGTCCCTTTTTGTCTTTTGCCATGTCTTTGATTTGACTTGGTGTGTTGTGTGAGAGTGGTGGAGAGTAGGAAGGATCGTATTTATTTCTTTATCATGTGACTGAACGCACCACACACACACACACACACACACACACTCCTCCCGTACCACTCAGCCTCGTATCAAATGGCTGTGGCTGGTGGAGAAGTAATGCACTCAAACAGGCAGTATTCATGCGGTGAGTGAGAAATGCATTTGCTCTGAGTGAGGGGCCTGAACGGGTCTTGCGGCCTGACCACAGCGCCTTTGTTTAGTTCCCGCAAAATACATAATGCAGCAGCTCTAACCGCTGCCAAAGTATTTACGCTCCTCCGCTGACCGCACTTAAAATGGCCCTCAGCTTTAAGCGTTCTTGATCCGCTAATGCCGGGGAACCTCGATTGGCTAACGAGACAGCTCTGGTCTCAGGTGACGTGAGAATGAGCCATGCACCCTGATAACTTTACGATCATCATTATAGTGGTGGCACTGATGCATGAACCAGCTGTGCCCTTCATGACAACATCATGGCAGGTGACAGTATAGACCATTCAGCATCTTGTTGTCATTATTAGCACAGCTTTCTCCCTCCTAGAGTTCAGGAGATACTTATCCTTCAGGACAGCTACGTAGGTATATTATCATGATGGCTGTCACTGCTGCTGGGGCAATATTTCGCTTTTTTCCCCCCCTCCTGTAATGTTATCCTACTCTTTAGAGCAGGGGCCTGTGCCTCTGGCTGACCCCTCTGTCTGACCCTAGTGTAAACACCATGTCATGTTTAGCCCTCTTAAATAGGCCTGGCTCTCATAAATGTTTTATGCTGGGGTAAATATCATATGCTCTTCACTTATTTACATCCGCCCAAGGAGCTCTGAAACCCTTGTCTGCATGAAATATTCATCATCATTTTAGCAAATGCATGTCTTTGTCAATACTGCTGGGTTTGGGTGCCCACCCTATCCCACTCTCCGGAGCTCGGATCAGAGCTTTATGGCTTCATAGATGTGGCAACAGGGAGGTTACGATGAATTACATTAGCCGAGGTATCCTTCGCGTCTTGCTGGCGCAAAACTTGATCCTACTTTTATGGAGCATTCGTTTCATCACTATTTTATTTTTGTCAGGAATCAATGGGATTGCCAGGACGAAATGGAACATTAATTTGATTTCTGGTTATAACTGTAACAGTCTTATAAATATAGCGTTGAAAAGCTGGTTAATACAGTGGAGCAGATTTAAAATGGAGTTAACGCACAATACAGCACAATAGACATGATAATATATATATTTTTTGCTCAGCGTAGAATGGTTTAATTTGCACGGTATATTTATATAGGCAATTTATAATGAAAGCCTAAATAAGCAGCCTTTGTATTGCTGTGGTATTTAGTGTCTTCTTACTAAATCAGATCCATGGCCTCAGGTGTGAGATTGGTGCAGATGAATACAATCTAGTTCACATTCAATCAGTTTTAACATCCAGCTCCTTCTCCTCCTTTTTCATCTTCGTCCTTTCATGTGAGAACACTCTTTCCTTCAGCACTGTTCACCGGATCAGACCTGCACACTCACCGGGCTTTGATTTTAAATCTCAATATGCAATTTCATTTTCGTCCTCTTCAAGCAGGACATTTTTTAACCCACACCATTATTATTATTTGTGGTTTTCTTTATTCAGATAAGATCAGAAAAAATATGTCATCGTTAATAATATTTAATAGAAAAATATGTTTTAAATTAAATGAAAATTTACGTTGCTTTATGGCAGTTAAAGATTTCAGTGTTCATGAATGCACAATAAATCCATTTATTTGTACATTTATCTTTATATATTTTTTATATATCATACAAATTTGCAAGCATGTTAGAAATGTTTTATATATAATTATTATACACATTTCTGTTCTTGTTCATCTCTGATTGGATGCATAAATCAATTCCACACTTTTTACACCCACCCAAAAAATTTTTCTTGTATTATTTCAAATTAAAAACCAAAATCTGATGGTGAGATCCTATTGCTTTTGTAACATAACAGGCCCAGATCTTTAAATCTTGACTACATGCTGTCAGTTTTGACTGCTTTCCGGGCAGCTCTGCTTTGCTCTCAGGGGAATATGAGTGAGCCATGGAGTCTGTGATTAGAAGAGTCTAGTATCTCAGTCTTTATGATGGAGTGTCAGGATGAAATTCACTACTGACAAAGTTTCCTTGGAAGTGTCGCCTGTTGTATGTTTTTTTTTTTTTCTGTACCAATATCTCAGGTTGGAAATTGAATAAATGCAGTATATATTACAACTACCAGCCAACTTCTAAGGCTTCTATATTTTTAGTTAATCTCTTTATACCTGTTTTGGTGCTTTTCCAGTATAAAAGAAATAAGAACTGTATTTACATGGTGTCCCTAATATTCGACAATCTGAATAACAGAGATACGTCAGAATAAAAATGCCTCATGTAAAAAAAAAACTGGACCAGCCTGAGCCGATATGATCTGAAATGAGAAGCATTTGATAACCCGTGCACTAGGTAAATATTAGCCATGTACACACTTGATCCCATTCGTTCTCTCTTGTTGGAACTTGTTGTGTCTTTCTGTAACATTAGGTACCTTGAGTTTCTTAGCAGAAACATTTGTCCCATTCCTGATTGGTAAATGCTGTGAGAACAAACAACTCTCACCATTCATACACAGGGTCTCTGACTGAGGAAGGAGCACTGATTGGCTCGCCACTTCATATGTAATAAAGCACGTAACCAATCAGAGATTCAGACTGAATTCTTATAACCAATCACAGTGCAGAATCTCAAAGCTTGAGGGAAATACTTCTTATAATATTTCTACTGTGCACACTTTGCGCATGTAAAAATTTTTTTATTGTGATTAAATGATTTGAGCAAATTATTGGATCAGCAACCATGTACAGTAAAAGGTTAAGGTGGATCCTGGAAATTGCCTGTGCTGTCTGTATGTCTTGTTATGTTCTCCATATGTCTTTGGGTTTCTTCTTGGTCCACCTGTAACGACTTTCCAACAGTTGTTAACTTTAATAACATGTTTAACCTTCAGGCATATTTAATATTAATAAAGCACACTTAGTTTCCCAGTAAAAGCTAAAACATTGTTTTATAATAAACCCTTCTATTCACCGATTTAAGACTTTAGTATATAATATTTATTCTTAACAAATAATAATATAAATTCCATTTTCTATAATATTTATTCTTCACTTAATTAATTGCTATTATGTACTTTGTTTGTTTTGTTTATGGCACTGTTAATGATTAAACCTTTACTAAAGTGGAACAGGAATCTACAGAGGCTCAAAAGTGTTTGACTGGGAGACTATGATGTTTTAAACTGACTAAACTGAAGTGCTGTTCGTCAGCTAAGTAGCAATTATTAGAAAATAATTAATACGGGGCTTGTTCGAGTCAAGCTGGAATTTGATTGCGCACAATAACAGAACAGTTACTGTATGAGAGTCAAACCTCCTTTATTTCTCTCTATATAATCCCCTGCTACATTAATGCACTTATCCCAGCGTATCACTAATGCTTGAATACCACGATTGCAGAGCCGTGATTGGACTGCCTGCCTCACATCCTAAACACTGGCCTCCCAGGAACTCCTTTAATGACCCAAAGATTTGGAAATGGCTTGGAGAGAGGTCAGGACTCTATGGGGGATGTGGCAAAAACTCACAGAAGAATTCCTGTCATGTGCAAGTAGTGTTAGTGAATGATTGTGTGTACAGTTCCCACAGACAGAGGCGTCTCTTTCGCAAGTTGGCAACAAGTTATCCATCAATTTTCAAGGATCAGGTTTTCGGCTCCTAGGAACGACTGCAGTAAAAGGGATTGTCATTCATGGACATAGGCGCTTCTTTAAAACTTTTCACTTTTTTGTTTTACTGTGGCTAAGAGGCTCATCACTGTACTGTGGTTGAAGTCTTCTGTAAATGTCAATCGGTTTTACCTCCTCGTTCACAAGAAATTTCTTGAACGCTCCTCATAAAAACAAAATCCTCATTAGAACTTTTCTCAAAAGAATTTTCTAGCTAGGTTCCGTTGCCTAGACCTAATTCAGCAAGGTGACTTGATAAGGACACAATTGTTGCCTTGGTTCAACTTTACTCTTTGGCTCTTAATAGCCAGACACGGCTCTCGCTAAAAGTGCACTTCTGGTCAGCAGTGCGTGTTTCAGTGAGACACGTGGCAGAGTTGAACATGACTTTGTCTCTCAGTTCCTCCAAGGTAATGGGTAGACACAGTGGCAGTCTTCTCTGCCCTGGGTGAAATAAGATGATAATAAGAGAAAGGAAAGCTATTACTGTCGCTGGGCTTTCATTATGCAAATGATATTAAAACAGGCTGCATGGATGGCCCCTGGCTACAGGCTAATCTCCATGCAGTGATTACAATGTGTCAAACTTAGTCATTTTGATTATGACATGTTAATTACATGCCATGTTTTCACCTGCACAGCTGATAGGTGCACTCTAAAACAAAAAAAAAATGGAGACAGATCGAGACAAATATTGTTTCTGGACATAAAAAGGAAGTAATTGTTAATTAATCAATTAACTGGGAGACCTTAGTGATGCTTGTCTTTCAGAAGGAAGGCACATGTTTTCGGTAACAAGAGCACAAAAACTTTGAGAAGTTCATTCTAAATGGAAACCCCTAAATAAATATGATCTTAAACTAAAGTTGATGAACATGTTGGTTACATTTTATTTAGGCTTCAGTATAAATTCAAGAAAGGAAATGATGGTCAGTTGATTTAAAGATGCATTACTTTAGTTATATGAATATAAAATGTAATAGATATTAAAAAGTTATTAAAGTAACTAAATAAGGTTGTTCTTTATTGGCTATAAGTTGTTTACAAGTCTGATGTTTCTTATACCTGTCTTATTAAAACTTCACTGTATTTGAAAGATATGGTTTCAATGCATTGGAAGAAATAGTTGCTCCATAACCTAAATATTACAGGGTTTAATAATTAGTTTGATCCAAATCAATCATTAATTACAACATTAACCTTTAAAGGTTCCCTAACATTTAATCCCCATTCCAACATTTCCGATTAATTTAAATAAGTACACATCATATACTGTAGATGTCTCTTCCTAGTGAACTCCAGGTTCTCCAACTCCAGTCGCTGGTGACGGGGCTTCCTGCGCGCCTTTCATTCTTACAGAACTATTAGCAGCTGTAGAGACCCGTTGTGTTTATACATCTCTAGATGGAGATGCCGATTCTAATGGAAGCTTTTCTGATTTGAATGAAGTGTTTAGGGCTAGCTGAGTGTTCTTTAGCATGAGGTACAGACAGCCTGACCCATCTACTCGGTTGATTGTTTATGTGCTTTATGCCACAAATCCTCAGGGATTCATAAATATTGATTGGAGACATAAAATGGATGGAATCCTTCTAGCAGGTCCAGGCCCTGGGAATACACTCCATTTTTCTGACGAGTCCAAGACGAGACACAATGGGACATGTGCTTCAAAAACAGTTTTTCATAGTGATTTTTTTTTCTTCCTTTGATTTCTTTTTTTCTTCTTCTATTTGTTGTCTTTTGTACCCCTGGCGTTGTCTGGAACTGCATGGTGATACAGTGAAGCAGATTGCCTGTGCACATTTAGATAAAAAGTGCTTTTTCTTTCAGCTTGTTGTGTTTGCCAGATTCATGCCATGCGGATGCATTTGATTTTTTTAAAAAATGTATTTTTCGTGATTATACAGAGAATGTGCACATGTGGACTTGCATGGACTCGGGCAGATGCGTTATTTTGTATTGATTTGGTATTTACTTTTTGCCTTGCTTTGGACAGTGAAGGATAAAATGAGCAATGAATAAAAGTAAATAAACTAATCAACATATGAATGAACATATGACTGACCATTCAACCACAGTATGTTAATTTGTTTATCCTTTTTTTCTTCCATTCTTTTCTTTTCTTTTCCTTTCCTCCCTTCCTTTAACCTTTTCCTTCATTTCTTTCTTTCCTTTCGTCCTTCCTTCCTTTATTTCCTTCGTTCCGTTCTGTACAGGAAGTCCTTTTAACCTGAGAAATAAACTACTGCATGACTTGTATCTGTTTGTCGTTTTCAGCTTGTGTTCCTGAAGCATGTTACACACTTAAAAACCACAAAATGCTCTTGTGGTCAAAGCTTTTAACCTGCTGAAACAAGGTGAGAGGATTTGTTGTAAGGAAGTCATTTTTTAATGAATAAATAAGATTTATTGTACTGTGTTAGGGAAATGGTCCATTTCTAAATTACTTGGTTTTGTATATTTCTCCTTACAATTGCTTATAAAATGTACAGCCTTTCTGGGTTTCTCTCTCATGAGTTGAACGTTAGGGTTAAACCAGTTTAGTCATCATTGTTATTGCTACAATCCCAAATCAATGGAAATCAATGGGCATTAATAAAGTATATTGATGGACTGGTTGCATGTCAATAACAATAAACGGGATGACCGGTGCTGGTTTAAGTTCTTTCCAGAATAAAAATCGTAGTTCTTGTTATCAGATATTTATAGATTTATATCGTGGTATAAAGCAGTTATTAGGCAATACTGATGTTCTCATGTTCTTGTCCTGTTTTGTAGGTTTAACTTGCCTTTTTGTAATAATGAAAATGGTTGTTTTGGAAAGTATGAACGCTAATAAATGATTAGTTAAATGAACTGGTATCGTCTTTTTAATATAATGAGCACTTTTAAATTACATTCGTTACAAGGTTCTTAAACCTTTGAAATATTGGCAACACAACATTAAGAATTGTTGCCAATAGTACATGCATACCTTTTCAAATTAATTAATTAATTAAATAAATAAATAAATAACATGACTTATTGAGATAACACCTACAATTATAAGGTAGGAATTTGAGAACATGCACAGTGAAGTGTCAGCTTTATTTCTCTTCATCTTTCTGCATTGGATTAGTGTCTAAAAATGATCCAGATATTATCCAGAGTTTAATTTTAGGCCAGAAAGGAATTTCCCCCCCCATTTTTATGCTCAAATTGGCTCAACAGTGCTCTGTCAACTTTAGTTTAAAAAGTCAGGCTTCGTTAAATTAGCACCCTTCATAAGCAAAGCCTGCAATTTGCAGCCCAAAGAAAGCGCTACTGACAAAAAAAATCGAGCAGCAACAACAACTTATTCAGTACCTGTCACCTTGTGTTAATAAATAAGAATATCTTTTTCCAAGGGACGGCGTTGTCTGGCCGACAGGGCGGGGTGAGGTGAGGTGCGTGCTCTCTAGATTAAACATCTTGTCTGGTCAGGCAGGCTCCTAATGAATAGCAATCGGGATTCACTGTGCTTTAATGAACAAGACACTGCTTTTTACAGGGTGCAATTTATTGGGCCAATTCTGTGTGTCCATCAGAACGGCTGCCCTCCTGCCCCGGTCCCTGCTTTACCTCATCAGAAAAGAAGGTGCGTGAAATTGGGCAAGTGGCTGCGAAAAGGCCGAGGGCCTCTGACTCAATTTACCCGCTGACATCTCTGATCTTGCTCCCTGATTCAGTAAGCAATTCTGGCAATAAGATGCATGGAAATTAATTACTCCATTTTGTGACCTCTCTCTTTCTCACACACACACACACATACTCACACATATGCAGTGTGTCAGCCTACTCCTCTGGGGGTGCTGGATCAGTTTACATATGCTTAATAACAGGGCAAGGTGTCGCTAGATGTGTATACACACACACGCACAGACAAGGTTTGAGTGAATGTGACATGCCGGCCAACCCACTTCCACCTCCACCAGTGTCTGGGTCACTCACTTAGGGAGGCAGGAGAGATAGACGAATCCTGTGCACTTCCTCCTCTTCAAGCAGTATCTGTAGAACACAATTAGCTGTCTGTACAAATAAAGCAGGAGTTTGGTAAAAATGTAAGAATGTGAATCTTGACGCTGCTTCTTAGTGCTGTCACATATGGCTTGTTTAAAAGACCTTCTTCGGGTAAGTATGAAGACAACAAATCCATTCAGGTGTTGACCAAAATGACATCTAATAGCATTTAAGTAGATAGTCTCAGTCTGCTACCAAAAAAATTCTATTGTAGTAAGATCACATTCTTAATGCATTTTGACTCTTAATTTAAATCAAATGCAAGAAAAAATCCTTATGTACGTTTAACTGCCCCACAAGGTGCAAACTGATCCAAAGGACAGAGTTGTACCACTATAGCACTGTTCTGGCTGTCTATATAATATGCCCTGGGTCTGGATGTATGTATGGTGTTTGGATGTTCTCTCTGTACTTGGTGGGTTTCCTCCTATACAACAAAGACATGCATTGTAGGCAACTATCTATTTCCAAATTGCCCCATCCAGGATGTACCCTACCTTGTGCCCTGAGTTCCTTGGAATGGTCCCCAGGTCCCCTTGTGTACACACGATACGCAATATAGATAATGGATAACTGGATATAATATCTGATCATTTATTAAATGCCGACTCAATGAGCTCTGTGCTTGGGTGACTGTTGGTTACCTCTTTCTCATCACTAAATTTATGCCCAGTAAATGTTTTACAAGCATGTTTTAATCCTACATGCCCCTAAGCTATTGTTTTCCCTTTTGTTCATTTGTGCAATGAAAAACCAAACCAATCCAAATCTTGCCCCATGGCCAATGCACGAAAAGTATTAATTTAGCTCTGATTCATTCTCTCATAACAACCAACTGCGTCCCACAGCAGGAATATAATATGAGGGTTTGCAGTGAAGGTTATCTGGTGGCAGTACATAGACATCTAGCTAGCTGCTAGTTATCTAGCTTTCATTTGTCAGATAAGGACATGGGTTCACTTTCAGTAGCAAAGTTTTATTTTCCATATTTGCATTTGTACATTTTTTTTTAAAGAGGAGGAAACATTGTAAAAACTTTATCATGAAAACTTAAACTTTATTTATTAAGAGTAGCTAAGTTAGCTAACCAGCTAGCTAACAACATGGTTTTCTAGGCTTAAAATTGAATAGTTATCAAACAATTACAGTATCTCCAATTTATGTGAACAAATAAAGTTGTGAATAAATAAAGTGATTGATGAAACCTATTTTACAATTAAAAACTCAAGTCTGTGTTTTTTCATTTGGCATATTTTTGGTTTGCTTGTTTTTTTATTCATTTATTTATTTGCAGATAGAGGTTAGGTCATTTTGCATAGAATTATCACTGTTTTCTTGTACACAGTACAGTATTTGCTAAGGCAGTTGATTTTAGAGTACAATACAAAGTCTGGCATTTCTGTCTACTTGTAATACTGTCTGTATTTACTGTAATTTTTACAGACGTCCTGTGACAGTGACAGTTTTGCAAAGATATATTAAAAAACCTGAATTTAAATATGTTTATCAGCAGTCAGCCAGTAACTGTTAACTATACTGTATCAAAACAAGAAATTTAATTTCAAGTGGTACTTAAAAAATCTAAAATACTAATCCTGTAGTTACTGTACTCTCTGGCATTACACTTCATATGTCCAAAGTGTCCTTGCATTGGACTTGCATCTGCGCTCGTTTTCTTTGTCACGTACTCCATTTAATAATTAACATCCTCATTCCATTTAAATGTGTGTAAATTTGGAGTCATTAGATATAATGATTAAACATTGAAAGTGCTTACTAGGATTCGCTACTTTGCATGAAGTGTGTTTTCAGTGTTACTACTGTAGCATGGCTTTGTTGCAACTTAGCTTTAATTGCATCATACAGGCTTATTTACCTACTGATGCCCCATGGCTCCTTACAGGCAACCTGAGAGAGTTCATTGTTACTTATTCATTGGCCAGACATCAGGTCAGCTCTGTGTTCACATTACACACTGACACTCGATTTGCAAGGCTGCGGTAAACACTGGCTGTATCTGTCATCACTTCACAGAATCTGTCGTTCTGGCATGCAGCAGTGCCACCTTTTCATGTGCTGGTGTCCCAGACCTGCCAACCAAACCAGAACAGAACAGGTGGGTTTGTTGTCACAGAGTGCTCTGATACCTGAACCACTGCTTTGGCATTCTATCTAAAGCATCTGAATACTTCTACACTGTGCTACAAATTCTAACCTTCGAATGCTACCTGACAAAAATGGCTTGCCTTTGTAATCTGTCATTCATTTATGACAGCTCTGCTGGAGCCAGCTCCGGTTTCAAACTCTGGAGCATCAGGTTTTAGCATGGCATGCGAGAACAGGGGTGATAAAGAGACCGAGAAAGGAGCGGTGCATTTTACGGTGTAGCTGGAGTGTAATTACAGCGGCACCTTAGTCGAAATATCACTTTCTCAAGTCATGAATTAGCCATAACCTCCAAGTCTGAAAGAACCGAGCCAAAGGTCAAAGATGCAAAAGGATGTTTAGCTTGGTGCTGGGGTAATCTTTAAGGGCAAAGGTCAGGTTGACATAATGAGACATTTTATGTGGACACTTGACACCATTTATATTAGCAGTCGTGTAGGTGGGGCTAGTGCTTCTTACTGTATATACTGATGCAAGGAACTAAATGCTGTTTAAAGTGGATTATTTCCCAATCAGACTTGGCTGTTGTGTTTAATTCTACTTTTTTCCACAGAAACATACAAACAAATAAAACACATTAAATATAAATTAATACATTTAAATTTCATTTATTAATGAAAGACATACTCTCAATCTCAATATTGCTTATTCTGTTCAAGGTAACAGGGACTTGGAGTCTATCCTGGGATTTGGTGCCCAAGGTGGGGTACACCCTGGTGCCAATCCATCACAGGGCACACACATACTCACACACTACAGGCAGTTTGGAAATGCCAGTGGGAGGAAACTGGGGTACCTGGAGGAAACCCACCAAGCACAGGGAGACACACACAGACCCGAGACAGGACTCAAACCCTTGACACTGAAGGTGCGAGGCCACAGTGCTAACGACTATGCCACTATGCCACGTTGTGTCAGGTACATCTGTTATATAAGAGAACAAAAAGAACATGTTCTTGTTAAGTTTTGGGGAAACAAAAAGGTTCTGGGGAGAACGAAGAAAGAGAAAGTTGCATAAAGATCTGTCTGTACAGATACAGGAAGTATTGCCATATAAGGAATAAGGAAGCACTTAAATTGATTTGACATTGTCTAAGAATATACTAATGCAGGGGGAATAAAGAATGAAAAATTCTGGCGAATTTTACAGTCTAGAACTGATAGAAAAAAATATTATCAAATATTATCTTGATAGAATGAAATGTCAGATTTCTGGCCTGTACCTTATTACCCAACCCAAAACCCTTGCCTTATTAACAGCCACTGATTTTAAAATCAATTTAATAAACCTGGCATGACAAGGGGTCCCAGCACTAAATAAATGTGGGTGACCTGACCAAGTTAGCTAATGTCTTGTCCACTTTAACATGAGTTTCTCATTAGTAATCAATATAGCATAGCATAAAGTACAATAACTGTGACCCAGCTCAGTAGCTAAACCACACTGGAGCTTGCTAATGTTGTGAAAGTTGCTAAGCATTTATATTTAGTAGAAGATGCTAAGAAGAAAGGATATGGAGTTGCTGTTACAAAATTGAAGCAAAGGTTGAATTCTTTACCTCATTTCTTCTTGTGGTCTTGGCTTTTAAGGTGAATGTTGGTGTTTTAGCATTCTTGCTAACATTAGAGAATAATTCTGTTTAAATTAGCAATCCATTAGCAAGTGATGTTTGCTCACTGAGAAAATCTTAGCAAGAGAAAATAGATTATAAGTAATATATTTCTGGATTTATAATAATAATAATAACAATAATAATAATAATAAATTAAGTATCATTTAAAATTAGCGGCTAATTTGGTTTTTAGCCTTTATATATTCAAGGCAGTTTTACGTGTTTTACAGTGCTAGCACAAAATTTAGGCTAATGTATAATGTTAATGAAAACTTGGATGAGTTGTTTAATAATTTTGGAGATGGCAATTAACTTTTACTATGGAAGTTCTCACATGAAAACTAAATAAATATATTTATTAGTGTTGTAAATCCAGCCTTTGGATGTACACTAAAGTCCACTGTAAAGCTGACAGGATCCACCTGTATGTGTGTGTGTGTGTGTGTGTGTGTGTGTGTAATGTTCCGGCGAGATTCCCCTGGCTAACTTGAGCTCTGTTCACACTGCAACGCTGTAACATGAAGCAATTAACCTAACAGTGAGTTTCCCCCACCTCCTCCTCCTCCACCAGCGAGGGACCCGGGGTTAATTGGCAGCTTGGCTTAGACAATTTGCTGGAATCTGAGGCCGGGTGTAAAGGGCGACGCTCTGCTTTGTAGGAATCCGTGAGGCACACGTACATCACACACGTCCCCCCGGAACAAGGACTTTATAGATGACAAGCCCTGCCAAGCAACAATTTACCTCACATCACGACATTTAAAATACGTGGAACAAGGACGGGCTCTTGTTTCCAATCTGACACGAAAATTAGGGACAGATGAAACTGTGCCAATGTATTTATAAATATGGCTGGTCCAAAACATGAGCTGAAATATTTCTGTTTAGGAAACTCCTGGTAATAGGCTTCTATTAATATTATGTATTATATTACATTATAAGTGAATAACTCCTAAAGGCACCTATTATGCCAAATTCACTTTTTAGTCATTTTTAGACATTCAAATGGGTGTTCAGTGTGCATATATA
>JAQMYG010000009.1:20593190-20606305 GCA_030014215.1 Clariallabes teugelsi | reverse complement strand
AGCATTCCTTTACAATGTAGAAAGAAATAAAAATCAGGAACCATCATGGAGTTAGAAAGTGACCCCAGACTTTTGAATGGTAGTATATATTTTTTTTATTGGCCTAGGCTTAAACGGGCCAGTTTGATTTAGATTTTTTCACTAATATGACCTCATATGTGGGAAATCCTCCCCCAACTTATTTTCTATCAGGACAGAGCTCATCAGTAGCTCATTTACATAAACACTAAAACGTTTTGTTCAGAGGAGTCAAACAAAGTGGGACTGAGACCAATTTTAACTCATAAAACTCAAGCAGCATGGATCTGTGCAAAAAATACATTTTTGACAGATTTTAAACAAACAACTGTGTGTAGACAGACTTCAGACATCAAACTTCAGAAAAAACTTTTTTCTATACTTTTAAAATGTGTACAATTTACAGCTAGCAGAATATGGGAATGACTCCAAAAAAAATTTAAATCACCAATTATTAATGTAGTATTATTTTTTTATAGAAACAACTGAAAACAACGATACTACAGGTGATTATAATGTATGCTGCAGGAGGTACAGTAGCTCAGTGGTGTTGGACTACTGACCAGAAGGTTGTAGATTTAAACCCCACCACCACAAATTGCTGCTGTTGGGCCATTAAGCAAGGCTCTTAACCCTTAACTGCTCAGATTTTTAAATTTAAAAATTTTAAATTAAATAAAAAAATGTAAGTTGCTCTGGATAAGGGCATCTGCCAAATACTGTAAATGTGTTTGTGGTATGTCCTATTCTTTTGCCTCTGTGACTCATTAAAACATATTTGTATGGCTGGTTAAAATGAAAGAAAAATCAGTTAATCATATTGCCTAGGTTGTGCTGAAAAAAAGGATATTTTACTTTATATTGCACAATACTGATCCCTATATACAGTATATTTATTCAAATATACTAATGCAAAAAATATTAAAATGCCATGGGTTTTAAGTTCTACATTGTTTAAGAAATAGTAAACCTTTAAAGATGGGACCTTTAAAGGTTGTATTCCCAGTTAGCACAGCGAGCATCTTTCTCGGAATCCCCATTGGGGAATCCCAGCCAAGGGGGTACACAACTCAGGACACGTCAGTGCCAGTTGACTCTGGATAAAACAAGGAGAACATAGTACCTGTTCAAAATCAAATATATGGATAGGATTTGTGGAAATCCCTGAAAGAAGCCGAAAGGAGAAGGACAAGGAGAAGAACATAAATTTTGTTTTCTCATTACGGACCCTTCTTGATTTGTCTTTGGATGTTTGTCATTATATAATTTTATCACGGGACTTTTTTGTGTTGTGATTGTAATAGCTATCTTGACTGCTAAATTAACAAAACTTTTAGCTGATTCATCTAACATGTGTAGTTCATGATCACCGTTCACGTTGAACCCGTGTTAGTGAGAACCTCTCGCGCCTCTCTCTTCAGTCATCTACTATGCTCACTGTCACTGCTAATCTTCAACAGAAAACCTGACTATTAAAGCCGTCCAACTGCCATTAAGTGGATTTAGAAGACCTTTTCTTGGCCTCTACCCTGAGGATTTGCACTGGTTTTAACTTGTATAACCGGGGTTATAGAAAGTACTGCTACAGTCCAAAATGTACTGTTTTTACAGTACTGTGTCTTGAGCCACCCCTCATTTTTTCATATTGTGTTTCCAAGGAACCAGACCTTCTTGTATTTTTTTAGTGTAGTCTCTAAGAATAACTCTCCAGGCTTCCTGAATGACTTTTTTGACTCTCATGTTTGCCAGGTTTTTGGCTCTCATTTTCAATCCAGTCCCTGTACCTGTTTCAGAAGAATGTTTTTTGTTTGTTTAGCCATGCAGTGACCTATGAATCATTCAAGCATTAAAAAAAAAAAATTGAGGCATGAACCTGTGAGAAACACATGAATATGATGACAGAATCAGGCCGGTGATAGTATACTGGTGATGCCGAGTGGTGATAACAGACGAGAGGGGAAATGAGGTTGCTGCTGAGGTTGTTACATAAACGCCTTTTTTTTTAAACTTGTATCTTTAGGCACATTCCAGCCTGTCACATTAAACCATTTGTTCCCATTTCTTTAATTTAACATAATTTAATGTAATTTAATATAATGAAATGAGAGTTGCCTCAAGACTTTTGCATTGTACTGTATAATATGGTTTTACTTGAAGTACAAATAACATAAATAGTTGAGCTTTTATGGACATAGCAAATAATATAAATGTATATATTTGTAACTTTTTGCTTTATTGACAAAATCTGTGTCAAATAAACATTACATGCAATCAAATTAGGCACCTATACCCCCAACATGTTTTTATCTTAAAGCATTATATCCATCAGCTTAACTGATTTCTTCTACAAGTTAAGAGGATTTTAGTGTCTCATTGGGATAACTGAATTACTGCAAAAAAAGTACAGACAGAACTACAAATGTTGTCAGGTCAAACATTTTTCATATTATGATTTCATCAGATTTTCATTGCATCATCTGAAGCAACTTGGAAGGCTTTAGCTCCGCCTACTCATATGTCAAATATTTATGAAATCTGATTTTCTGAGCTATGTCAACTTAAATGTAGTTATGACACGAATATGATTTTTTTCTTTATATACTTTATAAACCACATAACTGAAATCACATATTTTAGAATTATTATAATTTTTTCATTCAGAACCATAACCAAAAAAAATTTTTTTTTCAAAATGTCATGATCATGATTAATTATAATTAAAATTTGAATTATTGAGGCATTTAATAAAATGTTTATGACTTCAGGCTGATTACTAGGAATCATTGAATAAAAATAATCTGTAAACATTGAAAAATATATTTAAAAAACTTTCTTTAACATGATCATATGTAAATAATAAAATAAAGAACTTTTTCATGCCATGATAAGGCAAATCACATTTTACTACCATGTGTTTTTGCTGGACTTGTTCAGTATAGCTCACCTTCTGCTAAAATTCAACTTTACATATAATAAACATACAGTACTGTATATGCTTATTTATTTATTTATTTTTTAAATAACTTGCTTGCTGACACTGTTTTGACACAAAGTGGCCAAAAGTATCGAGACAAAATAAAATTTACTGTTTTAATGACATTCTCAATTTTTTAATAAGATAAGAAAGATACTTTAATATAAGCAGTATATTAATTATGGAGTGAAATTGCAACACAACAATCAATATTTAGTATGAAGTCCTTTATCCTTTAAAACCTGCTGGATCCGGCTCGGCATAGGGTCACAAAGATGTTTTCAGTAGTCTGGTGTCACTTGCTCAATCCATGCGTGCTTGGATACTTTCTGAGAATCATGTTCGCAATTTTTCGTAGCTTTAGCCATTTATGTGCAGAGGTGGACACCCCGTCTTCCAAAAAAGTAGAGATTGTGCTAGTATGTATTTGTTCCATGCATTAACTAAACCAGCTGATTCTAGTTGGTACATTTCTTCAGCCAGATAGGCTCATACTAATTATTGACATCACTTGTTTTGTGCACAGGCAGAACTACAATACCATACATGGCATATATTGTCTTAATACATTTGGCCACCACTGTACAGTATATTGAATCTGAATACCAGCATAAATAAAAGCTGAATGCTGTAGCGCATGTAAAATATATTTTTACTGTAGTCGAGTAGCCATTGGGATTTTGAAGTGCCAAATAGAATAATTATCTTCTTTCTTGTAAAACTGTGTTACAGACTCTCCTACATTCAGTAAAATAACAATATAATAACAATATCGTTCCTATTTAGAGGGCATTTAAACCCCAGTGGAAATTATTACCGAGCTGTGCAGTGCTGTTTGGATGGGCTTTTGAATCACATTTGGATCATATGGAGATTTTCCAGTTAACCTGCCAGATTTCCAAATCCCCTGGTTGTTGGTGTGCAGAGGGAAAGGAGCGGCTGTGTCTCTGTCTTCATTCAGATAGAGGCTGCTGGACACATGGGGCACATCTAAGGGGGTTGAATGTGGTTTGGCCTGAGGCAATGATTCTCTCTCTCTCTCTCTCTCTCACACACACACACACATACGCACCCTTTTCTGTACTTCCCTGCTGAGTCTCATAATGCCCGAAGTCTGACTACTACAAGCCTAGAGACTGTGAAGCGCAGTACAGTGTTCTGTCTCTCTGCTCTCTCTTTGGGGGACGATGGGAGGTGTGGAAGGTGATACACTTGGATTGGCAGAGCGCTCATTTATGTCTTTGTGTGTTACAGGTATTGCTGCTTTCAGCTTGGATCCAGTTGTGCCAGTGGTGTAAAATCACAGATTGCATTTTGATCACCTGGTTATCCAGATGTTACAGTAAGCCTTAAAAACCTTAATTTCCCTCTGTTTTGGCGGATTTTAATTACACTTTTTTATGTGACGGATTAGAATTTGACTAAATAGAAAACTGAAATAGAAAACCTTACAGGTGTGACATGTAAGGGTTTCAAGGGTTAAAATGTACAGTACTATTAGTCCATTATTCTCAGGAACCCGTTTTACTTCTATATTAGGCCTAATGAATGTATATGAACCCTATTTGAAATAAACGATAGTTTGCAGTTAATAAGAAAGGTTTTCAATTTACTCGCCATCAAAAGTTTAATCTTTAATATTAAATTTGTATAGATATATTTATTTATATATACATTTTATTTATATACACCTAAGCTTGAAAAAGTGTGTATATTTTTGTTCAAAGGAATAAGATGATATAATAGAATATTATAGAAAAATATAGACTGAATATTTTATTATAATAAATCTTTATATAAAATAAAAAAAAAGAAATTAATAACCAAAACCACCAGTTTACTTACACAAGTGCACTTATATCATTCCTACGTATTCATTAATTATTTCATTTTTTTCATTAAAACAAAGAATATAATTGTATAATAATAAATAATAATTGATATAAACCATATTATAATCAGATGAGGCCAAAACAGCCAAAACAAAACAAATGTTTTAATTTTTTCATAATTTCCCCAAAACTTAAATATTAATTATTTCAGAAACCTACAAAAAATTATTTAATGAGATGTGCTTTCACTCTCATTCAGACTTGAGAGCTAATATTGGAGCTAGCAGTGATGTTAATTCATCTTTGAGTGTGAAGTACTGTTCACTATGTTCGGACTACCAATATTGATTCTCTACCTGCTTCTGGATTACCCACAATCCCCCGTCTTCCTCAGAGCTGTTTTGCCCTGCTCACTGGGCCTCGACCGGTCTGTATCAGCGGCGTAATAAAAGGCCGGGCAGCAGTGTGGGAGTAATTAAGTGACTGATGCTCAGAAGAAGCCTTTACAAAGCTGCAGTAAATTGGCCATTTATTAGCAGAGCCACATGGAAGGAGAATTTCAAATAGACAATAGAGCCAATAGTAATTCAATCTGAGCTTGTACTTACAGAAAACAGCGGGATAATGAACTGCTGGATTACACGCAGAGGATCAAGGCAGGGTGGGCATGGGCGTAGGGTGGGGGTGTGAGGAGCATTAATGACACACACACACACACACACACACACACACACACACACACACTTGTCCTGATTGTGCTAATATTGTCATTCAAACCCTGAAAATATTCCTTGGAACATCGCCGAGACTCAATTGTTGGATGACTTGGAAAACCCTCAGGGGACAACATTAAAGGTGTAGTTTGTGGTTGCTAGAATGAGAGATAGAAGGGGGAAAAAAGAGCATATCAAAGGGGAGAATACAGAAGAGTGTTGAGAGAGAGAGAGTGAGAGAGAGAGAGTAATTTATAGGTGTCTGAGGAATAGAATTTATCACAGGATCCGCTCTATGCCGCTGAATTGATATGTAGTTGATTTCAAACAACAGCCCTCAGGCGGCCACTGGGGACATTTTTAAATTTTACGCTTGGATATATCTGTTTAACTCTCCATTTACCAAAACAGTGACCTGACTCGGGGGTTCCAAGGTGGGGCAGTGAATCTGGGTATGACCCCCTCCGACAGGAGTGTAAGAAAACCAGTCAGAGGAAAGGAGACATATGGCTTTATGGCGTGCTAATATATTGCCACGTGAAGCATGTGTAAAGCCGTTAGTGTGGATATAATTAAGGTGATGTAAGCAGTGTACAATCATAGAGCTGATGAGGCACACAGGATAATAATCTCTCTCTCTCTCTCTCTCTCTCTCACACACACACACACACACACACACACACACACACACACACACACACACACACACACACACATGGCAGTTCCCTGCTTACACAATTGTTTCAATAGTCTCATTAGTCTGTATTTTAAATACAAATAGTTTTTTACTGTGGAAATAAAAAATAATTTATTTGGTCACCAAGTTAACCATATTTATTTATTTATTTATTTATCTATTTTATTTGTCTTTGAAGTCTTTTTTGCACACAAAGTTTTTGAAATAGTAGTTGTAATACAAGGCATATCATTTTAAACTAACACCATTCACATGGAATTTATTATTATTATTATTATTATTATTATTATTATTATTATTATTATTATTATTCATAATAATAATAATAATAATAATAATAATAAAGAATAATATTAACCAGGAAATAATGTTTTCAACTACATGACTGTCATTACAGAATTAAATTAAAAGTTTAAAGTAAAAAGTATATAAAATATGTTAAATTGTAATAGGTTTTAAGTTTTAGTTTTTACTTTCTTTTTTATTATCTGTTTTCCCAGTTTAGCCTGTTTATTTATTATTATTATTTTTTTTTTTATAATGAACAGTATGAGATACTATGCCATTTTTTTCACTGCGATTTATATCACTTTAGAATTCATTAAAGGGCACTTAAAATATAAATTTATCTTTAAAAATAAAAAAATTAGGAGGAAAATGACGTTTTAAAATGCTGTTTTAAAAGAAGCTATTCTTTTTTGAACAGATGTGTGAATGTGTGTTGTAATTTTGGATATAAAATAAAGACAGAATACATAATAATTTACAGAAAAAAATAATGTGACGTACTGTAAATACAAACATGAACAGCTGCATCCATGAATTGTTATTTAATAGCCGGTATGGGTTGTTGAGATTCCCATAAACACTGCATTCTGCATGTACAAATAAATTACACTTGGTTTGTAGCATTATATGATTTGAAGCCTTTGTTTCACACAGCAGCTCATTTAACGTCCTGTCTGTTACCATCGCTGACATTTTTTCTTGAGATTGACGTCTGATTAGTCTGGACGGTTCATCTGGAGTGGCAGCAGTATAACCCGAGCTGTTATACAAATAAATATATAATGCCTCTCTTTTATACAAGGTGAAGTGACCCCAGCGCTGGCTATTGATTGGTGGTGACCGCTCGGTGTCCCCCTGGCCTGTGACACTTCAGATCAGAGGCCAGTGGTGGAAATCAGGTTGGTGACACCGTTGGCCCGAAAACCTCTCCAAGCGATTTTTGTTTAGAAGGCCAATGTGAATCTCATCTAGATTGATTGGGCTGTAGACAGGGAGGACACGGCCCTGCTTCAACAACAATGCATTTCATATGATGTAATGTGAAAGCTGCCAATATTGTTGATTCAATCTGAAGTGGTTTTTTCGACAGTTAAGGTGGGGGGCGTGGGGAGGGGATGTGTGTGAAAGCAGCTCGATCAATAAGGCACTTACCCTGAGTTATGAGTGTTTTGGTCAGATACACTGTAATAATCTAATTGTCATTCAGAAATTTCAGCTTGTGGTGAATTGTAATCATGTAAAGTCACATGAACAGGGAGATGTAGTCCTGTAAATTACAGAACTGTGGAAAACTCTTGAGTTTGTTCATATGTTGCTACCAAAGAGCCAGACTTTCTTATATTTTTAATGTAGTCATTTTTGTCTCGATTTTGGCTCTCATTTTCAGTCCAGTCCTTGTACCTGAGCAGTTTCACTGGAATGATTTTTATTTGTTAAGCCACACAGTGACCTATGAATCATTCAAGCAAAAAAAACATAACAGAAGGCATGAACCAGTGAGAAACAGGTGCAGATGATGACAGATGATCAGGCTGGTGATTAGTATACTGGTGATGCTGGATGCTGAATGAGTGGTTGGGGAGAAAAGAGGGGAAATGAGGTCGCTGCTGAGCAACCAACTTCTAACGTGTATCCTTAGGAATTTTGCAGCCTGTCACAGTAAAACATTATTTCCAATTTCTTTAATTTAGTTAACATAATTTAATTTAATATGATTTAAAATATGATTTAATATAATATGATTAATAATTTAATTTAATTTAATATGATTTAAAATGACGTGTGGCATTGCTCAAGATGTTTCGCTGTACTGTAAATCTGGGAAAGATTTTGGTATAACTATTTACACATTAAAACCATTAGAATAAGCCCAATATAATAACTTCTGTAATAGCTTAGAGGAAGTGCAGGTATTATGCACTTCTAAGCTACTGTAAGTGAGCTAATGATGACCAGAGCACTTTGCATAGGACTTCGAAGTTTGTATTTCTACTTAATCTATAATATGTAACTGTTTTCATTGACATGCCTTACTTATTGAAGTCATATGATTAAAATAATGATAATGTAGCTTCATGTACTTCTTGTATGGCGAAAACAGATTTTTAAAAAAGTCTTAAAGAAGAAGCCTTTATTCATCACATATACTATAAAGGAAAGAAAACTTCGTTTGCAAATGTAGGTAGGAGCATGGAGGGTTAAGTTTCTTAGTCAGGGTCCCAACAGTAGCAGCTGATACTTGAACCCCTGACCTTCTGATCAGTAACCCAGAACCTTAACAGCTGAGTCACTGTTCAGGAACAACGGAAACTTCTGAGTTCATCACTTCACTAACATTTTTTCAGACCCTTAATGGCCCCATATTTTAGTATTTTTTAAAAAGTTATCAAAAAACTTCCACCAAAGTGTCAATTACGACTCCAGCTCAAATACTCTCAGATAATGCGTTTTTTAATACATCAAACTTTCTGTTGCACTGCTCCTTTAAACCATTAATCCATTGGCAGTTCAATGGCTATGAAAAATCACCCCACTAGAGTACAGTATTATGAGGTCTCATTAGGGGGGAAATATAACTGGCCAACTCTAACTGGAAAAAAAGAACACTAAGCGCAGGATCTTTTTTTTTTTTTTTTTGTCTAAAATGACTAAAAAGTAGATTTTGCATAATAGGTGCCCTTTAAGTAATGTACAACTTTCTAAATTCACTAAATGTCATTCGAGTTCATGTTTTGTTGCTTTACACAGTATCACCATCATATAAATTAGCTGTTATGTATTTTTTATATTCTAGTTAGGCAGAGAAGTGCTATAACAAAACCTGATTCATTCGTTCATTCTCAATCGTGGTAACACTGGGTACAAGGCAGTAAAATACACTGTGGATGCCAGTTCATTACGAGGCACCTTGCATTCACATTTACACACTTACACTGACGTCGTGGCAAATCCATCTTTATGCATAGTTTTGGACTGAGATAGGAAACCAGAGAAGCCGTGAAGAACATTCGAAGCTTCATAATGACAGTAACCTGAGCTCAGAATTGAACTGAGGACCCTGGAGCTCTGCGGTGACAATATGATACAGTGCACCAAATAACAAAACCTTACTGTAGACCAGAGAAAAGTGTATAATCTTACATCACATATCATTGGTGACGGAAGCAGACATTGTGTTAACTAATGCCTGTCAGAATAAGCCATTGTAAATGCTTATCTAGATTGTTGTCATTAAGACCTTATTCATATGTCATGTAGGGCTATGAGCACTATCATTACCTGGTGCCTAAATTTGTAAAAGAAGAATCCATGAAGTCACAAATATCTGGAAAATCCTAAGTGAGATTTGGCCTAAACAGGACATTCCATCAACTTTTATTTACAATCTGTTGTTGGCAAAATGGCAACTTGTAAAGCCGGTTTATCTATAAACAGCGTGGATTGAGCCTCTAAACCTTTTTGACAGCCTGTATTGTGGAGAGTTGTGAAAATCAATAGAATCATACAACAGAAGCAGATTAGAAAAACTTCACACCTGGTATTTTTGGTTACTTGTCAGAATAAAAACAAAATACAAGGGGCATTCAAGTCAAACTTTTGATTGTACAGAATAACAGAACACGGTTATGAGAGTAAAAACTAAATTTCTTTCTGTATATAATCCGTTGCTAGACTAATGCACTTTACCCAGCTTTTTTACTAGTGTTTGGATACCATCAAGGTTTAAAGATTATCTCAGGACACGAAACCCATGATCGAACTGTCTGCTTTACGTCTAAAACACTGGCCTCCCAGGAACTCCTTCAATGAGCCAAACATGTGGAAATGGCTTGAAGTGAGGTCAGGACTGTACGGGCGATGTAGCAATAACTACCAGGCGAGTTCCTCTAATGTGCAAGCGGTGTTGGTGAATGATTGTGTGTACAGTTCCCATAGACAGATACATTTCTTCCATAAGTTGGTGACAAGTTATCCATCAATTTTCAAGAAACAGATGTTCCACCTGCTGAATGTTACTGGAACAACTTCAGTGGGCTCTGAGCCACCTCAGATGGGATCGTCATTCACAGATGTATGGCCTTCTTCTGTAAATGTTGATTGGTTTTACGCCTTCATTTATGAGAAAATTCATCACAATCCAGATAGTCTGTTCAAGACCAGTATGAAAAGTACCTGATCATATTTAGCTAAAATAATCCAATAAAGCATTTCAACAACTGGTGCTACTTCAGGATCTATTCATGTATCTGAGTTATTGGTTAATTTCAGAAGGAAATCTTGTCCTATTGTGCTCCATAATCATATCTGTAGCGGGAACGTACGCATGGCTTGTTGACTCTTGATGATACAGTGGTGAATATAAAATCCTCTTTTTCCTCCCTTTCCTTTCTCATTGATATGCGCTCATAAAGTGAAGCAGAACAAAAGCAGATGGAGCACAAATTTGTTGTTCTGCAAATAATACCCGCCGCTCCTCATATGATTACCGCTGAATGGAAACGCCGCAAAGTGACCAAACTTCTCAGCGTTTGAATTAAATTAGTCTACATATCAATTTGATGCTGTTGTTGTTGTTGTTGTTTTTTTTTCCTCGGCTTTTATTACTCCACTATGATTATGCGGTATGTTGGATTTTCTTTCGTTTTGCCGTATGGTGCCTGGAGACTGCAAGGAATTCAACAGAATCGATGAATTTAAATATCACCGTGCTGCGCATTAAAGCAGAGAGTGAAATGGCTGGTAATCCGTTGAGCTGAAACCGGTCGCAGGTTTTCTGCCGATGCCAGCAGCTTTTCCAGTGATGGATAGATACAGTGTCAGAAGTTACTCGATTAAGCGCTGTTTCACACTGCATAGATTCCTATTTAAAAGTCTCGAGACCCATAATTATTTATTGATGTCTGCTTCAATCTACATTCTGCCTATAGAGGTGGTCCACAGTGCCTAAGGGAACCTGTTTACCATGCACACTTGTTCACTCGTTCCTTTAATGGACTCAGTGGGAGGAGATGCAGATCGGCAGTAGGCCAGAAAGCGCGCTGAAATTGCATTGAGTCACATTGCTGCAAGTCCCATTGCTCCTCAAAGAAAGCGAAACAACAACAAAAACTCAACTTTACAATGTCAGGACGCGAACAGAGAGTGGTTTAAAAGCTGTGGATGAAAAAGCGGACTAATGACTCAAACCATGTTTTTCCTGGGTCACGCATCTGGGTAGCGTAAAAACGGAAGCTGCTGGCTTGCTTGCTTTAAAACACTCTTGGTCAGTAGTGATACTTTGGCTTTAGCTTTGAAAGTCTGTTGTCTTTTTCTTTGTCCCTTCTCTTCATAGAGTCTTTGTTCTTGTGCACAAGGAGTCAAGGTTGAAGTCAGCCGGCACTCGGTGCATTAACAGAGATACGACAGGCCCTCAGGTGAGGAGGAGATGAATGGGTCAGACCTGCACACATTAACCCAATCCAATCCTGTGCATTCGGAATAGATGAGGAAAAGGGGCTTTGAGCAAATAGAAAATGTATTTGGGATGAGGAGGGAATCATTGTGAACGTTGTGTGCATGAGTAATGTGCAGGTGGGCTTTAGAGACAGTATAATAACTGTGTATGAACAACAGGTAGCTACGTGGGCTTACGAGTATATTTTCTATAAACTAATAAATTTGTGAGCTCATAAGAGCCTGCAAATATGACATTATCTATGATGTTTTAACCGTTACAATAATGGCTCTAATATGAGTAACAGTAAAAATTAATGCAGTTGATAATTTTAGCAAAGAATTAGAAAATACACATCATGATGTTACAGTAGCTCACATTCATATTGACATTCTAAGGACATTCTAATGAATTACTTTGCTTTAAATTGGCTTAAAATTGTATAGTAATGTTTTTAAAGTAACTTAATCAGTCCATATCATATTATACAACAGTTAGTTATACTAGCAGACTAGGTCCACAAAAATTCTAGTCATACTTTTGAATTTTATTACACTGAAAGCATTACTACAGTTGCGTTAGCGACTTCACCAGTAGACATGGAAAAGACACATTTTTACATAAATTAAAATTTTCATACATTTTACTTCTCACTTAAATGATGAAATCTCATAGATGAAGATAAAAAGCATGAAGAAAAGCCAGTTTCCCTGGTAGAACATTTAACAGAAATTAAAGTGAGCTAGCTAGCTGATGGCTGTTAGCATGCGTAGCTTCTTTGGGTACTTTTACTGCTAAAGGAACAAAAATAATTAACCAATTGATTACAGTATATTGTGTCTGAAATTGAAGATAAATTATAATAATTTCTTATTTATGGAACGGTTCCATAAAAGCATTGTCACACTTGCTGTCATGAAATGATTCTTAATATTGAAGTAATTAGCTATGGCTGAATCGCTAATGGCTAATAGTTGTGCTCTTGTTTGTGTGATGTGATTAAATATAATTGAAAATATAGAAAATACTATTCTCATCTTATCAAACTATTGATAAAATTTTGTTTTAAATCTTTTTGAATTCACGTGTGATGTGAATATTATAAATATTTCTTAGGAGTGAGGGTAAAACAGGATTTTTTTTTTTTTTTATTGTAGAT